>JANIJH010000003.1:37436175-37450961 GCA_024520975.1 Erythroxylum areolatum
AGTTTTGATTACTTTTCGTTTACAAAAATTCTGTAAAGAATTTTATTTCATACAAACAGTTTTTGAAAAGAGTTATACAAAGGGGAATACACAATTCACCCCCCCCCTTCTAGTGCATTCCAAATATCGTTTTCTAAGTGTTGTACTAACGTGTGATTCACTTCACTCTTCACCCACCAATCCCTCTTGCATTGTTTCTCTATATGTATTATCCCTCTTTTCCCTGGTTCTGATTTGTTTATCCTATCTAGAAATCACTGTATTGTGCACGCCTGTTGCTTTTATTGTCAGTTGGTTTTTTCCCCTCACTTCCTTATTGCCCTAAAACTTGTCTTGCAATGTATCTCTTAACACCCTATCTGTTCGCTCTCGTAGACAAGTTTAGTTCCTTTTCACCTCCCACAATATTCTGCACATTAGCCTGTGTTGTCATTGGATAGCTATGCACTCTTATCTCCTACGCTTCCTCGTCAATGTTTTCTAGGTTTCTCGTAGATCGCTCCCGCCTGTAGACCCATAACATAATCCACTATAATGTCCCTACCTTTATGCGATGTCTTCTTCCTCTTGCTCAGGCTTCAGTAAACCGAGAAGCCAGGTTGGATTTTACCCTAAGATAAAGCTTGAGGATGTCAGACTTTCAATTGCAACATGTAAATACAATCCAAGTTCATAAGATGAATCAAGAAGTTGAGCGTTGTTTAGCCATAAGGTATGCGATGCCTAGGAGTAAAATTGCCTAAGGTGGTGGAAATGTTATGGATTTATACCATAAATGTTTTCAATTAAAAGTTATTAGGGATATTGCACATTCAAAGAAAAGTATCAGTATAAAGAATATGAAGATATTCCTATTGTCCTTAGTATTTGTATCAAAGTTCTTTATCCCATGGGTAATAACCTAGAAGTATGAATATCAGCAAGATCTTCTTATTAATGTTCTAACATTAATAAGAAAATTCAAGGTAAAATGGTAGGAGAAGTTTGAGCAAGGATGTAAAGCCTCTCAATAAGTTGTGGAAGAATGTCTAGCCCAACGCTCCCATCCTACAAGTCAAAGCATCAATTTAACTATAGTATTTTTGCAAAACAAATCAAAGGCCTAAACATTATTAGTTGTAACAAAATAGAAGCATATTTTAAGAAAATGAGACAATTAACAAAATTATGATCATCACCTTTATCTTTAAAATAATAAAGAAGAGTTGGATCTAGAAGATGAGGAAGTAAATTTGTTGTAAAGATCATTGTAAACCATAAAATTAAAAAATAATTAAAATTTAAGTTGACATAAAGTCTGTATAAACAAGCCACTAGTAGAATCCATATGAAGAAAAGCCTACAAAAAGACTATCGGATACTACGATGGAGATTCCTATTATTGTATACTAAAATCAAAAGAAAAGACATCCAAATTTCTATAAAAGGAAACATTTTTAGTAAGGAAGGTAAGCTTCCTTCTCCAAGGAATACTTATGTCATCTTCTTGCTCTCCTTTAAAAGCGTGCTCCCTCCTCTTATTTTAAAACATTTCCCTTTTTATTTTCTAACATTAAAACCATACAAGGTATCCAAATATGCTAGGTATAATATTACAAAACTTATTAAACAAAATATTTATTTCAATAGATACTTGTAGGAGTGGTTCTCAAGATAAATAGTGAGAGTTAGATAAAGTTTGAAAAATTTTAAATCTCATAACAATACATCTAATTGGAACTACTACTTTTTTTTTATTCATTTCAAGTATAACTTAAAGGTAGTGAGATGTCGAAAGATTTAATTTTATAATGAATTTACAAAGTTTGTTTTGGAGATTATTATTGATTTATAATGTCTACAAGAATATTAGTAGAAGTATAGTTATACTCTTTAATAGGAGTGTGTAAAGACATATTTGCCCATAGGAACAATAATTCATATTTTCAATTGTTGAATATATGATATTTCATGCTTTTATAGGTGATGGAACACCTACAAACTGTTCTATTAAGCAAGGTCCTACGGTCAAACATATCTTTAGGAGATGCTCATGTCAATAAAGAACACTCAAAAGTTCCCAAGCGATGGTTAGAACTTCAACAAACAATAAATATTTTGTTTGATAGCAAAACTGCTAAGGGTAATGTTGTTGTACATTATTGATTACAATTATTAGATCCATTTGTTTGATACTCATTTTGCTGTTATTTTTTATTATCATTGTTGATAACAATTTTATTGTTTTTAATTAATTAATTACGTTCCCCATTACTTTTATTGTCATTTATTTTATGTTTTTTCACGTATTGTTTCTGTAACCTGCATCATTCGTATATTGTCTCATTTGCATGTGGGTCCACTGGAAACAGCCTCTCTACTATGTAGGGGTAAGGCTGCGTACTATCGGACCTCCCTAGACCCCTCTTCATTGCGGAATTTCAGACTGGGTGATGATGATGATGATATTTCAAGAACAACTCTTATTAGATATAAGAAGGTAAAAAATTACGGTACTTAAGATGTTTACTTATTCTAGTCTAAGTACATAGGTAATGATTAAAGATGTTTAATATTTAAGATATCTTATGAAGTATTAAAGCATCCATTATTCTATAATAACTTTATGAAATAATTTTAGTTTGACAAAAATAAGTCCTAATTAAGGTATATTTTACTTTAAAATATATTATTTTGAGTTAGAAAAGTTCCAATGTAGCATTAATTGCTAATCAAGCTATAATAAAATTTTCATTTAGTGTAAATGATTATTCAGATTAAGGAGTTCTTTAGTGAACTTAACATAGTTCCTTATACTATGGAAATAGTAATGTATTATAGAACATTTAAGCCATTAAGTATATAAAAGAAGCTAAGATCTCATCAAAGTATATATTTAAACAATTTCTCTTAATTATGATGATAATTAAGATGAAAGTTATAAGATTTAAGCAAATGCTCACCATTGAGACTCTTGTAGAATTCTCTCACTAAACAACAGCCCTAACAGTGGCATGATTGTCATATTGAGATAAACTATAAGATACTTAAACGATTGATTTAGTATAAGTGGGAGACTTTAGTTTATATCCTACAATTGATTAGTTGGTTGTAGTTTTTCATTATATATATATATAGTTCATGAGATAAACATACTCTACAAATGAAATTATGATTCGATCATAACTATTAGATTCATATTGTAATTATGTATTATCTCCAACATTGTTCATAATTATTGTTATATTGAGATAGGATATTAATAAAGTGTGAAGAGACTAATACACATTATATTTCTTTATTATGAATAAAGCAGTTAATTTTATAGACTAAAGTATATAAATACTTAAACGAACATATGTGTGCTTGTTAGAGAACAAGATTACTAAACAAACCTGATATAAAAATTTTATTTGGAGCAATACTTATATGTTTATGAAAATTCTCATTTTAATGATTGTTAAGTAATCATTTGACTTTAAGATCTCTAATGCATCTTATATAAAACTTGCTATATTTTGATACTACTTATAATTTTTTCTTATTAAAGGTAGTTCAATCAGTAGTTATTTGATGTAGCATAAACTGTATGAAAGTGGTTCAACACTCTAAAGCGATTAGGGAGAATATTTTGTTACTCTTGGTTAGTATTAATTTGAAAAAAATCCTTGGATAAGGTAAAATGAAAATTTGAAAATAGTTTTCAAATGAAATTAATAGAATCAATTACTAATAGTTAAGAACTAATATTATTGGACTCAAATTCTATATCTAATTAGAATATTGTGTAAAAGGATTGAATTATATACAATCATATAATGAAAGGTTTTAGAAAATTATTTTAATATTTATGATATTTAGGTAATCCTGACGTATTATTAGACCTCAATCTTAATCTTTGAGTATAAATTATGCAATTAGATAAATTAAAGGAGTTTAATTTATCAAATTTTAAATATGATTTAGAGTAGTTTATAATTATTGCTAACATATTTATAAACCTAACGAGTCACATACAATGAGTGATTAATGAGAGAAGATATAATTTAATTAAGTTAAATTTGATAGTAAATTTTGAAAAATTTCAAGATTAATTATAAGATATTTAATAAAAAAGAACTGATATAAGATATTAAATCTTAGTTGAACACAATTCATACTCAATTATAAGTTAAATTGAAAATAGAATTATATTTTAATTAGATTACTAAAAGATATAAATCCTATTATAAATAAAAAAAAACCTCTCTCTACAGTTTTATTGTTCACTTGACACCATTAAAAGTCGCAAGTAATTAATTGTGCAGTACAGTGGCGCAATTGTACTAAACCGTTGGTACTTGGAGTGTGTGGCTTAAAGCCGCTGCAACTGTTGGTATTAAAGCTTCTCACTTACCAGTTTCTTTTTGTCGTAAGCAAGATCATTCATCATATTTTGCTGTTTTTTCATAACTATGGTTATTTCGTAATGATTTGTCACGGAAAAAAAAAAAAGAAAGATGCAAATAACAACGAAGTTCTTTCTTTTTCCTTTTAAGACACTGAAACGAAAATCAAATTACAACTTCATATACGGATCCTCCAGACTTCAACATCTGGTGTAATTTTAACCTGAGGAAATGAAAGCAAAAGCGCAAGAATGAATAGAAAATTCCAGCCTCGGAGAATGCTATGCATTGCATGGCATCAAATATGGAGAAAGATAAGGGACAAACCGACCCAATAAACGGTGGTAATATGAGAATAAAATGCATGTCAAAAAAATCTATGTGATTTAAAAAATATGTCTATATTGTTTAATACAAAATTTAACTCATTGGCGGCAGGAGCTTCCATAGCATAGTGGTAGTGCGTTCGCTTCGTAAGCGAAAGGTCGCGAGTTCGATCCTCGCTGGGAGCTTGAACTACGTGGTTTTTTGCAGTGACGTTTTGAAATCGTCACTCCCGATCTCGTTAGCCTTTCTGCGGCAATGGGGCTTTTACAACGTAAAAAGTTCCAATTTTTATTCAACAAAACTGAGAACCAATCAACATAAAAAATATATAAGTGTTGCGTTTTTGGTCACGTGAATCTAGAAACAAGTTAATTTTACTTGAACGGATTTAATTATAATTTAGGGTACTTATTGTCTAGAGGTAAAATAATAGAAAGAAAATTGTTCTCTCTTATAAATTAATTTAATTATTTGAATGAAATTAAACAGAAAGAGAATTGTTCTATCTTATAAATTAATTTAATTATTTGAATGAAATTAATTAGAATCTATTAATATTTTAAAAAAACTTATAATTTAAAGATAAAGCAACTGAAAACATGTATTAAAAGAAATTTGCTACTTTTTTAAGTTTAAACTAAAATCAAATTATTTGAAATTCAACTATAACTTTAAGATACCTACAATCCTATGATAAAACAAACATGCCAATATTACTTTGTATTGTATCACATGACACCGTTGCTAAAAACAATCCTAAACACCAAAAAGATTAGGATTTTGCTTTTCAACATATTACTAATTATGAATGTAGCTTAAGTGTTGCTCAGAAGGTATCTATGGTCAGAAAGTAGGGATAAGCAAGCCAGAGCTAAAGGAAATTGGTCCAAACCAAAGAAGCAAGGAGGCCTCGACCCATTCAATCAAACTCACCAATTTAGTCCTACTAACTAAAAAGTTTTGGAGATTGATGTAAGGCAAATAGACATTATGGGTTAGGTGCATTCATATCAGCAAAACTTCTAGAATGCTAAGCTTCCTATGCTTCAACTTTAGTGAAATTCCTGCTCAAATTGAGGGATAAGATTAAAAACTCATCTATAAGCATTGTAGGTAATGATAGTATTACCTCTTTTTGTGCAATCATTGGGCCCCATCAGGGCCTTTAATGCCATATGGATGAATCAATTCACTAAGAGCAATTTTTAACCCAAGTGTTATAGTAGCTTAATCACTCTCAATAAAAAAACAAGTTCATCTCTCACCTTGTAATAGCTCTCACATCCTTTATATTAAACTTTAGGATGGATAGCAACAAAGAAGACATAATTATATATAATCACTCACCCCTATATGAATTCACCAATAAATCATGTTGGAAATTACTTAGTGGTACGAATGCTAAAGTCTCTTAGCATAAGCTTATGTGGTAATAACATAATTTTCCTCGATCAGTGCTATGATATAGTAAAATGGAGTGTGAGGTTGAAAACTACATTTGGAGGAGATATATGGATATATAGGGTGACTCTATGATACTTAGTATCCAACTTATAGGATGAAAGGAACAAAATGATCTTTACTGATTAAGGTACCAACATAAAAGTTTTTTTTGAACCTGTTACACAATAAAATCTGATTCCACATCTTAGCATAAAAGGAGAAGCATAAATTTAGTTTCACCATTAGCCTCAATTAGAGCATTTTATAAAAAAATTGTCTAATACATTAATTTTTGTTAAGTAGTAAATAGTCTAAGATGTATTAACCATATAGATGTAGTCAGTTTGTGATCTCTAAGTCTCCAATAGCTTACTATTTGGCATGCCTTTTATGTCAATAATACATTATTTATCTATTCAAAAAATAGCCCAAGAATATCAAGTAAACCCCTAAAACCTTTCCAATCATATGAGTAATCTCAAACAACTCTAAAACACCTAAGATAGTGGATTTCTACAGCTATTTAACTAAAATCTACTCAACAAATTAAGGAAAAGTGAAAAAAAAAAGCATAAAATCGTACCTTGAATTGATGAAATTTCAATAGAAATAGGTTAGATGATGATTTTCATGCAAGGAAGAGGTGAGGGAGCATTGCCCAAATGAGAAAAATGAGATAGAAGGTGAAAAATTAGGGTTCTAGGCTGCATAATACAACTTAAAGTAGATTTTGCTCAACAAGGGCAACAACACGAACATATAGGTTCCTTTTGTTGAACAAATTAGGATTAATTTCTAAAGAGCATAGGCTTGTTAGGCTGAAACATAAGATTATAGGGTTTTTACATGGGCTTGTGTCTTAAACATGTTATAACAGTGTAATAGAGTCCAAAACACTATCGCTTATTTAAGCTATTTTAAAATAAAAATAAGACAATAACTTAAACAGGCATATTGGGACTTAATATGATCTTATTGACACTAAAATTAAAACACTTGAAATCTAAATAGTCACTTAAAGTATAAAGGATGAAAATAGCACCCATATAACCATAAATTAAGTGAAAATTTACTAAACTATAAAGTTAACATAGATATAAGTTAAAGTACAAAAACTAAAACATAGATATAAGTTAAAATACAAAAACTAAAAGATAAAAACTAGAATTAAATTAATTAAAAATTACTAACTTAAAAACTTAGGTTGCCTCCTAAGAAGCACTTCTTTAAGGTCATTAGCTTAATGTTCCCACTTCAGCTTACTCTATTATGAATTTAGAGATTAAACCCCTCTCCTTAGACTAGATATAACTCCTACAGGTTATTACTCATAATTTCTTAAAAAATTTCTATTATTGCAAAATCAACCATATTAAGGGAGTAATATATGACATCTTATTCAAGAGAATGTCTCAAAACTTTAGATATTTTGAAATTAACCTCTTTATCTCCCACTCTGAACATTAGTTTACCATTACTTATATCAGTTCTTGCCTTAGTAGTGGATAAAAAAGGATGAACTAATATAAGAGGTACTTCAATGTCCTCCTCTATATCTAATATGAAAAAATCATATAGGAATGTGAAATATTCAACTTTAACTAAAACTTCTTTTATAATGCCTCTAGGGTAATCACTTGACCTATCAACTAATTGTATACTCATCATTGTTCCTAATTATAATCTCTTATATAACTTATAGGGCATTGAGTTAATGATAGCCCTTATGACATCTAATGCCTTTTCAATTGATAAATAAATAAGGGATTATGAAACTCCATGGATCCTTAAGCTTCTTAGGTTATTTGTTCTAAAGGATGGATGACCACTCCTTACTAAGTGCCCCCGTAAATAATTACTCCATCTTCCTTTTGATCGATAGTAGCTCCTTCAAAAATTGGAATAATTTGGCATATGATAAAGAGCCTCAACAAAAGGTACGTTATTATGTAATTATTTAAAAAATTCTAGGAACTTACTGAACTATTAATCCATATAATCCCTTTTTAGTTTCATCAGACTCGACATGGTAGGCTCTAACTCCTTCACCAACTTAGGTTGCTTGCCGCCTTCTCTATATTCTTTGTTATACTTCTCCTTTTTCTCAGTCTTCTCATCTTTAACTTTTTTCTTTCAATATTTAACTCCCTCCTACTTTTAAGACTGACTGCCTTTATATGGTCCTTGGGGTTTGTCTCGGTCTTGCTAGGTAGGTCCTCCTTTTTGTCTCTTAGAAATCAACTGACAATTATATTATTTGATTCTATAACTTATGAATCAAAGTCTCTTAGTCTTAGTAAAGATTCAGTATCTTAACAATGAATTTTAGATGCTTGTATAAACTTATTAATGATATCTTCTATTTTAGGCTTATTCTCTTTTAGATGATGTTGTTGGTAAAATCCAAGGGTATAGTTATGTCTTTGTCACCAATTCCCTTAGGAAAAATTTGAATGGTTCTTCCACCTTGGGTTCTAAGTGTTACTGTATGGGTTATTTTGTAGTTAAGGGACATTACCCATATAGTTGACGTGTGTGGCTGATTTTGTTGTAGTTTAAATGGGCCTACATGCCCTCCTCCATATAACTCACACAACATTGTTTGATAATCCACCGATCTTTTTACTTAGAGCTTTAACCTGAACTGCTAGAGCTATAATTACATCTACAACTTAAACTCCATCCTACTTATTAGATTTAGCCCTTTTTAAATTCCACTAATAGTTATACATAGCCATCTTTTTGACCAAATTTTGAGCCACTTCAGGTGTTTTGCTATATTTGTGTAATGCCCCATCTTTTAAATTGTTGAAGGATCTAAAGTGTTAGACTATTAAGTCATATGACTGGCATCATATAGAATGAATTTGGTGCATTTGTGATGTGATTTTATGATTGTATTCATATGCATAATATTATCATAAACACATAAAGTGTGATTTAGACAAATTTCACTCAATTCACATATTCTAGGGTATGAAACTAAAATGAATGTGTAATCCCAATGTCTTGTAGTTTGGATGACCAATGACAAGAATTGATGGACTATAATTAGTAACTTGGAATTTATTGTTACAATTGAGAATTGATGAATTAAAAAGTACATTTAGTCTAGGTAAAATGTTAAGTGGCAAGACAAGTGGATACATGAAAAATTAGGATGATAAAGCCTATAAACTGAATAACATTTGGCATACATAATTGAGTGACATTTGGCATAGAGATTAAGTGACATATGGTAGCTTAAGAAGAGGACACATGGCAACTTAAGAAGAGGGCATGTGTACCATTTAAGGGGAAGACTTGTAGCTTGCTTCCTTGTAGGACAAGTTTCCTTAAATAAGGAGACACATATCTTAACTCAGCTAATGACACATTTATATGGTAAAGACTTTCCTTAGATGTTTTTGCTAGAATTCATTCTTCCTCCTTCCTCACATTTATGAAATACACTAATAAACCTATAGCTTTGAAATTCTACTTTACTTCTATTTATAGTCACTTTAAGATTCATATAAGATTATGCTCAAAGATAGCTATAATTTGTTATCATCTCCTTGCCTTTGCTGGAACCATGTACTTCCATTTTGTGCTTGGATGATCTTGCATGTATGGAGAGTTAAGTTAGACTTAATAAATTCAGCTAGAATTGGAGCTACATAAGTAAGTAAAGTATTGTTCTTTATTGCATGTTATAATAGAAGGATTATGATGATTGAATTGGGATGGATTGTATATGATGTTGATGATGAATTATGTTAGAAAAAGATACTTGAACTTGGATATTTTTATGTCTTGTTTTTTATGTATAAAAAATCATAGGTTATAGGTTGTTTTATGGATGAATTGGATTGGGATTTGAGGTATAATGAAGGTGAATTTATGTTAAAGAAAGGTGTTAATATAGTGATCTTGAAATGGGAAAGAACTAGGACTACATGTATGATCAAATGAATGATAGTTTTTGTTTTGATTTTGATGCATGAAAGACCATAAATTGTGAGATACCAAATAAATCATTTGAGTTCGAATTGGATTTGGAATTGATGAGGAATTGACATATAATTAAGGTATAATTGAGGTATAAGTAATGGACTATGATGAAGATGTGTTGAATTTGGTATAAAGGTGTTAGAATCTGGAAAAAATTGATGGAAATTGGACAATGTATATTCGGTTAACCAATTCCACGATCGTGGAAAACTATATTGCTCCTTCCCATGATTATAGGAAATGCCTTGAACTGAAAAACATTCAGTTTTGTATGATATTTGAACCATATAAGGATAAGACATTATACCTTGGTGCATTTAGACTTAATTGATGTTTAAAATGAACCTAGTTTGATGTTGAATTAATTGGTTAAAGGTTTGATAAGTTTAGGTTGTTAATTAATGTTATAATTTAAGGAATCGATCATTTGATATCAATGTATATGAATTTGAGAAGTAAGAGTTGTTAATGGTATAAAGATGTTCTTGTGAATACAAACATGATCAAAAGGATATAAGTAATGAATTAGGTATGATTGAATGAGAATTAGGAAATTGTCTGATTATATAAATGCTAGAAAAAGAATTGACGAATCATAAATTGAGAATAATCAAGTTTACTTAAGGTATAAACCTAATTGCAAACAAGTTGTGTACAAGCTATGATAAATGAATGATCAAGATTTGTGAATAAAGTACCCGGGATAGTCAATTGAGCATACATTGAAACATGATCTATGTACATGTGAATGATTGAGTAATCATATGATTGATAACTTAATGAATTGTGAACTATGTGTGTATATTGCAAGAAGATAGATACACAAGTGATCACCAACATCCAGACATTGTTGGTTCACTAAAGCAATAGCTTATCTGGAGCGTATTATGAGTTAACCTAAATGTTTCCTTACCTATGATTGAATTGTTTGTGATTAATGTCAATTAATGAATTGTTACTGATATAATTGTGATAATTTCGGACATTAATGGTCCAAGGAGCTTGATACTTAGGATTGTACTAGAAGTGCTTTTTAAGGGTATGTGCAATATGGAATGTGTTCTCAACTAAATGTTGAATGCTGGACTAGATTCGATGAATATGATAAATGACTGTGCACACTGAATGAAAGTTACTGATAGCATATTATGTGAAATGATGCATTTCATCACATGAATATGCATGATCAGATAAAGGAGTTGTGATCGGAGTGACTAACGTGAAAAAGAGCTTAAAGCTTATAAATGTGCTCAAAGAGCCACATGCTTAATGATTAATGAGCCCGTTATTCACAAAGAGGTATGGGACAGTATCTGAAATAAGCCCAATATTCACAAGGGATACGGAAAAGTTCAATAGGTGCTCGTTAACAACAAAATAAAAATTAAAGTGGAGTCTCATGTGCAATTGTATATATTTATTTACAAGTATCATGCAAATGATTGCAAAGAACGACTAAATTGAGTTGATATAGATATGCAAATGTTTGTGTACATGTTGATGATATGAATGATTCAAATAAATGATTGGATTATTCTGAAATAGATTACTTGAAATGTTTGTATTTCATGATGTACTTGTTGAAATATGATGTATAATGTGATCAGGTAATCAATACTGAATGATGTGTTATATGGGATTTGATTCTGAATGATGTGGTATACAAAGTTGGATAATATGAAATACTTGTGAGTTTGATTAAATACTTGTGATATTTGGGTTCTATTTTGAGGGAGCACATTAATGATAGTTCACTTACTGAGTTCGAAAAGCTCATCAAAATTGCAATGTTGATTTTCAGGTATTGAAGAGACATAGCTTCTTTAGCTGGTTGAAGTAGCTTCTACATTTGGATATAGGTTAGTATCGGGATTAGTTGTACCTACAAATGTCTTAGTTATGTTGTATCAAGAATTGTATCTCTCAACTACTGCATATTGTACATATGAATTTTAGAAATGTAATGATATTCATGACTAAATATGATTGAAAATAAAAATGGAACAAAATGATTGAGACTAAATATGATTGTGAATGAAATGATTCAAAATAAAGTTTTGAAATGCTTTTGATATGTGAAACCTTAAAATATGGAAATGTGATCTTCTGAACATGTCATTTTTATAGAGTATGTTCTTGAATATCCTTCGGTATGTCGGGCATATGCTCTATGGGAGTGGTATGTTACAATTTAGGTTTATTTAGCTATAGGATTTGGAGCATTATAGAATTTCTAAATATGTAACCAAATAGGAAGACCATGATATGGACATATTTTTAGGAATCTTTCCTACATATAATATAAAGTATTCGATTTAATTTAAGTGTAAGAAGATATGTCATTCCTCATTTTCACCCTTTTGCCTGATGGAAACTACTTCATTTGAAATTTCTCCACCATTTGATCCCAAGTCATGATTTATCCTTTAGGAAGAGACTTTAGCCATTGCTTGGCTTAGTTCCTTAATGAGAAAAGAGACAAACTTAGTCTAATTGCATTATTAATGGCCTTGTTTATTTTAAAAGTATTGTAATCTTAAAAAAAATGGTGATGTGAGAGTTTGGATCCTCATCTTGTGGTCCATTAAATTGAATGGATTTTTAACCATTTATATAATATTTGGTTTAATCTCAAAGTTTTTAATTATAATAGTTGGTCTGCTCATACTAAACTCAATTCTAGATTGTGATGGCCTTGCCTAATTAGATATAGTTTGTCACATCCTGGTACCACATCAGACCCATGACAACCGCCGCATAACTGGGCTAAGGACACTCACGGTATCCTTAATTTAAATATGCAAGGCTAATTGAATATCTTTTTTTATAACTTGGCAGCACAACGACTGTGTCTTAAAAATCCCAAAACTTGTAACATTTTTGAACACACTTTTATACTCACATCCAACCACAACTTCAAGACTTTAAAATCTTCTCAAGGCAATCTCAATAAACAGTATTGAAAGATTCATATATCAAGTTATTTATAAAACACAAGGCAATCAAAAGTTATCTTACAAAATCATAAAGCATATCTATATAAACACAGTTTATGAGCCATTAGATAACAAAAGTACAAAATAAGAAACTACCCACGTGTGGTAATACCCTAAAAGTGTCAAAAGACCACACGATCCATTCAGAGCTTTATACTCACTAAATTAACCTACATGGTTAGAAAGTGGAGGGGGTGAGTACACTCGATACTTAGTGAGCAGGAAAAACATATAATGCGAATAGGGCTCGATACACCAAGACAGTATAGATAACCTATAAAGTGAACATACAGCTCGTAAAAGCATATAGGCCTAGCCTATAATGCAATGCATACTAGTTAGGAAACATATAGGCCTAGCTTATTAATTTACTCGTATGATGAACATAGGTTCCAGTTCTAGTACACAAAGCATAAAAACATCATATGTATACATCAAATCTCATCATAAAACAATTATCAGAATACGCCAAAACAATTATGTGTGACACCACTAGACAGCCAAACTAATGTGCACACCTATCGATCCTCGGTGTTGGCTCGACTTTCATCCATGGTGAGTCCAGACTACAATCGATAAGAGCATCAAGACCCTAGGTGATGACCTTGTCGGTGTCCAGAGCCTAGGTGTGGAATCACCCGCAAGTTTCGTGGAAAAGTGTCAATATAGGGACTCAACTTTTATGTCCAGTGTCAAGAGTATAGGGGTCGCTTGATCAGTTGTGCCTAGCACACGATTGGCCAATTGTTTTCTCACCAATCACAAAAATCTTATGCAAAAATTAAATACAAAAATCAAGTAAAGCATCATATTTTTATTTATCAGTCCAACTGATAAAATGAAACCGTACCATGACTCTAAAGAGAACAAATATATGTAGAATACATGACTCGGTTATGCTTATGTAAATTCCAAAACATTATTTCATGCAATAAAAGTTATCTTTTGCAATCCAAGTGCAAAGTTATTCAAAAATGTAGTTTCATAGAATAAAGCATTATTCTTTACACTTTAAACTCAGATTTGTTAAAAACAATAACATTTCTCAAAATATATAATACAAATATTAGTTTCAAAAACCATGTTGAAACATTATTTCATAAAATAAAAGTTATTTTTTGTACTTTAAATGGATAGTTGTTCAAAACAATGACGTTTATTAAATATCTAAACATATTAGCATCCATTTGAAATTCAAATCTACCATATGTTGCCTAGGTTCAAAATTCACATACTAGTCATCATACTTGTCTTAGGATGTTCTAGTCCTATTTGAGAAATATGGTTTCCCAAACTCACCTAAAAAAAAGATATACACTCTCTTAGCTTTAACAATCCTGGGTATGGGCTCCTTGATTCACAAGTCCCGAGCCTTTATACATAAAAAGGATATACAATGAAATTACTACCCAAACATAAATTTCCTATTTATACACCCTCACATAGGTGTATAAAATACAATATCACTCCTTATAAGCTGTAGAATTTGAACATTAAACTTTTCACAGGTTTACTTCTTTACTAGTCACATTAGCTTTTCTTTTGCATTTTCTAAGGCATTTAATGCCTTTAATCCTATACTCACTCATTTTCAAAACATAATTAAGCACATCTTTATCCAAGCACATTAGGCCTTTACTTGTCAATCTAAGCAACAATT
>JANIJH010000003.1:37451288-37479231 GCA_024520975.1 Erythroxylum areolatum
ATCATCAATTCACATCATACATGTATAATTAACACCATAGAATTCATTTAGACCATCAATTTCAAAAGATATTCAAAGATTCACAAAGTTTCACCTAAAGGGGACAATTTCGGTTTTGACTTAAAGAACCCTCTCCATGACACATTTCTTTCATCTAAACCATGTTTCATGCATATTCAAGCATGGAGAAAAACGTATCTTAACATCAAACTCAAAATCATAATGTAGAGAGAGATGAGACAAAATATCTTCAAACCCTTTGAGAATTTCTCAAATCTAATGATAGATTTGAGTTCCTTGACCCCAAATTATCTCAGAACATCTTGGTTTGAGTTGAAAAATTAAAAAGAAAGGTGAATTTTGGTGATGGTCGAAACTTCCTCTTCTTCCTCTCTTTTCTCCTTTCTTCTCCTTTATTTTAATTAAAACAAGATGGTTTAAGTCCTAACAATGAAGTGCATGGCTACACATAAGAAGGGTCTAGAATTTTGACTCTTCTTTGACCAAAATATGTTGAAATTACCTTTTTACCCTTAGGTTCTATGAAATTACCATTTTACCCTCCAAACTTTCCTAAATTTGCAATTAAGCCCAAAGTTTGGGAATCCCCAAAACTTTTATTTTTATTTTGGTCCTTGGACTTTTGGAAATAATAATTAAGCCCCTTAACTTCATAAAATTACATATTGGTCCTCCAAGAATTGAAAAATTACGTTTAAGTCCTTTAACTTTTAACAATTTGCAGTTAAGTCCTTATGTACATCAACTTTTCCAATTAAGCTTTTTAAGTGTCTAATAAGTCTATAAATCTTGTCTAATCACCTCTAAGCCATTAGAACACATTAAACTTAACCACCATGGTCATATCCATCTAATGGACTTAGTTTTACACACTTAGAAGCTTATATGTCGAAAATCTCTAAGATTTCGCATATCGAAGAACTTTAAGTTTATGTAAGGGCATATAACGGTATAAATCATTACATATATATATCCCAAGGACTTAAATACATCTTTGAATTCATATACAACTATGTATATATCAATATACAGTAGCATCACTAAATACAGACCAATACAAAAGGGCTCAAAGAGCTCGGCGTTAAATAGTTCTTTTTTGTTCTACCATAGTTTCTATTTACATGTTTCACTCTCACTTTTCTACCCTTTGTCTAAGTCTAATTATAAGGTTTTGTAAAGTTATTCTTTCAATTTTAGCATCTCCCTTAACTGGTTCTGATAGATTGCTTCAGGTTATAAACAAATCCAACTCTTGAAAAAGCAATAGGAGAGAGAAATATTAATGATCAAAACTAAAATATCAAAATAAATGAAAATAAATAAATGGTTAGATTAATAATAATCAAGTGCTCCTAATATCTTAGTCCCTAATAATAGTGCTAAAAATTTGATGTGACCTTTGATATGAATTAATATGTTTTGACTACAAGCACAATGTAGCTTTAGCTAGCATTGATGAGCATGGGTCGATCCTACGAGGATTATGAGTACTATTAATAACTCTTCTCCTATTATCTAACCAATAGTCAAGGTGAATTTGATATGTCATATTTTAAATAAAAGAAAATTAAACTAATAGCAAGGCAACACACTCAAATAAACTAAAATAGAAAAAGAATGAAAAATCAACTAATAAAACATCATCCTTGAAATTCAGATTCCTTATAGCCTCAAGTAATCATGATTTCACTAATAAATTGAATCTAAAGTTCATAAGACCATGGAAATTCCTTAATTATGCTAATATCTTTCTCAAGAATGTTAACACCTAATTATAGGATGATTAATTGAAATCTCTTTCTAATTAAAACACTAAAATTCGATTAATCAATTTTTAAAATTTATCATTAGGTGTAACCTTAATCTAGAAGATTTATGTCAACCTATCTCTTTATTTTCTTGAAACTACTTTCAATTATGTTAGATCTATTCATATATTGGATTTCCAAATCTCAATTATATGAAATCATACATGGATCAATATGTTGACAATATTAATTGAAGAATAAATAAGAACACGATAAGTGCATAATTGATCAT
The DNA here is from genome assembly GCA_024520975.1 of Erythroxylum areolatum. NCBI lineage: Eukaryota > Viridiplantae > Streptophyta > Magnoliopsida > Malpighiales > Erythroxylaceae > Erythroxylum > Erythroxylum areolatum. The sequence continues at coordinate 37,453,350 of JANIJH010000003.1, forward strand.
ATTTATACCTTATATTTGATGCATTTTTGCTTGATTTATATTTTTATCGTATACTTGGTACTCATTGCCTTCCAAGTGTGTTTACAGAGTATAATTGCCTTCATAGACTTAAAAGAGAAGAATTAGGACAAAAATACGGTGCAAAACAAAGATTCAATACACAGAAGGGATGCACGACTGTCAATCTTTTCGTTCACGTCTCTTAGGCCATGTAGTTTCACAATATTTAGAGAATTTGGTCGGTCTAATCAAAACCCTCGAATTCAATATAAAAGATAATTTTCGGAGGTAACAAGAGAGGGAGACAAGAGGAGACTTTAGGAAATGATTCAAGACATGGAGATTATTCTCAAGGGATGATTTGATTCAAAGAAGTGGAAAACACATAGAATTCCTGGAAAGATTTATTGAAATACAAGATCAAACCTCTACATCGTAAGAATATTCGATCGAAGACACCCAGGGAGATTTAGAATTATAAATCCATTGTTTTCAATTCATTTTTCTTTCACTGTATGATCGATTTTGTGTTTGATAAAGTGTAACTAAACATTTTGTTAGTATTTAGGTTAGATGAACCTTAGGTTAATACTTTGATATGATTTGATTCTTTTATTAATTAAATTGGTTTGATTGTTATATTGTGATCTGATTACGTGTTTTATTTATGTTCAAATAGACATGGGTAGAACATAATATGATTTCATACATAAAGATCAAGAAATCTTATTGATGAATAGATCTACTGTAATTGGAAGGAGTTGTTTGTAATCGTAGAGATACAATGACATAAATCTTCCAAATTAGGGGCAAACTTAAGGGATTTATAAATCGATAAAGCAATCCTATAAACTTTAACCTGAGTAATTCAGTTGAAAACCTTAGGATTAGTTGTTAGTAGACTCAAGGTCAGCTATTAGCATACTATAGGAATCTCGACAGTCTAATAAAATAATAAAACAATTGAGTAATAAAAGATCAATCTATTAAGGGTTTGAGGGGATTTGAAACCTAAACAATAATTATTGATATTGATAATTTTCTAAGTGATTTCTTAATTCTCTGTTCAATATCGTTACTTATTTTATTTTACTTGCTTTAGTTTTATGTTCTTTTATTAAAATCCAAAATCGATAAGCTAGATAATAGGAAAAAGGTAATTACTAGTAATCACTTTCTTCGTGGGATCTACCTATACTTACTGTTACTAGCTACAACTATGTCGTACACTTGCAGTTATTAAGTCAACCAAGTTTTTAGTGTTGTTATCAGGACAGTGATATTAGGAAAACCTCTATTTATTACTCTAGCCATTTCTCTTTATTTTATTTTTGTTTCTATTTTCTTTTATTTTAGTTGAGCTTATTTATTTATTCTTTATTGTATTTTATTGTAATTATGGTTTATTCATTTAATTATTTTTTGAATTTATCTACTTGATCTTGAGTTTTTGTGGATTATTGTAGGATTTAAAATTCATTGTCATAGCCACAACTCTTTATGGAAGGATGAAGCAGATAATACTTATATGGGAGCCATAATACATCTTCGTTATTTTTAATATCACCATATAAGAGAGAGAAGTGTTCTCACATGTTTTTGGAAGCTCAACTAATATCCATATCATGTTGTGACATTTTTGGGAGTTATCACTACATTCATAAATGTCAAATACCAGTATATATGTGGGACCAACTGAGCATGTATAACCAACCTCAAAGTGTACCATACGACAACAGATATAATTCAAAGTGGAGCAGCTCTTTCGCTTATAGATGGAATGAAGACGCTCTAGTTGAATATTCATAGCAACCATCACCTCTAGTTAACATGTCAACTCTGGAAGATATAATGATTGATTTCATTCAAGAATCAATCATGAGGCATTAAGAAACAAATGCTCGTATATAAATTTTGTAAATCAAATGGACTAGATAGCGGAGATACTGTATGACAAACTACAAGGGAGTTTGTTTAGTCCTACTATAATAGGTCCCAAAGAACTTAGGATGACAATCAACCTTAGGAGTGGAAAAAGAAGAAGAAGAAGAAGAAAAAGGGAAGCATTAGAAATAAAATAATGGAATACCTTAAAAGCTAGCCAATGCGAATTCAAAGAAAGAGTTTCTTCACCTGCATATCTTGAACATAATGCATAATACTATTTAAGCCTATTAACATAACAGAGTGAAGAAAAGACAACGATTTGCTTTATGGATGAAGAGACATTCTAAGAAAAGCTTCTCGAAGAAGGCTCCATCCAAGAAGAGGAAGTAGAGAAGTGGTAGGAGATGATTGAATAAGATAAGCTAGAAACTTCTATTTAAGAAGAAGAAGAAGAGTGGACAGAGGTAATTAAGGAAGAAATGATAGAGGAACTAAGTAAGGAAGCTATCGATGAGGTGTTAGTAGTGACCTTAAGTACGAACGATTCTCACTTAAAGGCAAACTGTTCAAGTCAACCAATGATTTAGGGAGTTTTGTTATTCCCTCTTTCATTAACAATTTGTCATTAAAAAGGACATTAATGCTTGCAATTGGATTTACTAATTTGATAAATTGTCCTTGTTATTATTTTGCAACAAGTGGCTTACTTACAGGTTACGACACCTTTATGAAGGGAAATGGGTGGAAGCAAGCCACTTATTATTGACCTAGGAAGAAGTTCAACATTTAATGAATTTTTAACATTTTTTTCAAGCTTATTATTATTTTGGTTATCAATTCTATCACTGATATCTTGAATTAGTTAAATTATGTCTATAAACATTGTATTTCATTATTGAATATTGATTTCAATTGGTATGACAAGGATGATGATTAGAACAAAATTAGTTTTCTAAGTTATATTTTTAGTAATAAGTGAGATGGTCAAGTTGAATGATATTGCAAATTATTTATACACATAATACACATCCTTTTGTGAGCTTTTGATCTAAGAGAAAATTTCAAAAATTTTAAAGCTTTTTTCCTTCTTTCATATGTGTTGTCATTGTATAGTAGAATGATTATATAACTTGCTTTTATTATGCATATTGAGACCATATTTGTTAAATTAGAAACATTGACATGATGAAGGCATTTAGATTCAACAACTTGTTTAAGCCCATTTCTTTGAAAATTACCACACCCTTAAGTTTACCATTAAAAATAACCAGATTGGGCCTTAGCCTTTTTCATTGATTTAGCCCACATTTTAACTATTATCCTATTTTTCTTTGAAGAACTTTTTATTGTTTTGAACCTTTAAGGTTATTTACATTGTTTGCTTATTTAAGACTTGAAATTCTTGAAGGGTTTATTATTTCTTTAATTGTGGTACTAAACGCTCAAATTATTTTGTTAAAAAAAGAGCATAAACGGAAAAAAGAAAAAAGGGAGAAAAGAATAAGTATATAGTGCCATTAGTTTTACAATAAAAGGACCTATGCATATTTTTAAACAAGTCTTGTAATGTTATTATCCCAATCATACCTTACCTAAGTCCTGTTATAACCTTGTAAGACCTTTTGATTTTTGTTTCTAGATTATATATAAGTGGTGGAGATGTGATTTTATTACAAGCTTATGGTAAGAGTTTTACTATGCATTGATTGAGAGTTTTGATGCTATTCACTCTAAACACTCGAGTGCATTGAGTGAAATCTTGATGGGGGTGTGAAGATATATGCTTTTGATTTCAAAGTGTTTATTGATGTGATCACTATTAATATTACTTAGAGAGTTAATTCTAAGATAACTTGATTCTAATTGTATGTTCATTTGATTCAATATGATATGATGATATATAGTATGAATGGACAGATCGAGATTGATGACAGATTGATGTTGTAGATTTTTTATTTTGATTATGGTTTGCTTGATGACAAATAAAAGCTTAAATGTGGGGATGTTTGATCATATGTATACCTTATATTTGATGCTTTTTTGTTTGATATTTCATACTTTTATCATATATTTGGTAATTAATGCCTTCTAAGTGTGTTTATAGAGTATAATTTCGTTCACATAATTAAAGGAGAAGAATTAGGACTAAAACATGACATAAAACAAAGATTCGACTCACAAAAGGGATGTATGCCTATGCATTTACCTGTGCAAGTCTCCTAGGCCATGCAATTTTGCATTATTCAGAGAATTTGGTTGTGCACGGTTTGATGCACAGGTGTGCACAAGACCGTGCATTGGTCAAAACTCTAGAATTAAATATAAAAAAGATTTTCAAAGGTAAGCAAGAGAGGGAGACAAGAGGAGACTTCAAGAGATGATTCAAGACGTGGAGATCATTCGCAAAGGCTGATTTTGATTAAGAGAAGCAGAAAACACTAAGAATTCATCGAAAGATCCATTGAAATATAAGATCAAACCTCCACATTGCAAGAATATTTGATAGATGACAATCATGGAGATTTAGAATTATGAACCCATTATTTTCAATTCTTTTTTCTTTCAGTATATGTTTGAATTAGTGTTCGATAATGTATAACTAAAAGTCTTGTTAGTATTTAGGTTAGATGAAATATATGTTAATACTTTGATATGATTTGATTCTTTTATTCATGAAATTGTTTTTATTGTTATATTGTGATTTGATTATGTGATTTATTTATATTCTAATAGACCCAGGAATATTAGATCATAATCTGATTTCATATATAGAGATTGAGAAATCCTATTGATAAATAAATCTACCGTAATTGGAAGGAGTTGATTGAAATCCTAGAGATAGGATAACATAAATCTTCCAAATTAGGGTCGAACCTAATAAAGGGATTTGTAAATTGGTAAAGTAATACTATAAATTTTAACCTAAGTAATTCAGTTGAAAATCTTAGGATTAGTTGTAGGATTGGCTTATAATTATTGGTAATAGTTATAACTACGCTGTGCACTTGCGGTTATTACAATATTGACTACTTAAAAAAAGTTAATCATAACCCATAATTAAATCTCAATGAAACTAAATAATTAGTTAAATTAAAATAAATTTACTTAAAATCCATATTCGAGTTTATCTAATCCAAATACCAAAAGGGATTTAGCTCATAATCATAGAAAAAAACTTTTAAACTAAAAAACTACTAAAATTTAAGAATGATATGGTTGAAATCCCTAAAATATTTAAAAACTTCACTCCAAAACGATGAAAATCCACTTTAAAAGGGTTTTTTTAGTTGTTTTTTGCGCTTTGTATTGTTTTGGGCTTTCTCCTTTGTTTCCCCAACCTTCTTTGTCTTTTGTCACTCAATCTTATCTTTTAAATTTTAAAATTAAAATTCTGGGAGATACAAGGGTGTATTGAAGTTGTATTTCTTAAATAAACTTGTGACACTTTCTAAAGCTAATACATATACAAAAAAAATGTATGTACTATCAATATGACGACCTTTATGCTACTCAACACGAATTCAGGCATGTTCTATAGAAAAACACTCAATATGCCTTAAAATTCTCCAACATGACCATGTTGATGTCTTGTATGCTATAGCTCAATAAAAATAGCTCCAAATTGCTCTAAAATTGTTCGAATTAATTCCTTTTTCTCCAAGTTGGTGAATTAGGCATAGAAAATATGAACAAATTAAGTACTAAAATAAATAAAAATACTCCTATAAGTAAGCAAAATTCTTTGATATGAGATAAAAAATATGATTAAATCACTATTATCACTTCACTGATAAATAACTTCCATTTTCTTTCTTGCTAAATTGGCAATTATGTTTTTATATACCTCTAAAGCTTCTCTTAAGAAGTAGTTATAGAAAAATATTATTAATATTAGCTTGAGTTACTCTAAGCCTTAGCTAGTTTTAGGATATTTCAATTATATTGAGCATAGCTATAAATTAGTTGGTCACTTGAAGCTCGAACTTTTCTAATGATGATTTTGATTTATGTATACATTATTTTGGTTAATCTTATCTATGTTATAAGGGTCATCACTTCATTGAGAATAATAAGCAAAAAGGCAATTAGTTTATTAAAAAGAAAGTTCATATTGCATTGGTTAACTCCACAAGGTAAAGCAATATTTTAATTTAGCTTGAGACAAGCTCAAAGATGATCTAGAAAGTAAATGTATGCAGTTATACTAGAAATAAGCTCTATCTAAATTAGTTACTACTCTAAAAGCATGAATTTGTTAACTAGATAAAGTACATATTATATAGCTAAGGGATATATACTGTGATACCTCTTCTATAAAGCCGTCGCTATCCTTAGGAATTCTAATAATTTTTTTTCTATCAAGGATGCCTCTGTATCAACTCACTTTGATGAAGAAGCTATTAAATAATCGACTTTTGATTAGTTTAAAAGCTCTTTAAACAATCTAGTTGTTGGTCCTAATTCACCCTTATATCTTGATTTCCTTCATTACTCTCTATTTATGTTAGTAAAAAGTTTCTCTCCAAACATTCAACGGGTAAGCTATTAAAGTGGTCTTGTTCAAACTATATGTTAATAAGGCTCATGGCCTTGACAAATTGAATGCAAAGTTTTTTTTTCAAAAGTTAGCATATAATTTGTAACACCATTTCATCCACATTTATTGAATTCTTTTACAATGGAAAGATGTCTTGAAAATTTAATAAGACCTTCATTCCTTTAATCCTAAAAATCTTAAATCCTACTAATTTCCAAGACTTTAAGTTGTTCTTTTATTGCATTATGATTTACAAGATAATGTTTAAAATGTTAGCTAATGGGCTCAAGGAATTGTTAAATACACTAATCAATCCCTCTAAAGGAGCTTTCATTTATGATATAAGCATTAATAATAATATTATTCTAACTTAAGATTTTTATAGAGATTATCAAAGCAAATTAAGACTATAAAAGCAAATTAAACATTAATAGTTTCATCCTTTGACTTGCATAAAATTTTTGTCTTAGAGAATTTGAACTTTCTCTTTTTATACATTAGAAGCATATAATTCCTCTCAATATTTTTAAAACAAATGAAGTAATGAATAACACTACTTTTTTATTGTATTTTGACCAATAATGAGCCTTTTAGTTATTAAAAAGGGCAAAAAGGTTCAAGTAAGGTGACCCTTTATCAACTTACTTATTCATTATAAGAATAGGCTTAAACTCATTTTCAATTACATAAAATAAAAAAGTTCAAATTACATAATATCTATGATATTATAAAGCTTTTAAACCTTTCTTTACAGATATTCATCAAAGCTAACATTAAATCAACATATGTTCATAAAAAGTTTTTAGGGCTTTCATAACTTATAGGGGCTAATAATCATCCTCGATAAAAGTTATTATTATGCCTTAATAAGAAACCAACAATTATATGATCAAGCAAAACATATGATTCAAAATTGAGTAGCTTTCGATAATTGAGATAACTAATTATTTGAAATTATTAAGAGGAAATTAAATAATTAAAACACAATAATTTGTCTTTTTCAAGAGGATAACAACTAATAACCTTGTTCTAAAGAATTTTTCATATTTACCACAACTCAAATTTATCCTTACGTCTGAATTTGATCAAAACTATTGAAAGAATGACTCATCTCCAATTAATATTATATTAGGTTAAGAGAGAGATGCTTTTACTTCTCTTTAAGTCTTTTGTATAAAATAATTTTTTAGCTTAAGTTTGCTTTTTTCCTTAGGTTTTAATCACGCTTCTCTTACTTAATTAACTCCCTTCTAGTGTGGTACTTACCTTTATGCTTTTAGAAGTTCTCTTATTCCTAGTCTTTAGTTCTCTATTATAATTCATCATCTTGTTTTTAGCTCTAATATAGTTTTCCTTTTGGCCTCTCTAGTCCAATTTCTACTCTTCCATTTTTTTCTTACTTTTCCTTTCCTTTTCTAGTATCTTTTTTCAAGCTTTCTTGATCTTTTATTCCTTTCCTCTTTTAGTTAAATGTTGAACTTTGGGCCTCTTCTGAGGAGTTTCCTCCTTTAGCCTTAAATTCTTCTTTGTCTATTCCTTCTACTGTTATCCTTCAGCCTCTTGCCTTATCACCAAAGATAGTTCTTGATCCTCCCAACCCTTCCCCAAAACTTTATAGGAAATCATGGATTTAGGTCTTTGGAGATTCATCACCTTCTTTCTTGTTACACTTCTTTCCTCCTCAACTTATAGAAGGTAAAATAATTATGGCATCTATAATGGATATCTTAAAGGAGGGAGCCTTAAAATTAGATGCCACTCTACCAGATTTTTCCTTAATAAGAGATCCCCTTTCTCTCTGATGAGTGCTTAGGCATAACACCACTAAAAGTGACATAGTTGAAGAGAAGTTTTAGTGAATGAGGATAATCTATTTATGTTTAGCTTTGGCTCTCGTATTGTAGCTTAAAAATAATAGATTCATACCCTTGGCATTTCAAAAATAAACCTTTATTCATTCAAAAGTGGAAAACTAGTATCTAATTGCAAAACCTTATGTAAAAGTTGGCCCCTTTATGGATAAACTTCCATAATATTCCCTCAAAATAATAGACAATAAAGGGACTTACTTATTTTCCAAGTTACATTAATAAATCCCTTTATTTAGATGAAGCAAAAAAATGTATAAAGGGAGTGAACTACGCCATAATTTGTGTCCTTATTGTTATTAATTTATAACTCCCTATTATAGTCCCACTCTTAAGACTAGATGAAGATAACAACCTGTTTGAAGATGTTGTTTCAATATCTTACTTATGGAGGCCAAACATTGCTTAATAGAAGAGAGCTTGGGAACCAATAAATAAAACCATAAAACCTTCTCAATAAGAGAATACTAAGAACTAATGCAATTGGAAATAAATGATAATGCATACAAAAAGAGGATGGGAATTGTAAAATGACCATTAATGGTCATATTCAACCATTAGACATGTTAATTGAGAGAAGGCCAATTAAGGAAGGGATATTAATCCTAATATAGATAAAGATGTGACAAATCATGACTCACAGGACCTTCTTTAGGAAAAGAAATGTGAAATATACAAAGAGGAAAGCATAGTTAGATCCTTAACTCAAACTATAAATACAAAGACTAAGCTAGTTCAAGATTCATGGATTGCCATTCAAGTTGGAGCAAAAAACGTATATGAAGTACACACAACTATATAAGAAGTTATCCATATGGAAATAAGAACTTTATGTTATCATTTAGTAAGAGAGCTATTGGAGAGTGTCTCAAAAAAGGAATTTATAGTGTCATTAGAGGAAATCTAAGAGGAAGAAAAAAGAAACTAAAAATTCTGCCCACCATCTCCTCCTAGAATGTTAGGGGGCTTAATAATCTTAAGAATATAAATTTTTTTAATGATATTAAACCTTTTCTAATAGGTATAGTGGAAAATAAGCTCAAAGAAAGCAATTAAAAGGATCTTAGCTTTTTTAAGAAACATTAGACTATCACAACAAATCATTATTATCATTATAATATGAAACTAATAATGACTTTTGATCTAGATAGGTTAGAGGTAGTACACTATCATAGTAAAGCAATTGATTCCTGTATCTATGAAAATGAAGTACAGGAATATCAGTGTCTTTGTCACTTATGTCTATGACTTTAATTATGCTTTCCAACTTATGGAGAAAATTGAATGAAATTGGAGGTATTATAAAGGGATAACCAATCTTAAAGTGGGAAACTTTTTGTGTTTTTCAAATCCAATGCCAAAGCTTTTAAATTTTTTAATTGAGTGACTAATCTCTTAAAACCTTAACAGTTCATTTTAAAATGTTATTTCCATTAGTAATTTATTGATTTAGCTAATATAATCTTTATTGTTCATAATATATAGATGCCCACCGGAAAAAATAGTGGCCATAGTTAGACTGGAGTATAGAAAAAATTTTCAGGTGGACACCTATGTTTCATGAACACCTAATATTTCATCAACCAAATTAGTAAATTACTAACAAAACTAATGTTTTAAATTGAGCTGTTAAGATTTTAAAAGATTGATAACTTATTTAAAAATTTAAAAGTTTGGGTTATTGATTGAAAAAAATCCTAAAAGGTTAGGCATTTTAAGATTAGTTATCTCTATTATAAGTGCCCTTTGGATCATTTTTGGAGAATTATATATCCTAATTCATCCTTTAGAAGCAAAAGGAAATATAATCCTTAAGAGATATTCTGAAGTTTTTTATAATTATACCAATCATATGTAAGTATTATATTTAAAGGTGAAGGGACATTATTTTTAACCTTGGAACAATATATAGAAAGCAAATTGGTTCTTGAGGAAAAAGATTCATAAGGATTTGGAAAATGCTCATTGATTATCAACGTTTCCAGAGAGTAAAGCTTCTTTTAATAACTAACTTTTCTCTAACCATTAACTCAATTCTAGTTTACAAGCTCTTCAGTAGTTAGAGGAGAAGTTTTTCTTTTAGGCTTAACAATTTCTTAGAAAAAATGGATGGTTTAAAAGGAGCAATTACCAAAAGACTTAACTTTAATGTTCAAAGGCATAAACTCTACTTATGCATAAGAAAACTACAACAGGTGAAGAATGAGCTTAAGGATCTTAACAAAAGGAAGTTTAACAATTTTTTTCTAACAATCTCTGAAGCTAAAAAGAGATTAAATATAATCTAAAATAATTTTTATCATTCCCCTAAAAATGAGTTCTTACAAGTTGAAGAAAGTTATTTTTTCTTGATTATAATTAAGCAGCTCATATCAATTATTATCTAATGGAAAAAGATCCAAAATTTTATAGATTAAGGAAGGGGGATAAAAACTCAAGTTTCTTCTGTAAATCATTGCTTTTAAGGCGAAACATAGATTATTATCACTAATATTAATTTTTTTGTTATCCGAGGTTGATGTTCAATATAAATCTTTCTATTTTCACTCTAACACTATTAGATCTCCTACTAATGTAGATTCTTTTATGATAACTTTTAATCTCTTACTAAGGAGGAACACATATTTGCATAAGAAACTGAATTTTTTACCAGGCCTTTTAATGTCAATGATGTGGAAGCAGTTTAGTTTGGCCTTAACCACAAAAAGGCTCTAAGACCTAATGGTCTTAATGCCTATTACTTTTAGAAAACCTAGTCTTACACTAAGAAATTGGTTACTGAAGCAACATTGAGATTCTTTAGCATTGGTAGATTGTTGAAGGAACTAAATAAGACCTTTATATGCCTCATTCTTAAGGTACAAACCCTAAAGTTACTGAAGGAGTTTAGATTAATTTCTTATTATAATACTATATACAAAATTATCTCTAAGTTAATCACTGATAGACTGAAAAATAATCTAGCTCGTGATTGATCCTTGATAAGGAGCTTTTATTAAATGGAGAAAAGTTGGTGACAAAATCTTGTTAGCTTAAGAAATTTTTAAAAACTATAAGAGGAAGCATTCTAATAAGAATTATGCCATTAATATTGATTTAAATAAGGCTTTTGATTTATTAAATTGGAACTTTATCTTAAATTTGCTAAAAGCATTTGGATTACTTGCTATCTTTGTTGAATGGAATAGTAATATATTTCCTCTTATAGTATTTTAATCAACAGGGATCCTACCAAACTCATTAAGGGAGTAAGAGGATTGAGATAAAGGGATCCTTTTTCACCTTGAGTATGGAATTTATAATCGAGCTTTTTAAGAGAAGAAGGAAGAAAAGGAAGAGAAGAAGGAGGAAGTTCCTTATGTCCCACCGCCTCCATATGTTCCTAAGATCCCATTCCCATAATGGTTGCAAAAGAATTAAATGGATGTGTAATTTACAAAGTTTTTAAAGAAGTTGAAGAAATTGTAACTTAACTTGTCCTTTTTGGAAACTTTAGAGAGCATACCTAAGTACGCAAAGTTTCTCAAAGACATCTTATCGAATAAATGGACTTAGGAGGAAAATTAAATGATCTACCTAACAAAAAGTTGTAACTCTATAATTAAAAACCAAATGCCCTTAGAATTGAAAGATCTAGGGAGTTTTACTATACCCTGTGTAGTTGATAATTTAGAATTCTCTAAGTGTTTATGTGACTTAGGTGAAAGTATTAATCTTATGCCTTTGTCAGTTTTCAGAAAATTAGGGCCAGGAGATATCAAGCCAATATATATGATTATTTAATTGGCAGATCAATCTATAAAGAAACTAATTGGCATAGTGGAGGATGTGCCAGTAAAAGTGGACAATTTTTTTTTTATTTTGTGGATTTCATAATGCTAGATTTTGAAGAGGATCAAAACTGTTCATTAATTCTTAGTAGACCCTTTATGAATATAGAAATAGTCTTGGTGGATGCTTATATATAAAAACTTATTCTTTGGATTGGTGATAAATAATTAAAATTTAACAGGAATAAAGTACTGACAAATTTGAAGGAAAGTAGCTTTTGCATAAAGATTAATATAGTGGATAAGTATATAAAAAAGTAAGAGGAGTGCAATGAAAAATGAGTGTCAGGGTAGTAGAAGATGAAGGAGAAGTAGGAAAGGAGGAGCTAGGTGAAAAATTGAAATATGAATCATTAGTAAGGACAAAAGCACTAATGATACCCTTTATTCAGAAACCACTCATTCTGCAGTTAAAAATCATCGAGAATAATAAAAGAGGGAGGTGGTTAGAAAGCAAATTAAAGCCATGGTGTAATATCCTACCTCCTAAAATTGTTAAGAGATTAAATTGTTAGATTGAGTTATATGAGTTATTTCATTTTAGAATTTACGAGGTGCATTTCATTCACATGCGTAATATTCAAATACACTTATGAATCATGATTTAGAAAACATTTTAGGATAGTATATGCACTCAATTGACATATTCTGGGGTATGGAACAAAAATGAATGTACATTCCCAATGTTTTGTATTTTGATTTACCAATATCATGAATTGGTGGATTATAATTAGAGAATTGGGAATTTATTGTTACAATTGAGTAATTGATGAGGTGATATATGCATCTAGTTTAAGAAAAATGTTAAAGAGCTATACAAATTGATACTTGAGAATTTAGATTGATTAGGTGTATGAAATGGTGACATGTGGCATTGGGAAGAAGTGACAAATGGCTCAGTTAAATGGATGACAAGTGGCTTGATTATAATTGCGACAAGTGGCCCTTGAAGTTTGTGACAAATTGCATGTTAAACTTATGGCATGTTGAGCAATAGAATGGTAACATGTGTAGCTTTACAAATGGTGACATATATAGACTTACAATTGGTGACATGTGTAGCCTTACAGTTGGTGACATGTGTAGCCTTATAATTGGTGACATATAAAGGCTTAAATGAGTGACATATGGAGCCTAAAGTAAGTGACACATGGACCAATAGAATAGTAATATATGAGACAATAGAAGGATAACATATGTACCATTAGAAGTGACACAAGGACTAATGGAATGTTGACACATGAATTAGTTTGACCTTCTTGAATTTTATAGAGAAAATGGATGAAAAAGGCAATAGAAGTGAGAGTGAAGGTCGGACATAAAGTTAGAAGAGGGAGAAAAATGAAAAATGAGAAGAGAAGGCGAGAAAAAGGGGAAGAGAAGAGGAGAAGGAAAGAAGTTATCAAAGTAAGTTAAAATTCTAGTTTCAATTTCATCTTTCTCTTTCAGTCTATCTTTCATATCTTTAGAGCGAGAATTTAAAGAAAACTAAAGAATGAAAGTGGTAGATATAGCTCTTAACTTGACCTTTGTGATAGTGGCTTAAAAAAATAGTGCCTAGAGCTTGAGTTATGCTTGTTTCTCTAATATTGCCTATGATTGACCCTTGTATAGGAAGCTTGTATTATTTCCTAATTTTTGAGGACCATAGAGTCCGAATTAGTGAAAGTATGAAACATTAAAAATGATTATTGATGTCTTATCAATGCTTCTTTGAAATAATTTGGTTAGAAGATGTATTAATAATGATTTATTATTGTTTGAGTATTGGTTTCCAATTTTGTTCTTACCAGAAACAGGGCAGAATTTGGTGGAGATTATAATTTAAAGGGAGATGTTGTTTAATTTTTCAATATATTAAGACTAACGGAAGTCTAGTTTCAGGAGGGGGCACAAGAATCATTGAATTGGGACTTTTGTACAGAGAGTTATGATTAAAAGATGACAACTTGTTCATAAAGGAACATTAGGAAGAAAAAGATGTAAACATTGCACATAAGGTTAGGTTAGCTTGATGGTTAAGGAGTGATCAGTGTGTGGTTGTGTCTTTGGATTACTCCCTTGGAAATCGAATAAAAAATTTAATTTCAAGGATTGCAATATAGAGTGCAACCTCGAGTCGTCTCACTTAATCGGAACCTAGTGCAAATGATCTAAGCTAGCCTAATTGTCGTGAAATGCAAACTAAATTGGTTAGGAGGGGGTTTTGGTTTTTTTTTTGATAAAACTAATTAAATTGAACTAAATGAAAGAAAAGTATATAAAAAGGTATTTTTGGATTTTTGGGAATAAGAAATTGAAAGTTAAAACAATGATCAAATGTAATAAAATCCTCTTGAAAAATGAGCTTTGGCTATCATAGTTCAAAATAAATCTTTGTGGGAGTGAAAATCACTAAGTTTCTAAATGGTAAACCTTAAAGGACTCTTTAAGTCCAAGGTTTTAAGCAATGCATCTTAGTGTGTGCAAAGGGTAAGTTAATGTAAGTGTTCAATTTGTGATCTAGCATCATCTCAATATCAAACACAACTAGGTAGATAAAAGAGAATTAACAAAATCACAAAATGACATATAGGAGACTTCATATATTCAAGCTCCAAGTTCTACATCAACAAACACAATAACACAATATATTGTTCAACACTTGATTAAACTATAATCGAGAAAATCCAATTACAAAGCATAAATCCTAACTAAGGAGTTCATAACAATGTAGCTAAACATGAATAAACTACTCCCCTTTAAAGCCCATTGAACTTAAGCCATTGCGACATCTTCAAGAGGAAGGAAAACGCCTAGCCACACATTGCAAGCGGAAACCTCACAACTAGGAATGAATCCAAGCAACCCATGATGGAAGTCAGCGGTGAAAATGCTGGGAAAATGAGATGGAGAGAGAGATGATAGAGAAAGATGCAAAATGATGGATGAATGAGGGAGATATGAAAGAATGATGGAGTCATCCCTCCGTTTCTCCCCACTCCAAGCTGATGGAATATTGATGTACATATATGTTGGCTCTCTTCAACTTATCCAAAAATAAGTTTCCTTTCAAAATGGGTCGTCGGGTTGGGTTTCCATAGTAGGAAAAACTTTCGCAAATAGTTCAGGTCTTCGAAGGTTCGCCGTAGCGACAGGTAAGTTCGTCGCGGCGTACTTTTCCCGAAAGGTTTTGAGTCTATTTTGGATCCTTCACTGCGACGAACTTTTCCCAAAAGTTCTTGCTCCTTGCTTGATCCTTCACCGCGGCGAAAGAATTAATCTCGCCGCGGCAAAATTTTCCCGAAAGGTTCAGCCTATATTTCTTGGTGCTTCACCGTGGCGACATATACTTTTGCCCCGATGAACTTCTCCTGTAGCGCTTCTCCTGTTGACTTCAATTCAGCACATTGACTCCCTTATCCTTGAGGTTCCTACAATCAACAATAGCAATTTGCAGTATCAAATGTTCTAAAAAAAATTAAGTAGTGCAATTAATACCAATTTGTGACAATTTTACTATCAAATTGCATAAAATAAAAGTCCTCACTCAAGGGTTAATTTAATTACAAAATCAAGAATTAGAAGTCAAAAAGTATAGTAAGGGTCATGAAAGTGTCACCAATTTACATGATAAACTTGGGCTCAATCAAGGAGACATTGAGCTGAATTAGTAAGTGAATTATTAACTTATTGAAATATGTTAGAATAACATTTATGATGATTGATTGGGGATGAATTTGGTTATGGTGGTGTATAAATATGAGATACATGTTTTAGTAGTAAATACATTATATATTTAAATGTATAAAGGCTCGGGAGCTATGGATCAAGGACCTCGCACTGAGAATTATTCAAGTTAAGGGAGTGTACACCTTCTTTTAAGGTGAGTTGGGGAAACCATAGCTCTCAAATGAGATTAGGACATCCTAAGATATGCATGATGACTTGTACTTGAATTTTGAACCTAGTAATGCATAGTATAATTGAATCTCAAATAGATACTAGTATACTTGTGTATTTAATAAACAATATTGTTTTGAATAACTCTTTGCACTTAGAGTGCAATTGATGTATTTGTTACGTATTTTAAGAAATGATATTGTTTTTAACAAACTTGCACTTGAAGCGCAAAGGACAATGTTTTATTTTCAGAAACTACATTTTTGAACAACTTTTCACTTGGAGTGCAAAAGATGACTTTTATTACATGAAATAATGTTTTGGAACTTACATATGCATAATCGAGTCATGTATGCTTAATACATATGTTATGTTTTGACTTAGAGCCATGGAAAGGTTTCATTTTATCGGTTGGACCGATAAATAAAGGCATGTTACCTTACTTGATTTTTGTACTTAATATTTGTATACGAATTTTGTGATTGGTGAGGTAACAATTGGCCAATCGTGTGCTAGACACAATAGATTAAGCGACCCCTATTTCTTTGACACTAGTACATAAAAGTCGAGTTCCCATATCGACACCTTTGTACGAGACTTGCGGGTGATTCCCCTCCCAAAGATCTGGTCACCGACGAGGTCATCAGCTAGGGTCATGACGCTCTTGTCGACTGTAGTTCAGACTCACCATAGATGAAAGTCACGCCAACATTGGGAATCGGTGGGTATGCACACTAGTTTGGTCGACTAGTGACAACATACATGATTGTTTTGGTCTATTCTAAGATTTGCTTTCTTAACGAGATTTGATTTGTATATGTGATGTCTTTCTACTTTTGGGTACTGGAACTGGAACCTATGTTCATCGGATGAGTGATTAATAGGCTAGGCCTATATGGTTCCTAATCTATAAATGTTGAGTCATAGGTTAGGTCTAAGTATTTCTATGTCATGTATGTTCACTTTATAGGTAGTTATGTGCATGCTAGATGCGTGAAAAACTTATCCTTAGGTTATCTAAACTGTCTTGGTGTGTATCGAGTTCTATTTGTGATATATATTTTTCCTGCTCATTGAGTACATAGTGTACTTACCCTCTCAGCTTTCCAACCATGCAAGTTAATTTGGTGAGCTTAAAGCTCTAAGTGTATCATACGGTCTTTTAACATTTTCAGGGCATTACCACACGCGAGTAGTCTCTGTTTGTATTTTTGTTGTATAGTGGCTCATGAATTGTTTTTATTAAGTTGGTTATATTGATATCCTTTATGATTTTGTAAATTAACTTTTGATTATCTTGTGGTTTGTAAATGACCTTATATAAAAACTTTTTATACTATTGTTAAGATTGCTCTTGAGTGGAATTAAAAGTCCAAAAGTTGCGGTAGAGTTTTAATGTGAATATAGAAGTGCGTTTAAAACTGATTTACAGGTGTTTTAATTGAGTTTTAGGATTTTCAAAATATAGTTATTGTGATGTCCAAATGTTTTTAAAGGATATTTAGTTAGCCTTGCATAGTCGAGTTAAGGGTACCGTGAGTGTCCTTAGCTCGGGTATGCAGTGGTTGTCATGTGCCTAATATGGTACTAGGTTGTGATAATTAAATTGGTATCAGAGCATGATTTTTATGTTTTCAAAAGTTTTATTACTATTTTCAAAAAGTTCATGAGCCTTAGGAGTCAAGTCTAGGTGTCGAAAGTCTTTGGTCGAGAAATTGAGTCTGGAAACATTAAGTTGATGTCCTTAACGGTCAGATGATTTTGACCTCAGTGGGAGTACTTATTGACATTCCTTGAGGTGTTTAGGATATCGAATAAGCTAGGCTTAGCTCGATCTATTTTATTAAACAATGTATTTTTCTTTGATTTTATAGAGATAACATTACCCCCATCTGTTTGATCAGTCAAGCAAGAATTTTGAGGATAAAATTTCTTAAAGGGGAAGAGTTGTAATATCCTGCCTCCTAAAATTGTTAAAGGATTAAACTGTTAGATTGAGTCACATTAGTTATTTCATTTAAGAATTTACGAGGTGCATTTCATTCACATGCATAATATTCGTATACACATATGAATCATGATTTAAAAAACATTTCAGGATAGTATATGCACTCAATTGACATATTCCGGGGTATGGAACGAAAATAAATGTGAAATGAATGTGCATTCCCAATGTTTTACATTTTGATTTACCAATATCATGAATTGGTGGATTATAATTAGTGAATTGGGAATTTATTCTTACAGTTGAGTAATTGATGAGGTGATATATGCATCTAGTTTAAGAAAAATATTAAAGAGGAAGACAAATTGATATATGAGAATTTAGGTTGATTAGGCTTATGAAATGGTGAAATGTGGCATTGGGAATAAGTGACAAATGACTCAGCTAAATGGATGACAAGTGGCTTGAGTATAACTGCGATAAGTGGCCCTTTAAGTTTGTGACAAATGGCATTTTAGACTTGTGACATGTGGAGTAATAGAATGGTGACATGTGTAGCTTTACAAATGGTGACATATATAGCCTTACATTTAGTGACATGTGTAGCCTTACAATTGGTGATATGTGTAGCGTCACAAGTATTGACATATGGAGACTTAAATGAGTAACAAGTGGAGCCTAAAGTAAGTGACATATGGGCTAATAGAATAGTAATATATGAACCAATAAAAGGATAACATCTGTACCAATAAAATGGTGACACAAGGACCAACAGAATGGTGACATATGAATTAGTTTGACCTTCTTAAAGTTTCTAGAGAAAATGGGTGAAAAAGTCAATAAAAGTCAGAGTGAAGGTTGTCCATAAGGTTAAAAGACAGAGAAAACCGAAAATGAGAAGATAAGGAGAGAAAAAGGGGAAGAGAAGAGGAGAAGGAAAGAAGTTATCAAGATAAGCTGAAATTCTAGTTTCAATTTCATCTTTCTCTTTCGTTCTGTCTTTCATATCCATAGAGCACGAATTTGAAGAAACCAAAAGAATGAAAGTTGTAGATATAGGTCTTAACTTGATCTTTGTGAAAGTGACTTGACAAAATAGTGACTAGAGCTCGAGTTATGCTTGTTTCTCTAATATTACCTATGATAGGCCCCTATACAGGAACCTTGTATTATTTCCTAATTTTTTAGGACTTTAGAGTCTGAATTAGTGAAAGTATAAAACATTAAAAATGATTATTGATATCTTATTAATGCTTCTGTGAAACGATTTGGTTAGAAAATGTCTTGATAATGGTTTATTGTGGTTTGAGTATTGGTTACTTGTCTGTTTCTTACCAAAAATAAGACATAATTTGGTGGAGATTATATTTTAAAGGGAGATGTTTTTTTGTTTAATTTTTCAATATATTAAGGCTAATGGAAGTCTAGTTTCGGGAGGCACAAGAACCATGGCATTTGAATTTTTGTAAAGAGAGTTGTAATTAAAAGAAAACAACTTGTTCATAAAGGAACATTAGGAAGAAAAGAATGTAAACATTGCACATAAGGTTAGGTTAGCTTGATGGTTGAGGAGACATTGAGCTGAATTAGTAAATGAATTATTGACCTATTGACATATGTTAGAATAACATTTATGATGATTGATTAGGAATGAATTTGGTTGTGGTGGTGTATGAATATGGGATACATGTTTGAGTAGTAAATACAATGTATATTTGTATGTATAAAGGCTAAAGAGTTGTTGTTCAAGGAGCTTGTACTAAGGATTCTTGAAGTTAAGGAAGTGTAAACCTTTTTTGAGGTGAGTTAAGGAAACCATATCTCTCAAATGTGATTAGGACATCCCAAGACATGCATGATGACTTGTATGTGAATTTTGAACCTCGGTAATGCATAATAAAATTGAATCTCAAATAGATGCTAGCATACTTGTGTATTTAATAAAAGAAATTGTTTTGAATAACTCTTTTCCCTTAGAGTGTAAATGATGTTTTTATTACATATTTTGAGAAATGATATTGTTTTCAACAAACCTGCACTCGAAGCGCAAAGGACAATGTTTTATTTTCTGAAACTACATTTTTATACAACTTTGCACTTGGAGTGCAAAAGATGACTTTTATTGTATGAAATAATGTTTTGGAACTTACATATGTATAACCAAGTCATGTATGCTGCATGTATGTGTTCTCTTATGGCTTAGAGCTATAGCAAGGTTCCACTTTATCGGTTGGATCGATAAATAAAGGCATAGTGCCTTACTTGATTTTTATACTTAATATTTTTCTATGACTTTTGTGATTGGTGAGCTAACGATTGGCCAATCGTGTGCTAGGCACAATAGATTAAGGGACCTCCATACACTTGATGCTGGTATATAAAAGTCGAGCCCTTGTATTGACACCTTTCTATGGGTCTCATGGGTGATTCCATACCTAGAGTTTTGCTCACCGACAAGGTCATCACTTAGGGTCATGACGCTCTTGTCGACTGTAGTCCGGACTCACCACGAATGAAAGTCAAGCCAACATCGAGAATCGGTGGGTGTGCACACTAGTTTGGCTGACTAGTAGTGACACTCATGATTGTTTTGTTCTATTCTAAGATTTGTTTTCTTAACGAGATTTGATTTATATAGGTGATGTTTTTTTTTGCTTTTGTGTACTAGAACTGGAACCTTTGTTCATTGGATGAGTGATTAATAGGCTAGGCCTATGTGGTTCCTAACCAGTATACGTTGAGTCATAGGCTAGGCCTATGTATTTTTATGCATGTATGTTCACTTTATAGGTAGTTATGTGCATGCTAGATGCATGAAAAACCCGTCCTTAGGTTATCTAGACTGTCTTGGTCTATATCGGGTTCTGTTTGTGATATATGTTTTTCCTGCTCATTGAATACATAGTGTACTCACCCCCTCTACTTTCCAACCATACAAGTTAATTTAGGGAGCTTGAAGCTCTGAGTGTATCGTGCGGTCTTTTAACACTTTTAGGGCATTAGCACACATGGGTAGTCTCTGTTTGTACTTTTGTTGTATAGTGGCTCATGAACTGTTTTTATTAAGTTGGTTATGTTGATATACTTTATGATTTTGTAAATCAACTTTTGACTGTGTTGTGGCTTATAAATGACCTTATGCATAAGCCTTTTATACTATTGTTGAGTTTGCTCTTGAGTGGACTTCCAGAAGTTGCGATAGAGTTTTATTGTGAATGTAGAAGTGTGTTTAAAACTGATTTATAGGTGTTTTAATTGAGTTTTGGGATTTTCAAAACACAACCTTTATGTTGTCCAAATGTTTTGAAGAATATTCAGTTTATCTTGCATAGTCAGGTTAAGGGTATCGTAAGTATCCTTAGCCCGGGTATGTGACGGTTGTCATGTGCCTAATATGGTACCAGGTTGTGACACATAGGATGGAAAATTCTGTATATAAAAAATATAACTCTTAATGAGATGATGCATACAACCTTAACATCTGAAAGAGGAGTTTGTTATAATAATTAAACTAAAATGGTCAAAGTGACCTTAAAATTAGCATGTTATGCTTTAGTTAACTTTTTTTTAATTTCATGCTTGATAGTGCATTTTTTTTTATGTTTTATGTTTCTTTTAGAGTGATTTTGATTAATAGATGTTAATAATTTGAAGTGTGTCAATTGGTTTGGAAAAATATCTAGGGGGTTACATGATAGTGCAATTACATAATTGTGCACCATTGGTTGAGAAACCCTCTAGCATGATTGTGAATCCCCTATATGATCATGCATCTAATACACGATCATGCCAGAGGGTTTTTTTCCCAGATACATGATTATGCATGGGAACGATGATGCATCTCCCCTTTTCAGCCCTCCACCTAAACCCGAGCCTATTTATATATTTTCTTCCTCCCTCCTGTTATATTTCTCTCTCAAGTTAGTATCCCCCACTCTCTGTTCTCTTGTTTTATCTTAACTTTCATTCAATTTTTATAAAGATTTCACAGTTTTGTTTCACTTTTCTTCCATTTTAACAGTCCTTACCTTCAAATCTAGTTTTTCTTTCTTTTTTGGAAAGAAAAATGAATTTATTAACAAAGCTATAAGGGCATCTAGAATTTAATTACAAGGTAGTGCTATCATATGATACAAAAGATACAACAAAACAAATATTTTACATAATAAGCCTTGAGAGTACTAAAAGAAATCATCCTTATTAAAGTTCCATCTTCTTTTAAAAGAGGATCTCAAATTATGAGTGACCTTATATGCAACTAGAATCTCTCTGATCCAATAGAAAACTCTATAGGCTATAACATATTTGTTATTTTTGATATTCCTAAAAGTCTTTTAAGTTCCTTTATTTCCACATAAGATACACAAAGCAATTCAGGCTCAAGCGTAGGCATATTTACACAAAGCAATTAAGGCTCAAGCGTAGGCATATTTGATTTTTTCCTATTCTTTTGTATTGACTATCTGCCCATACTAGGATTTCATCCCAATTGCTATATGGAAAATCTAGATTCATGAAATGAAGCAATTTGGCCCAAATAGAGGAAGAATAGTAGCATTGGAAGAATAGATGAAAATTTGTTGCAGGTATCAGATTACAAGGATAGTAAACTTGATCAATGGAAATCTTAATCCTGTCTTTTGTTTTCAATCTCCCTTTAGCAACTAGCCATGTGGTAAAAATAGCTTTGGGCATCAATGATCCTTTCAACACAGGGAAGATAGGGTCTAATAGCTTCTAAACAAGAGGAATTCAAGAATTGTCTATTACTTTTAAAGTTCCAGATTGTTTTATCCTTCAAAAGAGGGTTATGGAAGTAAGTAGGAAAGTGTTGAAGCATTATATACATACCTCAGTCAATAGCAAGCTAAGACCTTTGATCAATTGCTTTGGAAACTCTGGCATGAATTGGAATTCCTGTTAATAAAGATGAGAGATCACCTCTTGATAATAGAGGACTTAGAGGATGCCAGTTATCAAACTAGAACCAAGAATCCTCTCCATTTCAAATTCTAAAAAGTGAGTAAATATTTTGCATTTTCTTAAGCATCAGGATGAAAGGCCAACAATGTTCCTTCTTTTCATTTAATTGCCACAAATTGCAGTCTCTTAAATAATATTCATTAGTCTATTTGCTCAAAAGGCTTTTTTTTTGGTTAAAAAGTCTCCAGATCCTCTTTGACACTAAAACTATTTAAATCAAGTTAATCAAGACAAAATCTAAATCTCCTTCATGGTTTTTTAGCATAATTCATCCCATTTAATTTTAGATATCTTAGGATTCCCATATTTTCTAAACCATAGGAAGTTCCTCATGCTTTTTTTCCATCTCTTTATTAATCTTCTTTGGAAGGAAAAGATGTGAGCCACAATGAGTGTGAAGATTAATCAACACATAAATAATGAGTTGGACCTTACCTGCCTATGAGAGTGCTCTATTATACCAAGCATTGATTTTCTTTATGAAATTGTCCAATAAAGGAAGGCCATCAGTGAACTTAAGCTTTTTTTAGGAGATATGAACTCTAAGATATTTAAAAGGCAAGATGTTTACATTAAATCCAAATATATTATTTAGGATTTCAAAATTAGTAGCATTAGAGGAAAAATAAATCTTACTTTTCTATTAGTTGAAAATAAGGCCAGATATCTTGCAAAATTCAAGAAGAGAGTCATGAATAATAAAGATGGAGTTGTGATGGGCTCCACATAACAACATAAGATCATTTTCAAAGTTGAGATGAGTGAGGTGAAATTCCTTGCATTTACAATGAATTACGAGGTCAAAAGTAGTTGAAATATTCTGCATAATAATTATGTTAAGGATCTCCATAGAAATTGCAAACAAGTAAGAAGAAATTAGGTCTCCTTATCTTATCCCATCGGAACCTTTAAAGCTACTATTTGGGGCACCATTAATGAGTACTTTATAGGAGCTAGTGGAAAGGCAAACTTTGATCTAGTTAATAAATTTCATAGTGAAGCCAAGTCATTCCAAACTGCTGAGTAGGAAATTCCAATTCAAGCTATCGAAAGCTTTGAAGAAATCCATTTTAATAGCACAAATGTAATTGGATTTGTTTACATTATAGTCCTTTATTAGCTTTTGAGCTAGTAAAATATTATCAGAGATACTTCTGCCTGAAATGAAAGCACCTTGAGATCTTTGGATGAGATGTTTGAGAGGTTGCTTTAACTTATTGGCTAGCAGTTTGGATAACACTTTGAAAATAGTGTTACAACATTAAATGGGATGAAAATCATTGATAGAATTAGCATTAGGGATCTAAGGAATCATGCAAATATAAGTTGCATTAATCTCATTTAGGAGTTTCCCAAAATTTAAGAATTCCTGGATAACTTCAACTAAAAGCTTACTAATAACGTGCCATATATTTCTACAAAAATAATAATGTGCCATATAGATTGGAAGAGATGTGCATTAAAACCATCAGTGCCTAAGGCATTACTTGGATTGAGTCTAAAGAGAATATTCTTGATTTCATGATAAGAAGTTGGCTGTTGAGTTCTAAGATAAAGGAGGACCAATGAGAGCTGCAAGATCTTATAGATTGAACCTATCTGATGACCTTGAGTCAAGCAGGTTATTTCTTAACTAGAAAACATCTTTTTTTGGGTCTTTTGTAAGAAATTTTGTTGACCTCTCTCTCCTACTTTTTTTTATGTTTGTGAGATTCTTTTAAGGTTTTTCAATAAGATGGCACCGAGAGTTAAGTAACTTGCCCATAAATCCAAACCTAAAGGAACAAAGAAGGTATTCAAAAGTGGTGCACAAGATTTGGTAGCTAATGTGGGTGCTTTGTAAACTTGAAGACAACAAAAAGTGCCTAAAGGGATGCATAGACATAATGGAGAAACAATTGGAGGAGGTTAACTGCCAAACTAAGAAATTATTGAAGTTCTTTTTAGTGCACGATATCTAAGTCCCATCTCCTACTCCATCACTACCACAATCTCCATAAGTATTCTTGCTTTTCTTTTTTTATTTCTTTTAATTTTTATTGGTTTATTAGTTTGTGCTTGCCTATGTTTGAATTTGTTTCCCCATTGAGGACCATATGTTATTCAAGTGTGAGGATATATATGTAATTGCATAATATTTATGTGTGAATTTGCATTTACATTGTGTTAGTTTTTTGATTAGGTTAACATCATATAATCATTTTGTTGCATGATGTGTGAATTGTGTTAATGTGTTAATGGCAAAAAGTTGAAAAGAATTAGCTTATCTATGAGCATGATCATTTAACTTGTAAAGAAACTTTAGCTTGTGAAGCTTATGTTTTAAGTATTTTTGAGGTGAATATGCATGTTGATTAGAATATTGTACTTGGTCTTTCATTTTGTAACACTTGTTTGAATGTAGTTATAATTAAATTCATTTAAGTTGGTAGACATCATTAGTAACCTTTCATGAGAGTGATTGACTAGGAAGAAGTACCATAGGTAAACACACAAAGTGTGTTGTATAAATATGTTAAGTAAACTTCCTATTCTACTGACCCGTTAAAAAAATATAGGTTAAGAATAGAGCTAGTAAATAGTTGCGAGTTATGATATAGCTGAGTAACTAGGGGTTTTTCATAACAAATTTTTTTTCTTCATGTCAAAAGGCTATAATGGTACTCTAACCAAGCTTGATAGGTATGATGTTACCAATAAAGGTGTACTTCTTGTTAAATTTCAAAATAAATTTCATTGATGAGTATTTAGTGATGACCTACCTCTTTGATTGATAAATAAGAATGAGTTCATTCTTACAAGTTCCATATATGTATGAATAAATGTTAATATTTTGGCTGATATATATTGTAACACCCCACTCCCGTAAGACCCGAACCCGATATCGTTGGTGATATCCGAGTCCGTGCCCCGCGAGAGTGGCGTACTACATCAGTCGATTTAAAACTCA
>JANIJH010000003.1:37486811-37500505 GCA_024520975.1 Erythroxylum areolatum
TTGAAATTTGCATATGCTTTAAATTGGCATAGAAATGGATTTTGAATATGTTTTGAATTGGTATTGAAATGAGGTGCGCTTATGTATTAATTGTGATTTAGCCTATGGTACGTCGTTAGGTCTTTATACATATGATTATATCAATCAGAGTAAGTCCTAACGTATATGGTCGTGTTTGGGGGGTGTCTGTCACTAACATGGATGGTGTTGTGCTTGTCAGTATGTCCTGTGAGTGGCCCTCTACACGTGTGGAGTATATATTGTGCAAGCACTATTATAGGTAAGTGATGCAGAACCAGCTCTGTAACTACCGATTTATAAGTAATGCTAGCATCGTTATAGGTAAGCGATGCAAAACTAACTTTATAATAATTGGTATATAGAGGTTAACCAAGCATGGATAAGCAATGTAGAACCAGCTCTGTGACCTTACACCTAAAGGTACCATATGACAAAGAAAATTAGTGATAGGCTATGTTTTAAAAAGAAAGTTTATAAAAGTATTGATTGCCATCGTTGTATAATTTATAAGAAAAGTGGAACTTGATCTCAGAAAAATTTATATGTTTTGTTTTACATATGCTTTAATATTATAAAAAGAAAAGAATGTGTTATGTAGTAACATTGGTTATTACTTGAAAAGAAAAGAAATTGTTTTCTTTTATGGAGGATAATATTTGTATAAATATTTTTAATTGAAACCAATAATACTGACTGAGCTCGTCTAACTCACCCTTTATTTTCTTTTTTTAAATAAAACCTCCTAGGTGTACACTCTAGGGCTTCAGTAGTAGGGAATCCACCTTACGAGTAGTCAACTTCGTCAAGTGCTACTATGTAGGCATTTTTGTTTTGCCTTGTATATATTTTTTAGAACTACTGCATATCTTTGAACATGTTTTGGGAAGTACTTTTGTATAAAGAATCGATATGTATAAAGGCTTTTTAATGGAATGCATGATTTTGTTTTAGCTTTTCAAAGCTTATTGATGTAACTATTTGAGACTGCATGTGAGTAGATTTGAAGTCCACAATTTGGAGTTGAAAAGTTGATATGATAATAAAAGTTTTTGAACTTTACAGGGACTTTGAAATGTTTTTTAGAATGTCAAAATACAACCATTGTGCTACCAAAATTTTTAATAAACGAAAAAAACAAAACTCTATTGTTTACATTTCTTATTGTGAATTGAAGTTTTTCCTTAACAAAGGCAATAGGCTTAGCTTCATGGGAACTTTCCAGCCGAGTCAGATATCGACTGAAAAGCCACCGGCGAGTGTCGAGCAGGTCGCCTAGTCATTACAAGATAGGGGCCTGTCATAGCCTCCTTCTCTCTTTTGTTTTTTTATCCAACCTCCCTTTTTAGCTCTTAGTCCTGCCTCCTTTTCTGTCTCATTCCTTTTCTATTTATAACCCCAGTCTAGGTTTATGGTTGTAGGTTTGTTATGCCGTCAAAACCTACACGTGTCAAATTCAAAATGAGTGCAATGGAGAAGTCATGGGGATGACTATGTTTGTCACCCAATGAGGGCTAGTCACCACCGTGACAAGCTAATCCCCACTTTTTCTTTTCTTTTCATGCAAAATTTATGTGAACTTTCATTTTTCATGAAAATTTATAAAACATTCCCTTCAACCTTTAGGTAACATTCATGACTATTTTTACTCAATTCATTCAATTTTGGATTAAAAATACCAAAATTTGTAACCAAAATCAAGATATGAAGGCAATTAAAAGTAATAGAAACTAGACACAACAAAAAGAACTAACTAACAACAAACAAAGATAATTAATTTGTATAAATAATTATTTTTAACTCATATACTTAGTAGTAGTAGGATTAGACCCTTCTTTATCTTGGTGTTGACTCATATTAAGACAAGAAAAGCATCGATAGTGGTTCATATCTAATGTGGGAGCAAACAACTCTTAAGATCTATTCCATCCATTTTAATTAGACATCTTGATCCTCCTAAAATTCTTACATATCTATAAGTGTTGCTTCTTTTTCCTAACTTTTGTAGGATCCTCCTTTGGTCCCTCTAAATGTCTTCCAAATTTGTTTAAATAGGAGACTGAAAAACATTCACATTTATTGACATCTCCTCTTCATAATATTATGTTTGTTAATTGATGGTCTTATCAACATCATTTTCCATCCTTTGGTCATTAACACAAACATCAAAAACTTTGAAAATGTTTAAAACATATTCTCCGCTAACCACCTTAACAATCCTCATGTGGCATATAGCTTTAGTGTCAAGATTAGGCATTGTATATGAAATGTTCATATGAAGAAGCATTTGAAAAACTCTAGGTTCTTGACTAAGTGCATTATGTACATCCCTATATATATTATGGCCTTTTTTTTCTTGTTGACATTGTCTATAAGTGGCTTATAAACAAAAAGAAAAATTTCAATGGTAACCTTTTGATAAAGCACTACAAAAAGAATAAATCCCATAGAGTCACCACCCGCTACTCTTTTTCCTGGATGATGTAAAATTTACAATATTGGGATTTACTGGGAGAAACCTTAGTTCTTATAGGATTATAATCACAACTTACTCCACAACTATATATATGTCCTAAAAAAAGTTAACTTTGGAAGTTATATAGCTAATAGTTTCCATATACCAGGTAAATAGAATCCACACTTGACATTAAATTCAAATATTGATATTCTAAAGTCCATACCGCTTATCCAATACATACTACCATTGGACTCTTCCATCCATATATCTATATTGAAATCAAAAGTTCTAAAAAATTAAAGCATGAATTTAGTATAAGTATCTTTAAAGACTTGAAAAAATTGTTAGAAATGCCTATTATAAACTATTTCCTCTAATTCTACAACCAAACCTATTTATATAAGAGTATATAATTAGATTAACTTATTTGGTTCAAAATTCCTTTTTTAGGATTTCATACCTTTTCATGTGACTTTTTGGAGAAATAAAGCATAGGGTGTTTCGAGTCCTACGATGCCCAACCTTTAAATGTTGAACCTTTCCTTCTTTCTCTAATGCTCCAACTGTTGTTGGTGGATGGTGTATTACTCAATTTAACACAATTTTTGGCCCCACAATTGAAATTCCATTTGATTATTGAAACTCTATGACCTTAGATAAAATTGTTTTATGTTGAAGGGTGGAAAATTTTTAAATAGTAGTAAATCAATGGCTATATATATGTGTTTTACTGTTGTGTAGGCAAAGCTGCTTGTTATATAAAATAATGATTTCAAAACCAAAATTAATTCACCATTTGAACTTCATTAATCAATTATTAACCAGCTTTTAGGTTCAATTCATTTTTACAAATTATATATTTTCCAGTTAAATGATAAATTGATTGGTTTTCAGATATTATTATTGAATGAAGTAGTTGAGATAGAGAGAATTTGATGAACCATTTTATTTTGAAATGGGTTTTAGAATTTAATATTATATAGGATTCACTTCCTTAGAGTTCCCTTATTTGGGATCCCTAGGGAAGAGGATCAAGTTGTCCCTTATGAGAAGCTTGATGCATTGTTTTCTTAGTTAGAATGCTTGAACTATAATCATGGTTTAGTTATCCCATTCTTTTCCCGCCTTATTAAATTAAAACCCTTTGTTATCTAGGGTTATGCTAACTAGTAATAAGAATGAATTAGACAATTTATTTTTTCCATGAGTAATATAGCATCGTGTTACTCATGGATATATGAAACACTATATTCGTGTAAACTATAGTCATAAAATAATGAAATTTAAGTCAACAAAAATTGCAACTAAGAGTTCAATTTTCTAATGACCATATTACAAACAAAGTATATGTACGTAAGGCAAATTGAGCATTACAAAATGAACAAATTCATTGTCCAGTACAATTATTTGTGTGTTTTAATCTGTAGTTTTCTTTCTAAAGGCTAGTACAGGTCAAGCAAAGAGTTATTACTAAACATCACTTGCTCATATAGATACTTGCGAATCTCGACGACTCCTTTCACTAAAAATGATATGTCATATGTGTGACCAATAATACATTACAAGTTACAGGGTGCACATAACATATAAACATAAACCTACCATAATTCTTAATCCTAAATATTAATCCCCATAACAAAATTCCAAGGTATGACACAAGTAAATCCTACAATTACCACTTAATGTCATCAATAGATAAGCATATTTAAAATTATGGTCAATCTATATAATTAAACTTTATACCAATGTATATAATATGAAAGAATAGTACCACATTTAAAATATCATAAATAATATATTAATTTTACTTGTCACGTTGCTTTGGGAATTATATTGTATACAAGATAGAAAATATGGACCATAAAAATTTATCATTAAACTACATACCAAAGATGTTAGTGATTACCATAATACATATTCCTAAATCCTAAACAAAAATTTTATAAGATAGATAAGATAAAGTATTAGGCTTTACGTTGTTTGATATAGTATAGGCAACATGTTGCTACATACTAGTGCTCCACAGAGGTTCTTCTTAACACCATCCTCCCTAACATTAAATTCAAATATTATAATGTCCATTGCTTTAACATAGATGCAACAACAACACTAGTGATTATTGTGAAGTATGGGGAAAAAAGAATTGCAAGAACAAATTTGTTAAACATCATCTTTTGATAAATTAGTTTTATGCAATAATGCCAAAACAAATAGACATAATACACTTAAAAAGCTATTTGTGTGAGTATCAATGCCAACATCCAATTTTTTCCTAATATTTTTTGCATACTTGAGAATAATATGCAAGAAATCTATAGAGGATAAGGTTTATGCCATGTTTTCATCCAACACTTGGATTATGTCTATCTAATCATGGTTTGACATCACATTGAAGTCTTCTACAATATTTTTAATCAATGACTTCAAAATTAAACACGCCAACATTACTCATTCTAAATATGGAATACATTATATACCTACTTCAAAAAAAGCCCCCAACAAATCACACTCTTTAGTAACAACATTATGCACAACCACTAACAAACTACCATGTATTTTTAGCATAAGATAAAAATAAAAAATTAGATTTTAAAGAACTATATTGGATATATTACCCACCATACTACTTATATAGCTCTTAAACTTATACATGCAAGGATGTTGTTTAATATATACGCAAGGAAGTTGTTTAATATGCGTTTAACATTCTTAATGACTTCTCTCTCAGAAGACATACGGCAACATTTAAACTAACGTAACTAAGAATGTTAAATAATATTCAACAATATGCCGATCAATAGTTATTAATCATACCATAATAATAACATTACCTTGTTTTTAAATTAATTCTTTCTTAGGAACGTAATGTATATAGATTCAAAAGTAGGAGTTCTCTTACAAGATATAGATTTCTTCTAATATGTCACCAACTCTGTTTGTATAACATTGCTCATGCTTGCCTTTGAATCTTTCATTAAATGCATTACAACATAATTATTAAAGTAAGTTAAAAATATATTCCTTTTCTAACAAATTATTGTTCAATATATACAATTTGTTTCAACTTCATCTCTTTATTCATTGTCTCCTTTTCTCTTATCCCACTCTTCTCCTTTTCTTTATTGATTATTGATATCTCCATATGCCTCAAAACATCTTCAATTTTTTCTAAGTCCATCACTGGTGCATCTTCATCTCTCTAAACCAATTCCTTAGTATTCATCTCCTTCATCGATACGACCCCATGCCTTGAGACATCTTCAATTTTATTTAGGTCTCTCATTGGCACATTTTCACACATTGGGACTGATTCCTCAATATCCATCTCCATCATCAACACCGCCTCATGCCTTAGCACTTCTTCTCTTCCTTATTATCAAACTCAACATCACAACTATTCACATAAAAAGTAAATATGAAATATTTATATAATAACCTAACATTATTGACAAACTCATTATCTTTATGTCTATTACCTCCTATGAAGCCTTCCTCACTTTTCTTGTAGTTGACACTTTTCCATATACACTTTTATTAATCCTGCATGTTTGCTTATAAATTTAGTTGAGGATGGAAGTCCCAACTAAGCTTCTAATAGGTATCAACATCAATAATATTATGTAGTAGATATAGGCTTATATTATAATTAGTGTTAGGAAATAGGAAAACACATAACATATATAGCAGGAAGTTCTACCAGAAATATTCCTTCATTTATACACCCCTCATTTTATTGAATACGCACTTTACAATGATATGTGAATCATCAACTTCGTACTCTTCAAAAAGTTTCATCACCTTACCCTTGTTTGCTTTTATGTATACTCATTTCTTTTCCATTTAGAACCCTAATAATCCATGCCACAATATCACCACTAATCTCATCTACTTGATCCTCCTTTGTTTTCAATGATGGGTCACAACTACTAGTAGACATCATTGCTAACCTTAAACCTCTCAATCTCTCTGAGTTACTAAATCTCATATCGATGTTCCACTTCATCTATTATAAACTAAAGGTATGCCAAAACTTGAAAACCTTCTCATATTAACATAATAGTTGACAACTCTACAAACACTCTAGTTATATTATTCACAATCATAGAGAACATTATTACTTAATAAGCACATTTTATTAATATAGTTTTATTCAGTGTAAATTTTGGACTTTTTTTTTTTACTACCACAATTTTCTTACATTATTACTCTATTCTTGTTTCATTTTTAATTTCATGTTATTGATTTCTGAGCCTTGGATAACTTAGGATTAGATTAGTTTACCCTCCTTATGGAATCGACCCTTCAAATACTACAACTTACAACTCATGCTCTTACAGTTATTGAGGGATATAAATTGTAAGACTCGACATCTCAATCACATTCATTATAAAATATCCATAAAATGAAAACTCTCACTAAAATAAAGAAAGTTAGGCTCTTAATAGTCATATACAAGAGACAAATTCATAAAATACATAGATAAGTAAGCCTTTAGTTGGTGGTTGACCTAAGATACTACTTGAAGACTTTACACCTTTCTCTTTAACAAAGTATCAATATGCTTAGAGCGAGAAGTGCTACTAGTGTTTTAAGAGAAAAATATAGTTATGAAAATTATAGTATATCTTAATAGCCTTAAAATGGAGCTCATAACTCCCAATGTTGAATCGAAGTTCCATAACCATTATATATGACAAGTAGTCTCATAATATGCTATATACTCTACCTCAATAGTCAAATAACCTATAAATGTATTTTTTTATACTTGTTTATGAAATATCTCCTCAAGTCATCATAATAAATATGTACCTAAAAGTAGATTTTTTATGATCCCTGTAGCCTACATAACTGAAGTCACTAAAGCCAAACACTTCAAGAGTATTGGTGAACTAATATGTCAACATAACTTCATTGGTACCCTGAACATACCTTAAAATTTTCTTAGCCAATTTCTAATGGCTTTATCCAGGATTGTTTAAATATCTATCAAGAAAACTAACTATAAAGGCAATATTAGGTCATCTGCATGCTTGAGCATACATTAAGCTGCCAACAATTAAAGCACAAGGGAATGCTTTTATTTGATCTCCATCAATATCATGTTAAGGATATTAGGCTTTGGAGAATTTGTCATCCTTCAAAAATGGAGTCTCTACAGAATAATAAGAATGTATATTAAGCCTCTTCAAGATATGATCAATGTAGATACTTTAAGACAATCTGATAACACTATTGGGCTTATCATAAAGAAGCTATATACTGAAAGCATATGATGCTTCACCAAGATCCTTAATGTCAAAATGACTAAACAATAATTATTTTATCTTAATAAATATACCAGTGTTATTAGCAGTTAACAAGATATCATTAATATATAAAATCAAAAATATATACTTCCTCCCACTAGCCTTCTCATACATATATTGATAAAAAATGATTTATAGTAGTGAAACAAGCTTTAAAGTAGTGGTATCTCTTTATTGAAGTCTCCTTTTAAGAAAGCCATTTTTAGATCTTTTTGATAAAGGTTTAGGTTAAAATGATCCATAATTTTCATAATGATTCGTACAGAGTATTTAGTGGAATCATAAGAGAAGGTCCATTTATAATCAATACCTTTTTGTTAGTTATAGCCTTAGTTACTAGTCTCACTTTATACTTTTTAACTTGAATTTTGGCAACATGCTTCGTATTGAATACCCATTTGTTTCCAATGGACCTATAACCTTTATATTCTATTTTATGACATAGAATTCATCTCATCATTTATAGCATCTGTCCAAAAATTAGACTGAGAACCAGAGATAACTTCTTTGTAAATAGTTAGATCTGAGGTGTCAATAATGTGATGCTCATGCTCTTGTAAATATACAATATAGTCATTAGAGATTACAATTTTGTGAGCCCTTTCTGATCTCCTTAAAAGCATATCTTATATGACTACATTTGTTCTTGAATAGCAATTGGATACCATTCAACCATAGGGCCAACTGTTAAAGTAGAAATGATAACCATATGGATAATGATTTGGTGTTCTCTAAACATAATTTCTATAGGCCCTTGCCTTAAACCGGTGTTATAAAGCTTCTTATCACTAGCAGAACCTTTAGTAATAGGGATAACAAGAGGCTCCTCTCTCAAGGTTGATTCTAATTTCATGATCATTAAGTTCTTTATGAGAGACTCAACTAATTATTTGTAATTGGTCCTATTAACTTTCAAAATGGTAAAGAAATAGTGATTTTTTGAAGTTGAAAAAAATCTATAAAAGCAACATTAGTATGCATATAAAACAAAATCATGTTATTCGCTCTTTCTTCAACCTCTTTAAATTATCTACAAAAATGATCATCGAAATTTAGAGTCCATTGAGCATTAAAAAACTTGACTCTTTCACAACTTAGAACATTTCATTGAATATCATAACCAAATGTATCAATCAACTATTAATTAATAGCATAGTAAAATTGTGTCAGTTCATAATATTCAATGGATTCTCTTCACGAAGCTAAGCATACTACCAAACAACAAACACATTAATAGGATAATTTCATTATTCGTATGGATCCTAGAAGAAAATAATATCAAAAAATATTTAGTTGCCTAGACCTACAAGAGATAAGTTTGTAAATGCATAATATTCAATTAAATTAAAAAATGATAATAAAAATTACATAACCAAAAGCTACATTTAAATAAATGATAGTTAGTTAAAAGACGCATAAAGTTATCCAAACTATAACATAGGTATTATATGAATAGACAAAGTATTCAATCTAGGGAATAATAATTATAAATAAAGCATACTAAGGTACCCCTCTAAAAATAATAGCAACTTTAATTTTTTGTGGCAAAACTATAAGTATACAAACATGGATATATCTATAATTTTAAGGTAGAGCATAATTGTAAATACTTAGCAGTGACAAAACTATAAATACTTAATAGTGGTAGAATTATAAATATTTAATAGTAGTAGAATTGTAAATACTTAATAATGGTAGAATTGTAAATATTCAAATGAGGCAAGACTATAAATATTCAATAGCAACATAATTGTAACTACTCAATAGTCCCATAATTGTAAATATTAATGTTATAGACCTAACTTAACAATATCTCATTATTGAGGAAGTTTTTTATGATGATTATAGAGGATTTTTGCTTCTCTTTGAGAAACAAAGAGATCCATATGATCAATTTGAACCAAAAATGACCAAGAAAATAAAATGAAAATTAAAAAAAATCATATGAAGTTTTGAAAACGCTCATATTTAAACCATTTTTGTTTGAAAATCTCGACTAAAGCACAAGAAAACAATTGTTTAAGTGATACAAAAGGTATTTATGCCCTAAAAATGGCTTACCCATTATTAACAAGAATTTTCGTAGATATATGTAAAAATCCAATGATAAAAACATGATAATTAAGAAAAATTATAGATAAAACAATTTCGAAACTTGTGCATTTAGTTTTGATGCCAGTTGTTAGAATCTAGGCAACAAATAATAATATTAAATGGACATTAATATTCATCAACCAATTAAAATAAGATTCCATAATTTTTGATGCATCTATAAACAATAAGATTAGAGGAATAACACATTAAGGTGACAAAAACTTATTAAAAGCTATGACTTTTTAATAGATTTATGCAAGAAAGAATCAAAAGATGAAAACAAAGGCTAAGATTAATTGGATCATATTCACTAATCTCTTTCACACACTACTATATAACATTTTAGCTCGATCTAATGATAGAATACATCAACTAGGTGAAAATATATTTTATGGTGGGGCGCTAACTACTGATGAATAGACTTAAGGACTTAGAATATAATTAGCAATATAATATCCATTATTTAAATGATTCAAATATCACATACATATAATTAAAATAATATTTATCATTAAATTATATTGTTAACATTAATTAATTCAACATGTTTCTCACAAATCATAATACTTATGCCCAACACAAGGTGCTCTATTAAACCATACTTCAACTTATGCACCTTAGTCCCTATAACAGGATGCTACAATGATTTGTTCATGTTTCTTATGTAATCAAATTTCATTAATAGACTCAGTTTTGTAGTGGAAATGTTTGCAATACCAAAATTCCTATTTCCTGTTCAACATGACGGTGAGATTTACTATAATTAACTAGAGTCCAAAACTACAACCACAGATTCTCCTATATATATATATATATATATATATATATATATTAAATGACACAACACGCCTTTTGGACCGTGTTGGCACTAAGGAATGGATAGGCTTAATTCCACCAAAACCCGTAGTAAGCCTAGCTTTTCTATATTCTACTTAAAATCTGGTATGACCCATTCGTTTGTTTGATTAATCCATATACTTGCTTAACAGTTATGAAAGAAGTAAGGATCTCAATCTATAATTCTAACATACATTATCTACTTATAATCTGCCAATCTATGATCATCTCAAATTATTAACTAAAATCATTATCAATAACATAGCATATCCATACATGTATCATATACATATGATTATGACAAACCATGGAGTAGCTATAAGCATCTACAATTAACATCATGTCAAAAAGATTACTTGTCTGTTTATCCAAGCGAGTCTCAAGAGGCTTGGATTTCTCTCTCGTACAATCTCCTAGTCTCTTGAAATGATAATAGTGAGAGGTGAGTCTATAACACAACTTAGTGAGATATAAACATGCTACTATACTTATGAGGCTAGGAAACACAAAGCTAGCTTCACAAAAATGGTCCGTGGCATTCTAAATAACAATACATGGTATCAATTAAAAAACAGGAGTAATTTCAAATGTAGCAATCATATGAGTATCAATAATAAAGCTCAATATTAATTGTTTTGTTATAAAAATGAATCTGGTTTCTGGATTCTTTTTTGAGTTTTGGGTTTTTGTTTCTAAGTTTTGGGTTCTTTTTTTAGTTTTGGGTTCTTTCTAAATTTTGGATTCTTTCTTTGATAGATTTCTACAGGATTTCTAATTCTAAGATTTCTCATTTCTGAGTTATGATTTCGTAATGTTTTGACTACTGATTTTTTGAATTTCTTAGGAAGAGACAGAGGCATGCTAGTATGGTGTATCTCCCCTTTTCTGATTCTAGACAAGGTTGGCCTAACCCTGCCCCTAGAGGCCTGCCCTCTCTAGGTAGGACCCGGATCTAACCCATCACTGACGGGTTACCTATGTGCACATAGTCTGATAATATACCTTATCAACTGGGTATCCTGTGAACTCATCAATCATGGCTAACAAGAAAAACATGATTCATCAAAGAATTGCAATCAACAGGTTCAACATAATAAAGGAAACCAAAAGATGCAAAGAATCTGAATATCATCTTGCCAATCTAACATACAACATTCTAGACTCAATCAAATGGAGTCATATATCAAATAATTCATACGGATTCAAGAATAATTCACAAAGCCGCAAGATAAAAAGGATTATTACACAATTATAGTAGCATGATTATACTCACCTCAATTATCTCAGGGGTTCTGATCTCTTTTCTAATCTTCTTGAACTTGTAAGGTACTAGGTACGACTTCTAATTCTATTCCTTGTCTACTTGCACAAGCTATTGGGTAGCATGCATAACAGTTACATATACCCACATTAGTCATTCTCACATAAATCTCATTTCTTAATACACATCATTAAAATTTTATATTTTCTTCAATAATGGTTAAATTGGTTTCAAGCCAGATTTTCCCTTGAAATTAGGAGTCTTGGACTTCATTATATCCAAATTTAGCTCTTAATTCGGAATACTTGATTCTTTATGTCTTGATTAGCTTAATCATACTTGAACCTATTCGGTTTCACTAATTCATCCGCACAGGTCTCATTCGCGGAGCATAACTTTTTATACACTGGTCCAATGTTTCTTAAAATTTCCATACCTCTAGTTAACACATAAAATTCACATTTTTCCTTTTATGACCATTTTTTAATTCAGTCATTAAGGCTTCCAAATATCCCATTTATAGTCAGCCTTAATATTCTATCACAAGTTGGACCCTTCTTGACTAAAATCATTGTAACTTATTCTTTTTTTATCCAATTAAGGTGATTCAAATTGCCATTTTCAATAGACGCATATGGCTATCACATATCCAAACACAATTTAAAAATTGATGTACTTTTGATTTATTGTGATTTTTCTAATACTGTCCTATTTTTGTTCTCTTCTGTGTCACTAAGGTCAGTAACACCATTTACTTATTTAGCCATATCTCACAGGATACTCATCCAATTAAATTTCCTTTTGTACAGCAATTAGATAACACATTTTCGAGCATTTCGTAAGAACTCATCATCCATTTCTGACTCTAAGGTCCTCAAACAATTCACATTCATTTTGTGTTTTAATCCCGTTGGTATTCTGAACCAGTTTCAATTCGGGATTTATATCTCACTATTTTGGCTCACCCTAAATTCGTAAAAAAAATTCAGAAATATAGTAGACACCCATATCTACAACTGTCAAGTTTTGAGTTTCTCCAAATTCACACGTCAAACAGCTCAAAAAAAAAGTATAAGAAGGACCTACAAATCTGCCTCCCTTGGCAGCTTTGAACTCCAAAACCCTAGGTTTTGGTTTAGGCCCAAATCACCATAAAAAATGAAAATTTCCTCATGTTAAGTAGTCATTAGACATCAAAGAATAAGAATCCATCATCAAAAGCATCAAACCCATATATTTCATCAAATGGGATTCATAGCTATGGAAAAAGAAAGTGAGAAACTAAATTTTAATTGGTAGAATCAAGTGTCGGGATCGAGACTTACCATTTTGTATCGATTGATCGACTTGATTCTCCTTCAAGTTCTTGTTACAAAGCTTGAAATTTTGGAGAGCAAGCTTCCATGGTGACTTCGTAAGTGAGGGAGGAGGAAGACAAGCTTTTTTTTCTTATTTGCACTTATAAGCCACTCATTTTCATTATTTACAAAAATGTCCCTCTTTTCATTATTTACAAAAATGTCCCTCTTGTATTGGTTCTTTAAAATCAACTCGCATAATTTCTTGTGATGATCGAAAAAGTGTCAAACATCATTAATTTGATGTCATCAAAAATTATGATTCATTGTCCTGGTTTTAATGACATTAGTCTCAAATACCAATTTTTATACCGATTTAAAAAAAACTAATACCGGGTGTTATATTCTCACCCGCCCGCCCC
>JANIJH010000003.1:37633746-37646140 GCA_024520975.1 Erythroxylum areolatum
TGATCTTGTTTATGTTTTATTATCCTTATACCATATCATGTATGGATTAGCATGATGATTTGGATTTGTTGCTTCCGTTGCAAGTAATGATTTCTTAAAAGTTTAGAAATTTACCGTTTCTCCAAATATAACATGTTTTGTTTTTCCGATCCAACAGATATACATTTGGATCCATCTTTCTAACAAAGATAGGTATCTTTATCTTAATACTACTGATCTTACTATCCACTCTAGCCTTTACTCCCCTCTCATTCCCATACACAACTCTTCCTCCAAAGTTTCTACCCTCACTCTACCTCGACCACCTCTATTCCCTCTATAATTCCCAACTTCTTCAAAGGTACTAAGTTGGTCATCATCATCTTCAAAATCATAATGGGTGTTTCGAGGTTCAGGTTTCCTCTCCCTTAGGTTAGATTGAGAATTAAACTTCAAAGACGTTTTTGTAAACCACTCCCTTATGTTCTCCATCTCCCTAAACATTCTCTTAAATGTTTGTTGTTGTGACTTTACTACCAATGGATTAAGCTCCCACTCTCTACCTTCAGCCACCTCTGTATCCTTACTAGAGGATAATTAATTTCTATTATTGGACATGATTTAAAGCCTACAAGAAAATAGTAGAAAAAAAGTTTCTCCCTCACGTGTTTGCTCTCTAAATCACTCACAACTCACCTCCTAATATCCTTACTCTAGGAGTTCTTTACAGACTAAACTTTTCTTTCAAGAAGAGCAAGTTCTAACCTTTACCCTTTCAATTACCACTCCCAAGAGGCAAATTAATGCAAGGAAAATAAGAAAACCTAATAAAGAGGCCAAAGAAAAACAAAGTCAACAATTTGGATTTTTGGAGACTCTGGGAACCCCCACAACTGTAATCACAACAACCAAAATGTGATTTATGTGTTCAATCAAGAAAGAATGTAAGTGATGTTTTTAGGTAAACAAAGGATGCAATTGACCTGTTTAGATCAAAAAGGGATGAAAAGACGTGTTTAGGTCATAAAAAGGTGTAAAAGACATGTTTAGATTGGAATAGGAAGTGATTGACGTATTTAAATGATAAAAGGATGCAAGAAACCTGTTTGGATTGGAAAAAGAAGTAATTACATGTGTAAGAAGGAATAATGCAGATTTGAGTGAGTTTGAACAAGTTTAGAAGTTATTTTGTGACACTATTAAGAACTCTAACTAGATTTATTTCTTTTCTATCTCTTTTATCTTCTTTTCTTTTTCCTTTTTTGGACCTTTTTTGTCACTCTTTTTTTTTTAAACTTTGAACAACAAGAAACTTAAAGAAAAACATAATCAAGAACAAGATTCAAAGTGAGAATTGCAAGATTCAAAAGATTTATCAAGAACTTAAAAGATCTAGCCACTCAATTCTTTAAATGCACAAGTTTAGAATCAACAAAGATCAAAAAGATAAAGATGATAAAGATCAAATTTATCCAACACAAGAAATGAAGGAAATAGATAGAAAACACAAGAAAAATATAGAATAACAAAATTAAGAAGCAAAACTTAAAGGCTCAATAAAATAGATTCAAGAATCCAAAAAGAATCAAGAAAACTCATGAACTTTAAAAAGACATGAAATTGAACAGAAAGAAAGGACACAAATTAATTCAAACCTTAGAAATAAAGATGGCTTTGATACCAAAAACTGATAAGCTCTTCACCTCAAATTGGATGAAGCACAAATCACGAATCCAGGATCTAAGATCCAAGGAACATTTAATATTACGTAAGAATGAAAGACAACTTAGAAGGTATTTCTACCACACCCACAGAATTTAGGAAGGATTGGGGGTGATAAGGAATGGGTTTATTCTTCACAAGCACTTGCTTGAATGAAACCAAGTCTTCAAAGAAGGAAGGATTTCTCTAAAGTAATGCAAACAAACACTCAATTTGTTTTCTGAATATTGAATGAATGAAGTGTGCCTACAATACATGAAATAAAGAGTATTTATACTAACCCTAATGACTTGGACCACTTTCATAAAGGTAGGAATTGGGTTTTGGCCCATTCTAGTCTAAAAGAACAAACTTCCTAACAAATAAGCTTAAAACAAGCTGATTAGGCCCAAATAAACCCAAAAATGTAACTAGGATTACATAAGGCTATAATCCACTTATTTAAGTCCTAAATAGCATAACTAAAATTTCTAAATAAATAAAATAAGAAGCCCAAACAATTGGCCCAAAGATGCTCAAAAGAGCCTAATTGTAACAAATGAGTTGTTTCAAGTTGTGCATCAGGTCTAGCCTTCTTTAATAAGTCTAACATATTGCTCCAAGCCTTGAATCATCATTATAAACCTCAGTGAAGTGTTGTAAATTGTTTTAACTTCTTCTCTTGTATATATATCCACCATCAGATTGTTAAGAGTCTTTTTGGCATACTTAGCTCGTAGCTTTGTCATTGGACCTCTAAGATTCTCCAACGAATCTTTTTCCCTAATATCACTTTTTAAGTGTTTGTCCTTACTGCCCAAGCTCTCCAACACATCCACATCCTAATCCTTCTGTCTTGCTTGAAGCCATTTATGATGCTTAATCTCCATCACTATTCGCTATATATAGTATGGATTAATGAATTAGATTAACCACATGTATGATGCATTTAACCTAAGAAACAAAAAGTATAGAACTTAAATAGCTAGGTTAAATGGTAAAAGGAACCCAAATTTGAACAATTGCATACTTGATTGAATAGACATAGCTTTTAGAATCAACACCTATTCCAAAACAACCAATTGTACTAATCCTGTATGGATCGTCAGGACATTGCCACTGCCTCCATTTTCATCTATACACAATTAAACATTCATCTAATAGCTTCCTAAGAGAAAATGAGATATGGATAATAAAGAAAGAGTGCTAATTTGAATAATACTAAAAACCTTTAAAAGAAAGAAGATTGGCCATTGAAGGCAAGGGGTGATTAGACTTTGAGGAGGATTTCTATTATGAATCAATATGTTCTTCATCAGGGAGAATTTTGCCACATTCCTCCCATCAGAGCTCATTTTTGCCATTGGCAACTAGTCGACATGTCGACACTCCATAATGAATTTATGTGAATAGTTTTATTATAGAAAGTCAATAAAAGATTTCTTATTTGAATATTCCAACGTTATAGAAATGTTAATTTTCTGATCTATTAAGTAAGACTACTTCATATGATAAGGTTAAGAATCTTAAGTGTGTATGTACTATATTTAGGGGATTCATAAT
Source organism: Erythroxylum areolatum (assembly GCA_024520975.1). Taxonomy (NCBI): domain Eukaryota; kingdom Viridiplantae; phylum Streptophyta; class Magnoliopsida; order Malpighiales; family Erythroxylaceae; genus Erythroxylum; species Erythroxylum areolatum. The sequence goes on from JANIJH010000003.1 coordinate 37,636,990, forward strand.
TAAGTGTGTTTTCCTCTAATGTCACTATTCTAATAAAAATAGTTAGGACCACCAAGGCCCTCCTTAGATATGGAGAGAGCTACTATGATGGAATTCAAAACAGAATGAAGTAAATAAGCATCCCCTATAGAAGTTCAAAACTTTAAGAGACCTTTCATCAAATAGTTAGCAGACTTTCCTCAAATAAGCATGGAAGGTGGGAAGAATGTCAACCCATACATAACCAACATAGAAACATAATTCAACATCTTCCAAACACAAAAAAAAAAAACATAACACAACAAGGGGTAATTGAACTTCCTAAAATGTTAGGTCTACTTGTCCTATAGATGTGGAACTATGTTGGAAAGCCAAATGGCCCTATGGGGGCTTATAGCACTACTATTTTTAGCTTAAATATACTCCTTTTTAAGCCTTTTTAGATGAAGGAAAAGGAAAGGAAAGGAAGGATCAAAAGGAGAAGATATCTATGTCAAAACTCTTTTCTGTGACTATCATTGTTAAAATGAAGGCCAAAGCACTTTTGTTTTGGACTAAATATAAGTAGTAAGTCTTTACAAAGACTAAGAGTAACACTGACCTTAAGATTTATGTTGATAGAAAATAAAAAAAAGAGACATCATTGGACTTTCAATAGGTAGTCTCATAATTAGGTATGAGTGTCTGAAAGTTGTCATTATATACTCTTGAGAGGCAAAAAGGTAATAATGGAAGAAGGAGGACGATGGTTAGGATCTATCAGTAGCAAATTCCTAATACAAATAGAGGCACCTATCAAAAGATACCTTGAAGGCTTTAGGTTCAAGGTATTATTAGCTAAGAAGACCCTGGCTAATCCATGTGGCCCACTTAACGAGTATAAGTGATGAAGACATAGTAAATTGGTGAACATCTTTTTGAAAGAAATATGTTAAAGCATGTTTTTTGCTTCTTTTATTCATGTATTCAGCTTTATATTTTGGTTTGTAGACTACCTCTAAGTCTAAATTTCCCCCTTGACCTTGGTGATTGAGCCCAAGTTTATTATATAAATTAGCGATATTTTCATGACTTTTACTACATTTTTTGACTCCTATTTCTAGATTTTATGCTTAAATTGACTCTTGAGTGTATACCTTTATTTTATGTAGTTTGAGAGAAAAAATTGTCACTAATCAGTATTAATTGCACTAATTAATTTTCTGAGAACAATTGATACTGCAAACTACCATTATTCATTGTAGGAGACTCAAGGAGAAGGGACTCAAGAGGAAGATGTAGAGTCAAGGAAGGATGAAGTGAAGTCAACAAGTGAACAAGCGCAATAGGAAGTTTGCCACGGCAAAAGGTACCTGTCGAAGTACGAAGAATTCCAAGCCAAACTTTTGGGAAAAGTTCGCTGTGGTGAAAATTAATTCTTTCATCGTGGCGAAAGAACTAGCAATGAGGCAAAAACCTTTCAGGAGAAGTTCGCCGTGGAGACAGCCTTCGAATACCTGAACCATTTTCAAAAATTTACCCATTGTGCAACCTAATCCAAATCCATCTTTCTTTTAAAACCTACCATATTAGGTTAAGGGAGCCGACATACACATATCACAAATACAACAACTTGCACTCTCTCAACTTCGGACATCCATCATCACCTCTCCTCCATTTTCATCGTCAACTCCTCCGTCGACAGCTGCTACCATGGAGGCTTCCGGTGGGTTTCTGGTTGTGAGTTCTTCTGAAGTAATTATTGGCTAAGTACCTTTTTCTCTTGAAGATGTAGCAATGGCTGGAGTTCAATGGGCTTCAAAGGAGGGTAGTTTAATCATGTTCAGCTACATTGTTATCAACTCCTAAGTTTAGGATTTGTAATTTGTAGTTGAATTTTCTTGATTAGAGTTTAATCAAGTGTTGAACATTTAATGTGTTATTGGGATTTGTTGATGTAGAATTTGGAACTTGAATATATGAAGTCTCATATATTTCTATTTGTGATTTGGTTAATTCTCTTGTATTTACCTAGTTGTGATTGATGTTGAGATGATGCTAGATCCCAAAATGACTATTTGCATTGACTTACTCATTGCACAAAGTAAGATGCATTCAACAAGGTTTTAAGAAATGGATTTCATTAATTAAAACCTTGGACTTAAAGAGTTCTTTAAGGTTTATCATTTGAAACTTAGTGATTTTCTCTCCCACCAAGATTTATTTCGAACGATGATAGCCAAAGCTCATTTTTCAAGAGGATTCTATCACATTTGATTATTGTTTTAACTTTCAAATTTTTATTCCCAAAATCCAAAAATACTTTTTACACATTTCTCTTACAATTCATTCAATTTTGTTTAGTTTTCTAAAAGAATCAAAACCCCCTCCTTACTACTTTAGTTTGTATTTCATGACACTTAGGCTAGCTTAGGTCCATTTCATTAGGTTCTAATTAAGTGAGACGACCCGAGGTTGCATTCTATATTGCAATCCTTGGAATTAAATGTAACATCTTGTTTCCATACAAAGGGTTTGAACCCTAGAAATTGTTTCATGTGAGATCACTCAGAGAAATTAGGAAAACACATCTCATACTCATACATTATGAGCCATCAATGATGGTCACTCACTGAGTTCGCCAAACTCACCCAAAATTTGCAATTATTTTTCAGTCTTTGAAGAATACCTCGTTAGGTAAACGAGAGTACAATTACTACATGCAAAGGAAAGATAGAAGTTGGGATCAGTTCGCGTCTGCATTGTGTCTCTGTATTTGTGTATTTGAGTAAATTTGTTGTGTATAACTTCCCGAGTGGAAAAAGGTTTTGCAAAAGAGATTGATCAAAGTGTAATATGTTTGGTTTTTGGAATGGGTTAATTGAAATTCTAGTATTTGAAAAAGAAAATTTGCAACTCTTATAAATGAAAATGTTTCTAAATAAACGTGGGCCCAAATTTGCGATTATTGATTTGCGCATATTCTTAAGTGAAAAAAAATTACACTAAGTTTTTGACTAACTAAGTGATGTAGCACGCCACCCTCACGGGGCAAGGACTCGGATATCACCCATCGATGTCGGGTTCGGGTCATACGGGAGTGGGGTGTTACATTAAATTTTTAATTTGACCTCCAAGGGTAAGAACAAAAGGCTTTGAATCAAAATGGCATCGTTGCCAGCGAACCAAGCAATTGGTTTTCTTTAGGTTAGCCGTTGTCATTTTTACTGCTAATTGAGGTTAGGAACCTTTTCTTCTAGATTTCATTTTACAAAGTTTAGTTTCATATTTGTCCATAGTATAGGATTTTTATTTTTCTTTGCATAGCATTAAAATTTTGAAATCACAAACAAAAGAATACATCCACAATTGGACTTTTCATACTTAGAATTCTTTTTGCACTAACATAGTTTTTGAGTCTTTTATTTGATTACTATTTGATCCATACATACATATTTTCACACACCATATACTTGCATCCATCACATCACATCTCATCTTTTGTTTGGCTTTGTGTGCTTGCGAGTAAATTTTGTTACTTTTTATTTTCCTTTGAATTGTTCCTGTGCATGCCCCGGAAAGCAAAACTTCTACCTTTCTATCCTGAAATTGAGAGATGTTTGAGAAAAATTAGAAAGGAGAGAACAAAAAAAGAGAGAAGTAAGGTAGTTGATGAAGAAGAGTCTAATGGGCAAAGTAGTAAGAGCGACCCTTTAGAAGGAGTGAATATGGCCGAGAACCCAGCCTTTCTACAAAACCCTAACTTTCATGATAACTAACCTAGGAATGGTGATAATAAAGGTAATGGGGAGCATGAGAGAGTAGGTGAGAATAATGGGAATCTAAGAAGAAGGACTATTAGGGAGGCGAGAACTTCTAACGTGAATTACGATCCATTTACAGCTGCTTGTCCTAATTTTGATGTTAATTTTGAAGTTAAAGGATTACTCATTAACTCTCTTCGTAAATTTCATGGCTTAACAGGAGAGGATCCCTACATACATTTGCAATCTTTGTCTATGATATGTCAGAGTATGAAACCAATGGGAGCTTCACTTGATCAAGTACTATGGAAGGTTTTTCACCTATCTTTGGAAGGAAAAGCAAGATAGTGGTACATGAGTCTTTCAAGCATATGGCAAATGCTTACCATAGTTGGGCCAATCTGAGGAAGGCTTTCTTAGAGAAGTACTTTCCAGCCTCCCAAACTTCATTGATGAGGAAGGAGATTTATTTGACACGTAAGGATTATGATGAGTCTCTCTGTGACTATTGGAACCGCTTCCAAGATCTGTTGTCCAGATGCCCCCACCACTGGATACCTGATGAACAGTTAGTCCAATATTTCTATGATGGGCTAAAAAGTCAAGACAAAGGTATGTTAGATGTGGCATTGGGAGGTTAATTGATTGATCTTACAGCTTTGGAAGTATGGGATTTGATCAAGAAGATGGCCTTGAATCATGAACAATACAATGTTAGAGAGATCGAGGAGTGCATGAGTTGGGTGCCACAACAGCCCAATCCAAAAGAATGGAGAGTTTGAAGTCAAAAGTTAACTCTTTGGAGAGTAGAGTGACCTCACAATTATCCTTCCTCATTGTAGAACTGAAGAATATGAGTGTGCATCACCCGACATCTTCTATGGATCTCACAGCACCCAGTTGTGATACTTGTGGGTTAATGATGCACATATCCAGTGTTTGCTCTGGTCGGTATGAAGAAGTGTCTGCAATGTATCTGGGATGATAAAATCATAAATGGGACCCCTACTCCAACACTTATAACGAGGGATGGAAGGCCAACCCTAGGTTTAGTTGGAGGAATGAAGAGGGACGGGCTCCAAACAGATTTCAACAAGGGGGAGGAGCTGATACTTCCACCAACTAGTTCCCCAACGAACAACAAATCCTGACCGTCCCACCCAAGGAGGACACCAACCAACTGCCGCACAATATGATGACTTTGACGAAGGAAGAAAGGAATTCTAACAATAACCAGTTTAATGCCATAGCTTCTCTGATTCAGTAAGATTCTTCAATGAATGTTGCTCGGTTCAATGCTTTGGAAAAGAGAATGGAGCAATGGGAGACGAAAGCTGAAAATATTAACTCTTATGTGACTCAATTGTCCAACAGTATGAGTGAAAACCAAGCAAGAAGAAGTGGAACCATTCCTTCAAACACCGGGATGAACCCAAAAAGTTTAAATACAATAGCTCTCCGAAGTAGGAAACAAGTGAGGTTTAAAAATCAAGATGAAGAAGAAGGTGAAGAGTAGATTGATAGTGAGGAATTGCCTTTGAAAGGAAGTTTGAAACAAGGAGCATAGGGGCTACTTTAGAGAGCTACAAGGAAGAAGCAACAACAAATGAGCAGGTGGAATCAAGCAAGCATGGAGCCAATGAAGCCCAAGGTAAGCAGGTAAATCTTCAAAACCTTCCTTTTCCTAATTCATATTTGATAAGCAAGCAAATGACTGACATTAAGCATGAAAAAGATATCACTGATTTGTTTAGTAAAGTGGAAGTCAATATTCCTTTGCTTGATCTTGTGAAACGAGTTCCTGCTTATGCTAAATACCTTAAAGGCCTGTGTACCCATAAGAGGAAGTTTAGGCCCAATGAAAGAGTCCAAGTAAGCTCGAATGTGTTAGCCTTATTCAAGCCTCAAATCCCTATAAAAGGCCAAGACCGTGGATCTTTCACTATCCCTTACATTATAGGTAAAGTTACCATAGGGGGAGCCTTGTTAGATCTAGGGGCAGCCATTAATGTTATGCCTAAGTCTATTTATCAATCATTAGGAGTCAAAAATCTTACATCTGTAGTTCTCCAATCGGCTAATAGATCTATTAGGCATCTTGTAGGCATTATAGATATTTTGATCCAGGTCAAGGGTTTAATTTTTTCAGCTGATTTTTATATGCTTGATATGTCTTCTAAAGTTGGGCAGGACACTTCTTTGATTCTCGGTCGACCCTTCTTAAGAACTGCTAGTACCATGATTAGCATGAAAGAAGATACAATCACCATGGAGGTAGGAGATCAGCAGGTGAGTTTTAACATGTAAGAGGTTATGAAACACCCCCTTAAGGACTATTCACTCCTAGGATTTAACATGCTTGATATTGTTGTTGATGAAGCATACGCTCAGTTTGAACTCACAAAGAACCCATTCACTAATGACTCCTTGGCAGAAGGATTTTTTGCTAATGTTTTAGGTGAACCGAGGAGTGTAGATGTTAGCACAGAAGTGGCAAGTGTTCGAGTTGTCTCAGCACAGTATGGATATCAGCCAAACGTCACCCAGGAGATGCAGGATCCATCGTAGGCAACAGATCGTTTCTCATCCTTCACTTACAACTTACTTCAACTCTGTGATTGAAGATGACATTGTTATGCATGAGTATGTTGAATAAGTGTGGGGGAGAAACTACTTTAATAAGACTTAGGTTTAGTTTTCAGTTATTGCAATTATGCTTTAATAATTCATCTTCCCTTTATGTTCTGTGTTTTAGTTCGATGCATGACATATCTTCTATGATTGAGGAAATTGGTGTAGATGTTGAATTGCATTTTGTTTTGTAATGCTTAAGGAGTTTGCATATGAGCTGAGTATCCACTTAGAATTTTTCATAGTTTGTTTTGTTTCTTTTTCCCTCGGGAAAACTTCACCATGGCGTGGCCCATTTCTCCACGACAAACTTATCTGTCGTCGCAGCCACAATGCCTAAAATCTCTTAATCCAATTCGTCGTTGCGTGAATTAATTTTTTCACCGTGGTGAACATTTCAATGCAACATTCACCGCAGCGTACAATAATTCTTTTGCCACGGCGAACACCTTCGAGCAACATTCGTCGTGGCGTGACCTAATTCTTTCATCGTGGTGAGCTCACTTCGAGCAACCTTCGTCGTGGCAAAAGATCTATCTGCACAAAAACGCTAAGTGAAATTTCCCTCCTACCCTTTTTTTTTCTTCTGATCTTTCATCTACCCTTTATCCTTCTTTGTCATTTCCTTTCCCTTCTTTATCAACTTACCGTCCCCTTTCTCACTTTCGTATACTTCTCTCAAACTTCGCCATGGCAATCCCCCCCTCAAGAAATCTTTTTTCCTTTTCGTTCTCCTTGGTTCATTTCGCGTTCGTGATTCGCATTTATGCCTCTCTCCTTCTACTTCGTAAGTATCTCACTTTTTCCGCTTCTTACCTCTTTGTTTTCGTTGAAATTAGGGAATGTTCATCGTGGCAAAGTAACTTGTTTCGTCATGATGTGGTAGGCTGTAATTCTTTGCCGCGGGGAAGAAACTATTTTTTGCCGCGGCATGGTAAGTGCAGCTTTTGCCATGGCGAACTTAGTAGGTTTGCTTTTAATGAATTTTGTTTAATCTATTTGTTTATTGTTCTATGTTTGTTTTTCTACAAGAACATGCCTCGAGCTAAGAACCCTACCTATCATTCCCCCACTGTCTCATCTAGTTCATCTGGTTCATCCAGTAATTCTGCCTCTTCCAATAGCGCTGATTCTAATTTTACCGACCTAGTCAAAAAGATAGACGCTAAGTCATTCATTAGAGAGCACCCATTTCCCTTTACTCCCCACAATAATCCCTTCGTCCGTCAACTGGTACAATCTCAACTCACTGGATTAGTCCAACCTAGGGATCAAGGCAACGATAAATTCGTTCGCCACTTCTATACGTATGCCTGACTCCACAACACCATGGAACTTAATTTCCATGGTGTGAAAGTCCCTACCTCCTTCACCATAGTGAGCATCCGTGAGCATTATAACCTCCCACCTATTATCTGCTACTACTACGATCAGTTGATACACCACTATCCATGGGACGATGTCATTCGTACCCTCTGTCCTGAGGGCACCGTCTGGAATCAACCTAAAATCTATCAATGCTACCTAAAGCATTCTGATCTCTAACCCGAAGCTCGTCCTTGGCTCCACCTGGTTAGTAACAACATCATCCCCACCTCCCACCTAGCCTATGTAACAAAACAGTAAGCCCTGTACCTGTACCTTTTGATGATTGGTTGCCGGGTCGACATAACCAATGCCATTACCTCCGCCCTCCATTATTCCATCACTACTACCAAGCTCACCAACACCATCACTTTCCCCCACCTCATCACAGACATATTCCGGGCCTATAAAGTCCCAAAATATAACAATGAAAGCTATTTTGACCCAGCCCCTCTGTTTCATTATGTCTGTCTCAAACAACCCCAACTCTATCCTCCTCCCCAATCCACCCAACCTCCTCCCCATCCCACCCCACTTCCTGAAGTTATTACTAACCACGCTGACACAGTGCCTAGCAAGGACGATCCTCCAGCTCCGGCTCCTCCTGAGTTCATCACTTGATAGACCCTCGCTAGTTGGGTCGATGGCTTATCTACAGAGCTAGCTACCCTCCGGGGTACCCTACATTAGGCAATCATCTGGCAGGAACGAGCTCGGAGGTATCGTCGGTGGATGGATGCCTTGCTCGCCGAGCACCTACACTTTCAACTTCCTTCTGATGAAGATGACCCACTTATCAGTGCTGGCCCATCGAGAGCTGATCCTTCGAACGCTGGGGATGATCAAACGATGGGGTAGTTCGAGTGTTTATTCCTGTCTTTTCCTTTTGTTTTATTTTTCTAGTTAGTTTTTCGGATGCTCAATTCAATTTTGTAATGTCCAAACTTTTTTCCCACAATTTGTATATAATTCTCTTTGTACTTCTGATGTTTTGCTAACGTGCCTTCCTCTTTCACTTTATTTGTAACACCCCACTCCCGCGTGAACCAAACCCGACATCGTTAGTGATATCCGAGTCTGCGCCCCGCGAGGGTGGCGTACTACATCAGTCAGTCAGACAGAACTCAGTATAAATATATTTTTTTTAAACATTCATTCGCGCGGAAAACAGTAGACAACTTGAGCCCACGGTAAAAGGAAGCATTTTCAGTTATTACAGACAGTCAACAATAATTACAATAGCCATTTAATGAACAAAAAACCTTAACCATATTGGGCTCACTATAAATACAGAGCATTCTTTTACAGAGATTTTGAAATACAATTATGAGAGACTAATGCAGACGCGAACTGATCCCGACCTCTATCTTTCACTTGCATACAGTAGACATACTCCCGTGTCAAACGGGGTATTCTTCAAGACCTGAAAAATA
>JANIJH010000003.1:37664993-37690882 GCA_024520975.1 Erythroxylum areolatum
CCTAAGTCATTCCGATCCATCTCATCCTATGCCAAATTTACTATTTTACCCTTCCAGTAGAGGGTGGGATGTTACAAATTGACTATGAGGCAATTTGGGATTTCTAGAAGAATGAGAACTGAGTTGTAATGTGGAGTGAGATATAGCCTCGATGGTGGTGATGGTGTTAGTTTACGCCTTTATAGTCAATCAATTGGTTGCAATTTTAATATTTAACTTGTTTATTTAATTAATAAAGACATTCTTTATCTTTGTTTATTATGTTAATTACATTTAATGTTTTATTCATATTTTTTTTCGAAAACAACTAAGAAAACCATACTTAAATGCACTAAATTCCATGTTAAACCTCTTAAGCATTGGTTATCTAGAATTTTCATCAAATTCATTTTGGATGATGAATTAACTATCTTTATCGGTCCGCTGCAATCCATATCCATAAGACTAGAACTTTGCATAATGCCCTTCCATTGTTCCTCGTAGCATCATAATAGCTTCCTATTTAGCCCTATAACATTGAGATTTAGTCAATTACAATGCATACTTCCTTTGAAGATCATCTATCATCTTACTAATTGTCCAATTTTAGTTCCTCCTAAACTTATGTAAGAATTTATTTGATATCCACTTCTTACTAGCTTACTTATTTCTTTTCACTTTCTTACAAATGTGTTTTTTTTTAATATCTTCATTAGAAAGATATTTTTCATTTCCAATCTAGCTAGCATAATCCCTAAAGTGATAATGTGGATTACAAATAGCTTCCATTCTTATAACAAATCTTGTCATTGAAACATCATATCCATTTATAATTCATTAATTTCTAATTTCCTCCCTAATTTAAACCTCATCCTTAAACTTCATGCCAACTTCAAACTGAAAATATTTCATGTCCACTTTTGAATTAAAAATAATATATTTCTTCTTTGTGTCGAAGGCCTCACACCCACCATCATCACTGCATATTGCCGATTGAACTTCAACATCACTAACCTCATACTCTCTACACTAACCCCGTGAACTCTTTACTTCTCTTTGTGAATTCTTTGAATAATTTTGCTCTTCACTACTACATTTTCTATACTTCTAACCTATCTATAACATCATCGCATTTAAACCCACTACCTACCTTCTTTCCATATGTCTTCTTATTAGCTCTTGTAGTAATATATTCTTCATTATCAGTTGTATAAGTTTCATCATCACCTATATAATTTTCATATTTATTCATCTCTATAACAAAAAATCTTCATCATCTTGTTCCACCTAAACTTGGAATAACCTCTCTTCATTGTTGATATCAGAATCAATTTCTTCACCTTTAGTTACAGGATTATCATAACCATGCTTATAATAGATTTCAACATATTTCTTCCATATGTTGAATCATTAACAACATGTCCTTATCATGTTGCAAGCCAAATATTTTAAGAATCTCATTAACTCTTCAAGAAATTTGTAAAACATCCTTTATCTTCTAACACTCCCTTTAGTACTAACGTATTAAGTTTATCAACACCAATATCCTTCCTCCTTTGATCTTGTCCCTAATATATTTGTTGTTATCATTTCTTTCCAATAAACCAACTTAGAATTTACCAACATCTGCATTACAAAGAATTTTACTATTAGTTTCCAACAACCTACTTGGCTCATCACTCAGTTGATGTTAAAAGTATCACTTGAACTTATGTAGAGAAAAAAGTTATATAGGTTCCATAATTTGAAATAGAAAAAAAAACTATTATGTGTTTCAACATATTGCCAACATTCTCTTCAACTTATATAGAAGGAGAAAAATAGTTACAATTATCGTACAGGTAGCGAGTAAGGGTTGGTTGTTGTGGAGAATGAAGGATAGGAATAAAGAAAAACTATCAAATCCTTAAAAGAACTATATAGAGACTAAGAATTGTTTAACCATTATAAAATAAAATTAGACATTCAAATGCCTAGATGAGTATGATTTGCTAAATTACAATATGCAATTTAATAGATAAGTAGTTGAAAGCCCCATCATCTTAAATTTTTAATTCACTTACTATAGTACCATTAAACTCAAAAGAGAAAACAAGTATAAGCTCCTTTAAGTAACAAGAATGAAGCAACACAACATGTTCTTCAGTAATAAAACTCACATATGTAATATGAAACTAGACGTCCCTATAATTTATCTCACCACTCTATTAGATTCCTAATTACTCGTACAATTATTTCATTAATCATGTAATTTATCTCATCACTCACTATATCCAACAACAATAACATCTTACATAAAATTTCCCAACAATCAAATGAACTATAAATCTCTTTATGAACAACCATTTAACAAGTTATTCATATCATAACAATTGTTAGAAAATAGACACATTAAATTGACTGGTTAAATGAACTCACCTTCAGAACTCATTTCCCTTAATGACAAGATCTAAAGCTGGGTGAAATAGAATAAAATAAAATGTTTAACAATCCCAGTCACAAATAAGAGATAACAATCATGAAAGGGAGATCATGAGTTGAGCACAAAATCGACAAAAAAGGAAAAAAAAAGATAAAAGAAAGGAGAAAGGAAGTAGACACCTAAATTACTTGCACTGCAAAAGGTGGAAGGATCCTTTTAGAGGTCCGTAATCTCCTTCAAGATTCACTTTAAAGATTTCACCGATCACAAAAAACTAAAAACATAAGAAAGGTGAGACCCAAAAGGGTCGTATAATAAGAGGGAAGCAATAGAGTCATATTACAGTAGAAAACAAATCATGAAATTAGGTTTTCTCTTTTTATTTTTAATTTAATTGATTATTAAACAAATGCGTTGGAAGAAAAAGAGATAGATATCAACCATATGGCATGTCAAAAAATCTGACACGGTTAGCTACATCAGCAGCATTAATGGAAAACTTAATGTTAGGCTATTTTCACAACAAATTGAAAGTTAGGGTATTTTATCACCAATTTTTAGAGTCTAAGTTAGGATTACAAAATTAAGTATAATTTGAGATTTTTTGTAATTAACTCTTTTCTGATTAGGATACATTTTCTTGATTAAGGGTTCGTGCACCATTATTATCATATTTCCACCAAATCAAATGTTACATCTCCACCTTCACACTTAATTCAGGAAATTAAAAATCTAGATCTTGATTAACATGCCTTTAGGCCTAATATCACTTACATGCAACATAATTTGTTTAGGATAAGAACCACCATTAATAAATTAGGTCAAACTAGTATTGACTTAAGTGAACAATATACCATTTAAAAATAATAAGAAAATTTGCTTCCAAATTTTCATGTTAGTATTGACTGATAATAAAGTAAAAGCATTTTCTAACCTGACTGAGGATGTGAATCTCATGCAGTACTGATCGGTATTGGATGGTAGGCACCATACAACCAACTTTTCAGCTAATACCAATTGGTATTGATTGGTATTTCAAATATTGGTTAATATTTTAAATTTAAAAAATATTGAGGACTAAAATGTAAAAAAATTAAACCCTAAAAATATAAAAAACTATTTGTTCTTCCCAATTCTCATTCCCCTTACCACTTCTCTCCTCAGCCTCAATGTCAGTGATAGTCTCCTTCATCTCTCTAGACTCCAATCGTCTCAACATTAGTAACAGCCTCAGCCATTGCTAGCCACCTTCATTGCCAATCGCTATAGCTAATTGCTCACAACACTACCAATTTCCAGTCGTTCACAACATTGTCAGTCACAATAGCCAGTTGTCATCCACCACCACATTACTTCACCCTCTTATGTTTTTTTTGTGTTGTAAAATTTCAATGTTGTGAGCTTAAGCCAAGGTTACATTTTGCAAGCAAAAATTTGTTGGAAGTGGAATCATATGTATGTGTGATAATTAAGCAATTGATAATATGATTGTTTGTGTTATAGGCTTATGGGCTTGTGGAGTATCATGTATGGCTTGTGTATATGAATTGTGAATTTGTGATTGTGGAACAGTGGAATGAAAGTTTGAATTTGTGTTATTCATAAAAATTAACAAAGTGTTATTTGGAAATTTTAATTGTTTGTGACACTTTCTATGATGATCAAGAACTAAAATTTTGAATTAGATTATGAATTTGAGGTTATTCAATTGTTGTATGAAATTCGGAATTGAATTATGAATTTGAGGTTGTTCTTGTCTGAAATTTGAGATTGAGATACATTAAAATTTGAATAAAGGTTTAATCTTTATTATAAATTTGGTTATATATTATAAATAGAATTTTGTAATCATCAAAATGGGTTAGTTAATTTATAGTTGAATTATATGATTAGTAATTATACAAACTGAGTTATAGTTATGATTTTATGTCTATGAACGGATTATTTAATCAACTAATCATGTCTATGAACGGATTATTTAATCAACTAATCAATAATCATACAAATAAGTTATAGTTAAGAGTTTTTGTTTGAATCATATAACTATAAAAATGAGATTATAATTGTGAGTTTATGTTCAAGTTATATAATCATACAAAATAAGTTATATTTGTAATTTTATGGTTGAATTATGTGATTATACAAATTGAATTATAGATGTGAGTTTATAGTTGAATTATGTAATAAAATAAAATTAGTTATAATTATTACTTGTAAATTTATGATTGAATTATATAATCACATAAAATAGGTTATAGTTACGAATTTATCTTTTAATTATATAATTATACAAAATAGTTTGTAGATGTGATCTTATGTTTGAATTATGTAATCATACAAAATGATTATTATTGTGAAAGTGCAACAATCAGTGTATATATTTTTCTGTGTTTAGAGGGAAACATGAGTTATTGAGAAACTATTATTGATCTATTTCTTCATTTTTTTAACACAACTTTATTTTGATATGAAATTATTTAGTTAATTTTGATACATGTCTTCATTTATTTTTACAAATAAATGGAAGAAAGTTCAAGTACTCCTAATAATTTAGCCACTTTAGGAAAATTCAATGATCTAATTAAGGCTTATGCTAGATTGGTTCCCAAAATAAAGAACCATACCATTTGTTTATATTGTAACAAGCATATGAAAATAAAGGAATCACCAGAATAAAAAAGTATTTAACTAGGGTCAAAGGTGATGTGAAGCCTTGTAAAAAATTGAGTTATAATGTGAAATGGCAAATGAAGACTTTGCTTTAAGAGTAACAACAAGAGAAAGATAGAACACAAAGATTGAATTATAAAATTGGTAGTGAAAGTTCTTTTGTTAGCGGTCAAGATGGTAATAGGTATGTTGAAGGTGGTAGCATACCTATCCAATAAGAAGGGAATATTGCAACTGATGTTAGGAAAAGAAGAAGACAGGCAAACATCTCCACACTTAAACCTTTGCTTGTCCTCAAGCAAAACTAAAAACTACAAACATATAAAACACATAAATACAAAAACATGTAATCATGCAACAATACAATAATTGTACAATGACATCAATCTTATAAAATTAACTTAACCTCAAACACCAATCATTCAAAATGTGCCAGCATTACAACTTTTTTCTTTAATATTTAAGTTTTTTTATTTGAATATACATATCAGTCAAAATATTAACATCCTATTCATTCACCTATGGCACTTGTAAGCATGCATTTATTATTATTAATCAATCAAAAAGGTAAATTGTCACTAAGTAACCTTTTATGAAAATTCTTGCTATTGTTAAAAGATCGGTAGGTTTTATATATTATAACACCTTTTTTATATTTTTCTTTAATGATAACCTAGTTTTTTGACGTGAAGGCAACACCTTGTTATGAATGTGCCCAGGTTACCCAACTAGATCACATTTTTTATTTAGCTTAGTTAGAGGATCATTATAGTCTTTTGACATGAAGACAAACATTTTGTTATGAATGCTCTGAGTTACCTATCTATATCATAATTCTCAACTAGCTACTAGCTTTATTCTTAACCTAATTTTCTTAAAAAGGGCCAGTTGAATAGTTATTTTATTTTTATTTTTATCTAATTTATAGCCTACCTCATTTTTTTAGTCAGTCATCATCATGAGAGGATACTAATAATGCTAACAAATTCAATTGACTATAATTATAAAATGTGTACAAACAAAAATCATAAAGTAAAAGAATAAGTGTCATATCCTAATTAACAAACATATTCATCCCAAAGATACTTAAACCACAAAATTCTTAAGCTACTATGCCTTTATAATCTAAATGACCATGTTCAAAATGAGGTAACTCCATTTAATTCTTGCCATTGATACATTCACACAATTCACACATATGCAACAAAATATTCACCCTATGTCAACCTAATAAAAAAAATACAATTGTAAAATTCATGCATAACTGCTATATACAAATGCAAAATTCACACACATATGATATGTAATTGTATATATATCCTCACAGTTGAACAACATATTGTCCTCTATATGGAAAACAACAATCCAAATAAAGAAAAACAACAATAAAGAAAAATTTAGAGCAAGAATACTTATAATGCTTCGGCAGTGATTGTATACGTGATGGAATTCAGAGACACTCGTTGCCGTAAAATTCTAACAATTCACTTCCTACAGAATGAATGTTAAAAAATAAAAATAAAAAATCCTAATTCTTGGGTTGCTTACCAAGTAGTGCTTAGTTAATGTCATTAACTTGACATACTCTTCTCATTTACGCTCAACATGGATCTATAATGAGTGGCTTTTTTCCACCTATGTCACCCAATTTCAGTTTTGTAACTTGTAAATAAGCTATATGTTGCAATATAATAAGAAGGACAAATTGATAAAATTAAGAAAAACTAGTAAGTTCAGTAATGCCCTTTTAAGTAACAAACTGTCAATAAGATAGAGAATGATGAAACTCCTTAAATTATCTATTAAATCTAGCAGTTTGTCCTTTAAGAAGGTGAATTGGTCTCTTTTTTCCTCAATCACCTTCTTCTCCTCTTTTTCTTTCTCTTCGTGAACAGAGACTTCCATGTCTTTTTCAACCTCTTGTCCTCTACCCTTTATTCTTTGTTCTCTTCTTCTTCCTTTAAAAATTTTACTACATCAATTCTCACGAACGAGCTACCTTCCTTTAGATTCTTTAATACCTTATTCATATTAAAATTCACTTATTCATCACCATTTTGAAGGACGAGATTGTCTTTATGGACATCTACCAAAGCTCTTCCAGTGTTCAAAAATGATATACCAATACGAAGAATTAGTGGCAGTTTTGATCTTATTTAAAGTCTAGTTTGACGAAATCTACAAAAATTATAAACTTGTCCACTTTTACAAGAACATCCTCCATCACGTCAAATGATTTCTTTATTGATTGATCCGCAACTTAATAAGTATAGAAGTTGGCTTCACATCTCCTAGCTCCAATTTCCTAAAGATTGACAAAGGTATTAAATTAATACCTACACCTAAGTCACATAAACATTTAGAAAACTCTAAATTACCAACTATACAGGATATAGTAAAACTCCTTGGATCTTTCAATTATGAGGGCATGTGGTTAGTAATTATGGAGCTGTAACTCTTTGTCATAGAGATTGTTTGATTATCATCCCAAGTTTGCTTATTTGATAAGATATCTTTTACAAATTTCAGATACCTAGGTATATTTTTCAAAGCTTCCATAAAGGGCAAGGTAATTTACAATTTCTTCAGCTTTTCACTAACTTCGGAAATAATGTATCCAATTTATTCTTCTAAAGTCTTTATGGGAACAATATTATTGGTGGATAAGGTGAAGTAGGAACACAAGGAAATCCTCATTCATATTTTCATCCATTTTCTTCTTTTCTTATTCTTCTCCAAGGTAGGTTTTTAGCTCTTTCCCACTCCTAAATGTGATAACCTTAAATTTCTCTCTTTGATTTGCTTCCATGTTTCTCAGAAGGCTTCCCACACTTCTTGTAAATAATAAATTGGCAAGCTGGATCACTTAAACCTCCAAATTGCGAATGGAGGAGGCATGAGTCTTCACCGCTTGCTTAAATTGCCCTTCCAACCTCTTTTAGGCCTCTTCTATACTCGTGAGCTTTTCTAGTTTTGAATCATTTTCACTAAACTTGTCTTGTTGAAATATTTGTAGACCTTGATTTATTATATGAGTCCCTTCATTATTAGAGCATAATAAATTCAAGTGGTTCTCCCCCAGGATTGTATGTGTTCATGTAAGGATTACTACCTCCTTGACCACATTATGCTTCATTGAAGTGGAATTGTTGCACGTTGTAATTTTCCACTAAGAAGCAATAAGTTGTGATATGGCTCTCTTGTCCGCATAGCTCATCTTCTTGCTGAATTTCTTTGAATGGAGAGAAAGAGGTGGCTGTCAGGCTGTTCAATTTCTTAGTTAGGTCGTCGACTTTGTCCTGTAACATTGTAACTGAATTTGAAGCAATCATTCCTTTTGGATCCTGAAAGGTTGACTACTGTCTACTTTGTTCCAATGCACAAAGAAAACTATTATTTGCTATCTCTTCTAATAGATCATATGTTGTGTGCACTAATGTTCGTATAATTCCTTGATGATAGACATTGAACCTTAGCTTTATAAAGTCTATAAGGGTCCTTTACTCTCCGTGAGATATTTCCTCCGTCATCGTTCTTTCTATCTCTTCTTGGAATTTTACTCTTTGGATTCCCTAATGATGTTTAGATTAATGTGCCTTCTACTTTGCTTCCAAACTTACTTTCTTTATACTTCTTGGGATTAGATACCTCAATCACACAAGAAAAAGGTAACAATTCCTCAAATCAAAGGAATTCAAATTATCCTATTACTAAAATCCCCAATAACAGTGTCAAAAACTTGTTGAGCAAGTTTTATATCTAACAAAATCTTCAATACAACGCAAATATAAGGATTATCTCTTGTAGTATATAAGGTTATCGTTCCCACGAGGATTATGTAAGGATTATAATTTGAACCTAAATTTGTCTAAGGTATTCAAAATGTGATTATAATAAAAATAAATAATGAAAATTGAAACAAATAATAAAACAATGCAAATAAATCAAATAACGATGAGCAATCAGTTAAATTTAGGGTTTTGATCAAGATTGAATACTTAGGACTCATTCTTTCCTTATTTTGTTTCCTTAAATACTGTCAATCCAATTATGTGTTTGATCTTAGATTTTTTAAGTTATTGATTACTTTCTCTCAAGAACTAATAAATTATCCCTAATGGAATTAGAAACTTCCATATTTGCAACCTCTCAATTCACAAAACTATCCCTAACTTATTCAATTAGAATTGAAGTTATCTATTGGATAATTAATTTCGCAAACAATATCTCTCTTCAAATAATTATTAACTTGATAATTATGAGTCTATTAAGCTTCCAAACCTCATTGGACAACCTAACTCAGATTACTTTTGACTCACTCTCTCAATTTGTTGTTAATTTAAGCATGCATAATTATCGCAAACATTAGAATATATATTAAATTCAACAATAGTCAAAGTCACAAAATAAACCCATAATAAATCCTAATTTGAAATTTAGAATTTCATAAACATGTTTAACATCTTGGAATTCAGATTACATATCAAGAATAATGAAAGAAACAAAAAGGGAAAGAGAAAAAACTATTTGACGGCTTGATCTGGAATGCTGGAATTTCCTAATGATGTCTTGATCTCTCCACTTTAGTCTACTTCGATTCAATGGATGCTGCATTTTTGGTGTATTTCACGTCTTTAAATAGTTTATTAGTATCTTGGGGGTGTAACTGTTTTTCCACTTTGATTGGTTCCAAAAATACCCTTAAACCCTAAAACAAATTTAAAAACTCGCACTTGGAAAGTCTTTGTCACGTTCGTGCTTTTGTTGGTTTATTCTGTCATGACCAATTCAACCTTCCTCCATCTTTTTCATTCTTCAATTTCTTAATTTCTAACACTCAAAATCATATCAAACACCTCTTGAAATATAAAATTAAGATTCAATTCTTACTTTAAGCTAAACAAACAAACAAACACTAATAATAACATAATTACAAGCCTATACACATGATAATCCTCTAACTAGTACTTGAAAATACACTTAAACATCTAGCAAAACATAGTATGATCTATACCTATCATCTAATATTTTTATACCATGAATAACTCTTAGAGCTTAACCTTCAATCTGTAGTACCTCACAATCTAGAGAAGTGACTTATAATGTAAATATGACAATAACTAGAAAGTGGTATGATTCAGATATAGCATTCAATATTGTCTAGTTTTATTATTATCAACCTATGGTAGATGTTATTACCTTTTACGATCTAGGATAAAAAGCTCCTTCAATTGGTGACTATACAGGTAAACTTATGAGTAAATATGTTTATAAAATACAAAGTTATTTGGATGAAAGAAGAATGATTTGGGTTACTTTTGGGTATTCAATCATATTTAATAGTTGGAAAAATAGAAGACAGAAACCTATCATTAATTTTTTGGTTTATGCTGTAAAAACGACAATATTTTTGAAGTCTGTTGATGCATCTGACATTGTTAGGAATGTTGACACTCTATTTTAGATATTTGGTGAAGTTGTGAATGAATTTAGGCAAAAAAATATTATTCAGTTCATTACTAACGATTATTATACTTATAAAGCAGCTAGAAAAAGATTGCAAAGTAGGTATGATTCTTTTTATTGGACTTCTTATGCATCACATTGCATATGATTCTTTTTATTAGACTCATTGTGTTACACATTGCATTGACTTGATGTTAGAAAATATATGAGATGCTAGATATTTTCCTATTATTGATAAGACTTTACAGAAAGCAAAAAGGATGACCAAGTTTATTTACAATAGTGCATAGGTCCTGAGTTTAATGAGAAAGAATTACACAAATGGAAGAAATTTGTGTTGTCCTATTATTATAAAATTTGCAACTAATTTCTTATCAATTCGGAGTTTTATTCTAACAAAGAAGCAGTTTAGGTAAATATTTATAAGTGATAAGTGAGTTGCATCACATCATATGATCTAATGTTGGATTGGAGTTTTCTATAATTATATTTGAATATAATGAATTTGATCCTAGTGTCTATGAGAAAGCAATAATAGGTTATTTTTATAATGCTATGGAAAGGGGTGAATGAAACAATCAAGGTCAATAAAAAAAATAGGCATTATTTGAACACTCCTTATCTTGTAGTTAATAATGAAAGATAAGAAAGACAACTTTAATTTCTGTTGTTTACAATTGGGACATTTTTTAATCTTAGTTTCTATTTCAAACCAAACAAAGAAAGTTGAAGTTAATAAGGAAATGTTATTAACTATTACAACTAATATCTCTTAAGCTTATAAATGAAGATTTATAAGGATACTTATGATGATTTTGAGATGCCTATTGCTATTAATCAAAGCGATAAAACTAATCCAGATATATATATATTTTTTACTTTTGTTACTTGTTGAAAATTAATCATTACTTTATTCTTTATAATGTTGCTTTTATTGTCTTACAGTTGCTTAATAAGACCAATTCGAAAGTGGTGTTTAAGAATTGTAAAATTTTGCAATTTAAATTCTAAGTCAATGTACGAGTGCAACAAAGTGTGAAAGGAATTAAAATACATTTGAATTCATCTATTCCAAAATAAGGAATAGATTAGAACACAAAGATTAAATGACTTGATCTTTGTTTAATACAATTTAAAGCTTAAGGAAAAGAATGTTATTATCATTATTAAGTAGGGTTTAATTTCTTGTAATTTCTTAATATTTTAATGTTATTTATTTCCTGCAACTCTTAATAGAACAAGTAGTTCTGTAAATCCAATTTGCCTTGATGATATCAAACTTTTGGCATATTGGGATTGTAAGAAACCTAGTTTGATAGATGAGAATAACTTGGAAGATAATATTGGATGAAAAAGTATTGACATGTCATTTGATGCAATAAATTTGAGTGATGACAATAAAACTCTTTTCAATAATGAGGATTTTGTAACAAATGAGAATTGAAGTTAATGTAATTTGAGTAAATATTTAATTAAATAAAGTTTCAGGTTTTCGTTTCTCATCTTCTTTTAATTTCACTTATATTCTATATATGCAATATAAATATAATTGTAAATGTTTCTTTTTCAAATTTCACTTTTAGTTGGTTATTTTCTCGACTTGAACTCTAGTTGTGAATTGTAATACTTAAAGAGTCGTGAATATTTATTATTCTCTTTATTTGATGTTTTGAGGTAATTATTATTTATTATATAATGAAATTGTAATATTTTAAGTACTTTGTATTGACCTTAATTTTATAATTATATAATGAATAGTATTTTGTATATTAATTGTGATTATATATATATATAAAATATGTGAAAAATAATATTACTAAAAATAAATAGATTGTTGCTATCTTAAATTTCTATTATTAAAATTTTTGGATATATGGTTGATATATTATACATACAATTATAAATTATACATTACAATATATTGACAAATTATTTCACAATTTTAAAAGAAATTAAAAATTATTTTAGATAATTTCTTGAAGTCAAACGTATAATTCTCACACCCAAAATCCTGACGAAAACCCGTCCGAAATTCTTCATATCCACGTGGCAAATTACCAGAGGCCTAAACTGTAGGACACGTGGCCATTTCTCCTTGCTTTCTTTTCCTCCAACACGTGTCCTCATATAAAACCCATGTTGCTCCGGACGAAAGACTTGCGAGAAATTAAAAAAAAAACCTTATGTCCCACCAATTGGCGTTATTTAATAAGATTATTAAATGAGAACATTATAAGAAAGGAAAAGACAAAGAAAAATTAAAAAAAAAAGGTTTGTCAATCCCAAGCACGTGTCGATATGGTACTCTCATGATCGCCACTTGGCTGTCTCCCAGGTACTTTTCTTGTCTGAATAGAAGGGCATTTTGGTCACTCAATATATACATTATTATCTTTTATTCACGAACCCATACTCTCTGTGTGCCCCTCTCTCTCTGTCCTCCCCTACGCGACTCGGTTTCCATTCTCTTTCTGGTCCTGTTTTGAATAATCCGCACTCTTCTCTCTCATTTCACTTCTTTTATTGATTACTTCTGATGGGATTTTTTCACTCTGAAAGTAAGCGTTGAGAAAAGAACAAGCAAAACTAGAACCGGTTCTGTTTTGCCATTTTGTCAGCCCTCGGGCGATTTAATTACAACGCTTTTGTTGTTTAACTCCGAGGATTCTTTGATAACGACAAGCAAGTTCAAAACTTGTTGAGTTTTTACTTATGGGTTTCATTCAATCAGATCAACTAGTAGTAGTTCTCAATGTTTCAATATGTTGCTATCTAATCCAGTAAAGAACGTGGCTTTTCCCCCTTTTCTTCCTCCGTTATTAATTCTCTATAAACTGTACACATGGGAGAGGCAAACGAGAACAGAAACAGAGGCACAAGCAGTAGTAGCAGCAGATCGATGGAGAGTCTCTCGTTAGAAATTAGCAGGTATCCGACAGATCTGTTGCAAAGATTTATACCAAGTGATAGTAAGCAGTTTAGAACACCAGTAAGCGAGGAAGAAGATAAAGAGGAGATTGAGCTAAATCTGGGGCTGTCACTGGGAGGCAGATTTGGTGTAGATAAGACAACAAAGAGAGGACTGACTCGATCCTCATCTATAGCTGGCTCCATACCTCTAATCAGAGAGCATGACGTATTCAGCACCCCACCTGTTTCGTATCCTGTTCTCATGAGGACATCTTCTTTGCCAACAGTGACAGAAGAAGAATGGAGGAAGAGAAAGGAAATGCAGAGTTTGAGAAGAATGGAGGCTAAGAGAAGGAGAAGTGAGAAGCAAAAGAACATGAATTCTAATGTTAGAGGGGAAGTGAATTTGGAGGAGGAGAGGAGGGAATTGAATTTGAATAGAGGGAATTGGATGCAATCATGTTCCAGACATGGAGCTATTGGGACTATGAATGTGAGCAGGAATAGTAACTTGCAAGGGATGGTGGTACAGAAACAGGGTTCACAAGGTTCTTTGGAGTCACATGGAGGGAATTCTTCTGGCTTGTCGGAGACGGAGAGTAAGAGTGTCCAAAGTACTCTTTCTTATCGTCTTACTCTTGTCAATGTGGTTCACTGTGTCTGTGCTTTGGGAACTTTAATGTTTCCATACTATAATAATGATCAATTTGCTTGTCGGTGTAGTTGGGCGTGACTTGCTCTTTTGATTCGATCGTGTTTGTGTTTTAGTTGGGAGGGTTGGTGTCCATGTTCGGAGTTTTTAGCTCCGCTGTCTTTCCATTTTGGATTTTGAGAACTTTGAAGAAAGGAACTAACTTAGGATTGTCTCTGACCTCTGATAAATGGAACCAATTGAAGTAGTAGTGTAAGGATCTTTAGACTGGAGTGCCATTTAGTCCCTCAAAATCATCGAACCAAGTGAAGGAAGAAAGCCGTGTTTGCTTAAATTATGTGCTCCTGGGAGCTAATGAGGTGGAATACTGAAGTAAGATACTTTGTTTGTAATTGTTGCCGTCAATGTCGAATGGAGGGATAAGTAACGTATTTGTCTTTTGAAGCTCCGGCTGATTCAGAAAGAAAAGTTTTAAGATAGCTTCAAAAATAATTAATTCATGTCCTATAGTTGTGCTAGAGCATCAGTTAGCAGTTAAATATTGTGTCTTCATCTTAGCTGAATAATCAGATATGGCAGATGAAATTTGAGAGAACTGCTATAATTATATGGCTGTCTTTATTGGGTCCTGTTATACTCTTAAAAATGTATTGTTTTGAGAAAAAGGTCTAATTCTTGGCTAGATTTGCAAATATATGTTCACTAGTATTGTGACATATTCGTTGATTTGGTGTAACCTATAGACACTACCTTTAACTGTGTTCAGTAGTTTGAAAAACTAGTCTCCCTAGATTAAGGTTCCATAACTGTGTTAAGTAGTGTGAAAAACTAGTCTCCCTAGATTAAGGTTTCATCGCTTAAGACACATTAGATAGATAATGTTTGTGGTTCATAAGTATTTATTGTTATCTGCTGTATGAATTAAAGAAAAGTGAAGACACTCCTAATCCAGATGGAAGGTGTTTCGCTTTCTTCCCAAAAGTAAATGTCCACAGTAAGGACACTTGCTCACTACTCTATTACATCACATTGTAATGATTGACAAATATTTCTGCTTGATCTATGCTGTCCCAATATTATTCAGTACTTTTTTCAGAAATTTATGCTTAAGTAGTTTTGCAGATATTTTATGATACGTGATCTTGCTGTGACATGAGTTCTTCATTTTAGCCATCAGCAATTCCGTAGCAAAAAATCTGCAGAAACTTGTAGCTTTTCCTAGTTAACACGGCAACATATGAATAACAAAATCAAACCCAAACATGAAGAATCTAAAGGGATGAAACTTGTGGAGTTTGACTTTTGGAGTCTGGTGCAAAATATGGAGATTCTTGGAACTCAAATAACACTATGAATACAATCTATAAATAAAAGGGACTTCAGGAAGTAGAATGGAGGCCCATAGGATTGATACTTTAAAACTAACTAAATATTGGAGAACTTTTGAACAGCTCCAAAATTTGGTTTCATTATAACATTCTATCGTTTACCTTTCTATTGCTTATTGATTCATTCTCCCTTGAACATGCTTTCGTGGCCAATGGCCATAATGACTAGGTTGTGTTTGACTCTATATATGGAATTCATTTCTCCTGAATAAATGTAGGCGTTTGGCCTCTTCTGCCGTCGTCCAAACACCAATTTTCCTTCCTTTTGTGTTAAATCTTTAGCTTTGATTACTAGTGTGACTTCCTCTATTGGATTATCTTTGCGTTTCACTTTGTCATCAATGTACATAGATTTTAATTGCATATGTGCAAGGGGTGTACAAGTGACGGAGATATTTTGAGGGGAAAAAAATATGTGCACATTCTCATTGTTTATGACTTGCATCCAGGGTCAAGTACTACAGGTGAAGCAAGAAGCACTGGTAGTAATCAATCAGCACACGAACTAAGTAATCGAGAAGGTGTAGGTTCTTCAGGGAGAAGGACAAATGAAAGCATGTACACGATGTCAAGATCAGACTTAGAGAGTCCATCCAAGAAAGTTGACCTGGCAGAAAAAAGAGGCAGAGAAATAGGATCGAATACAATGGAAGATATGCCTTGTGTCTTTACAAAAGGAGATGGTCCGAATGGGAGGAGAGTAGAAGGCATCCTGTACAAGTATGGTAAGGGAGAGGAAGTTAGAATAATGTGTGTATGCCATGGTAACTTTCTCTCCCCGGCGGAGTTTGTTAAACATGCAGGCGGAGGTGACGTTGATCATCCCCTTCGGCATATAGTTGTAGACCCTGCCGGTACTTCTTTTTCATAACCGGGATCTATGTCATTCCCAAAAGAGAGATTGGAGGACTAGGAAGCTAAAATTGTCAGATAATTTCATAAAATAAGTTTTGGTTTTATTTTCCAAGTCTTTCTTCTTTTGTTTTTAGAAGATTTTTCAACGATTTTTGAGGCTGCGAGCTAGTACTTCTGTCTGATCTCTTTGTGAGCAGTCAAGCCTGTATGCAAAGGAAAAACTAGCGGCTGAGAGTTTTTGTCAGGCAGTCTTATGCCATGCACGTAGTATAGATGATGGTTTTTAATATGGAGCTCTCATAAGAGAACTTGGCGTGATAAGAAACACGAACTTTATAAACAAATACTAGGCGTACGTTGCGGTTTTACTCCTGAAACTCGATTGCTGGTGAAAACTGAGGAGGGGTGTAACGGTTTTATTCACTCCTCAAACTCGTTTGCTAGTGAAAAATAACGATGGGTCTGACGGTTTTGTTCCCTCCTCAAACTCGCTTACTACTAAAAACTAAGGTTGTGTTTCTCCTCTTCTATGTTTAATATTGTTGGTTTATGTTTTATAATCAACTCCTTAGTTATAGATTTTAATACATAATTAATTAGACGTATTCTTGTTTTATATGTGTTTGTTTAATTAATTAACGTTTAAAATAAAGTGTATGAGTTAATTATATTTTGTAAATAAAATCATAATTATGAATTTTTAAATTGCTTTTAATCATTGCTTTATTTTTATTTAAAATAGATACAAATAACTCATAAAAGAGTAGTATATGTTGTGTTTTCTTTTTTATAAAATAAGTAGTTCATCTTATAAATTGAAGTATACAAACACCTAAACAAATTTATGACCATTTATTGAGAATAAATTGACTAAATTGGCCTAATTATAAAGATTTTGAATGGAATGTCTATTTGAAATTAAAATATATATATTTCCAAAAAAGTAAGTAACCTTATCTTATAAAATGCTAGATGTTGAGTTAAACTAAAAGCCTGCTAACTTCTTAGTCACAAAATGAACTTGTATGAAAATCCTCATTTGGTCTACTAAATTAGACAAATGTCAATTTAGTTTTTCTCTTTGTTGACTAGGCAAGAAACTAAAACATTTATTTTGTTTTTCCTTCTCTCTTTTGATGTTTCTTACTCTGTTTGTCATTCAGGTCTCTGTCTATAACGCCTCTTCAAATTAGTTGTGCAAGTCTGATAGTTTTATACGGTTTGAACTCCCTACAAGTAGGATTATGAGCTTCCTCTACTTTTTTTCTATTTTAATCCCCATGTTTTTTATTCTAAGCATTGTTTAAAGTTTTAACTATGATGCTTGATGATCTATCATTTTTCTTCCTCTCTATTGATGTTTCTTTCTTGAATTCTGCCTCAATTTTTAAATTGGATTCCAACTTTTTCCAATAGTTGAGCTGTAATGTATGTGTAACCTTTTTCTTATTATGATTTCCCGTATGCTTATCTGAATTTGTTGTACCTATATTTTTGCCTCTTATTTCGTATTTTGGAATCTTTTGCAATTTCTCTCCCTCCAGGTTTCATATATCACTAGATTTATACTTAATTTAACTATTTTCATATCACTAGTGTTGTTGAGTTTCAATCTGAAAATCTAGTTTATGGTGTCCTCTATTGTTGTAGGGACATATTATATGTTGAACGTTTCCATTATAGTTCTTCATATGGCTGGTGTAAAATCATGTGAAAAAAGAATGTGACTTTTTTCTCATTGTGTCATTTACAGAGTATACAACTCTTTGTTCCTATCAAACTCATTCTATCAAGTGTAGAAAGTCTATTCTTGATGGCTAACCACATTATGAATGAGTGTTTAGGATCTTTATTTTTAAACTAGACTATTTTATACCATTCTTCTTTTTGGTTTAGTATGACGAACATATTTGTGCATATTGTGAATCCTTTGGAAGGATCTGATCTTATCTTCTTTATCTTGCTTAGGTAAATAGGTTAGAAAGCAATGGAGAAGAGAACTCAAACCTCTTGTAGGACAATACCATTAGTTATTCTGTTTAACATAATTGACCTTTGAGTCCAGTGATAAGGAATGTTATCTTGAAAGGTAGGTAGGGTATAGATGTAGAGGGCCTTGCTTTGCCCAATCATCAAACCAAAAGCTAATTTGTTTCCCATTTCAAATTATATACTTCATTTCCTTCCTTATTACCTCTCTTAGGCTCATAATTAGTTCTATGGCCAAGAAGAATTGGTTACAGTTTTCATTATCCAATAGTTAAAGCCTCTTATGTAGTATTTATTTATCCATTTTACCCACATTGTTTTCTTTATCATTAAATAGACCTTAAATTCACCTTGCCTTAAAATTTCCACTTTTATTGACTTTATTACTAACCCTCCATATATTTTAGGATGCATAAATATCTCCATTTAACATTGGAACATCCTTTGTTGTTTCCTGTCCCAGTCCATAAGTAGTTCTTGAAGATCCCTTCGATTTCCTTGATGGCTTTTGCTGGCATAACTATATGAGAGCTCCAATATATATGCATTCCACTAAGGAGATATTTGGCAACAAGTTATATTTAGTATTGAGTTATGTAGGAGCTTATAGTCTTAGAAAGTTAGTATTGAAGTTGAAATTGGTAAACCCATATATTTGATTGGAGCTATTGAGAGTTAAAGATCTTAGATTTAAGCCAGGTATTGGTGTAGCTGCGTAGAATTTGATGGAACTATAATTGGTCTTTTTCACTTATTGATAATCAATCTAGATATTCTTGCAAATTCTTCTAGCTCTTCAAGTAGTAACCTTACTAATTGTGTGTCAACCCCATAAAGCAGTAGTATATCATCAGAAAATGATACGTTGAGGAGTTTAATTCTTTTGGATTTTTAGTGGCATCTGAAGTGTCTCCTTTGAGTTATCTTAAGGTTTATCATCATTATAAAAACATTTATAGTTAGTGCAAATCTATAAGGAGATATAGGATCTCCTTGTCTAATGCCTTTTGCTCCTCTAAATACTTATGTTGCTTCCTTATTGATTAGAACACTGTACTAAATACTTATGTTGCTTCCTTATTGATTAGAACACTGTAAGATAGGGTGGAAATGCACTGATATATCTAATTAGTAAACTTAGAAGGGAATTCAAAAGCTTGGTGAATATGAAGCAAAAAAGAGCAGTTAATTGAGTCAAAAAGATTTAGTAAAGCCAATTTTATGGCGTAACTTCTGATGGCTTTGTTTGAGTGGTAATCCTTCAACACTTGTTGAGCTATCAATAAGTTGTCCCTAATACTCCTACCTACAATAAAATCAGTTTGAGAATAATTTATTAGAGAGTTCACTAAGAGTTTAAGCCTTTAAGATAAGATCTTTGAAATAATTTTGTGGAGTATGTTGCAACAAGATATTGCCTTAAAGTCTAGGGGTGAAAAGGGATTAGGGATTTTGGGTATTAAAGAAAGGAATGTTTTGTTTAACACTTTGATAAGAGTTCTAAAGTTAAAGAATTCTTTGATCATCTTACATATATGGGGTTCTAATAAATTCTAGGACTTTTAAAAAAAGAAAGCATTGAAGCCATCAGGACTTGGAGATTTATTTGGATGGAAGCTAAAAGAGCTTTCTTTATTTCTAAATTGGTGATGGGTGCTAGTAAGAATTCTGATTGGGATTTAATAAATATGGAAAGTTGTGCTAATAAGCTTATGGAAGGGGTTTCTGATCCTAGGAAGGCTTGAAAGTGATTAAGTGCATATTGTTTTAGTTTATCCTAGGCAAAAGTGGGAATTTCTATTAAATCTAAGATCCTTATCATTTTGTTTGAATATCTTCTACCCTGAATGATTATAAAGAAGTAAGTCGTGTTTAAGTTTTCTTCCTTCAAATAATTGGTTCTAGATTTTTGTCTTAGAAGAGAATTGTGAGATTCTAGGACCAACAATTAGTGATTAAACTTGGTTTTCTCCTTTATTCTCAATCCCTGATTTATTGGATCTAGATTCAACTAGTGTAAATGTCATTTAGTTCCTTCCTTGCTTTTTCCACTTCCTAATGAATTTCCAACTTGAAATTTTATTTGTGAACTTATTAAAATCTTCTTTAATGAGCTTTATCCTAGTTACTAATTTGTAAGACTCATATGCTTTAATTGGTTTTTCCAATCCCTGAGTAATGATATTATCTAATCCTTCCAATTATGCTAAAATTTTAAAGAATCTTAAGCCTTCTTACTTGTGGCTCCATAGTAGTTTCAAGTGGAGTGTTATCTGAAAGCCTATAATTACTGAACCAGGCTATTGAATTTGAAAATTTTAACATCTATTCAAAATGTACTAACCCTCTGTCTAGCTTCTTTATGATGAAATATTGACATTCCTATTTATTAGTCCAAGTATAAATGTTCCCTCTGAATGAGAGATCACTCATCCTTTAGCTACTTAAGCATTTTTTGAAGTCATTATCCATCTTGCCTTTATTACCTCCTGGGCCTTCAAATTCGCAAGGTGGAATATACAATTGAAATCTTTTATGAATGTTTTTGGCCCTCTGATTGTTTTAACTATATCCTCAATGTCTCCCTATAACTTATTTCTTTGGAAAACATGATTTGCAACATATATGAATGTGATCTTAATTTTTTTTTCTGACGTCAACATTGAGTATATCTCTATGTGAATGAACTGATATGATTGCTTTATTATAGGAATTTGATTTGTTTTTTATTTATTGGCTAGAGTGATTATCCTTAGCCTATGAAATGCGTGATTTGAAGTTATGTTCCATTATTCTCCTGAGAACCTTAAGCCTTGATTCAACAATGTCTCCTTGATTTTGTTTTTCAGCAAGTTTATTAAACTTGGAATTTTCTTCTTTACGTAAACTTTTATTGCTTGTTGTTGTCTTGGAGCAATTTAAGCCCCTTTTATTTTAGGCTATAAACATGGAGTAGAAGGGCATATCACGCCCTGATCTTCTTTATGAGATGTTCCATTAAGATTCACTTTTTTTGTACATGTTTTTATAGACTAGGTGTTCTTAAAACTTCTTCATTGAGCTTTTGAGTTTGTTGGTTTGAGTGGATAGAAGAGTTTGGATATATTGAATGAGATTGAGGTAATTTTATGAATATTGTTTCTAGTTTGGTGTTTACAGTAGTCTCTAGATTGTCTAATTTGTTTAGTAGGATGAGATAAGGATAGTTAAGTGGAGAAAAAGGGTTTAAAATTTCTAAAGTTAGATTAAGGAAGTTCTGCGATGAAAATTGCATTGGGTTAGGAGGATTAGAAGAGGACTGAGAGTTGGCTTTATGTTTCCATACCTTTCCCACCATTGGTTGGTCTAGTCTCTAAGGGTAAGATACTTCAATTTTTGTAGTTTCCAATTACCTTCCTCTTCTAGTTTTGGAATGGAATGTTATTAGAGTGATTGTAGATTTTTCAATTATAATGGTTGCATAATTGATCATTAAATTCAATATTACCAAGATAATTTATATGAGAATTATTATGTTTTGATGTTATTCATGACCTATTATATTATAATAACTCAGTTGGTGGTACTTAGATATATAGTATGAATTATATATGGATAAATAAGTTAATAAATGCTTAATAACCCTCAACTAATTAGGAAGAATATTTTCCTATTCTTAATTGGTAGCAATTTAAATAATTTTTGGTTATAGTGAATTGAGATTAAGATAGTTAATTTGAATGAAAATTGCATATTATTTACACACATAAAACCTATTAGTGAGCTTTTGGGCCTAAGAGCAATATATCATTATTTGACATTCTTTTATATTTTTTATTATGTTTCATCATGCATAGTTGGATGATTTTAAAATTTGCTTTTATTATTCATATTAAAACTACATTTTAAACTAAAGGCAATACAATGATAATGGCTTTTAGATTTAACCCTCTATTTTGACCTATTTTATTTGATTATTATCTAACCTATTTTATCCTTTAGGAGTAATGACTTTTAAGACTTAGCTTTTTGATTGATTATAGCCACATTGATAGCCTTTACCCTATTTTTCTTAAAAACCTTTCATTATTTTTAAACCTTAAAGGAATTTGCATTTACTTGATTGCTTGAAACTTGGAAAATTTTAAAGGAAATGTTTGATATGCCTATGATTGTTAGTACATGGTGATTGTTAAATTTGTTTTTCTTAAGTGCTTCATTGTTATAAGTTGATATTATCTCCAAAGTTGTCCGAACAAGTCCAAAATTTGAATCTTATTTGTTGTAAGTATATCAATTGAAAAGAAAAAAGAAAAATAAAAAAAGTTGTGATACTTGTTGAAGAGTGAGAAGAATTATTTTTGTGCCAATGAAATTATTGTTTAAAGGAATTATACCACCAAAAACCAAGTTTTATTTAATCTTGTTTATGAATATTTTCTTTAGTATTATTATCCCTACCATTAGCTTCACCTAAGCCTCTTTAAACTATTTTAAAGACCATTTTATTTTTGTTTCTGGTTTGCTTATTAGTGGTCGAGATGTGATTTTATTGTAAGCATATGGTTAAGAAACCTCACATGTAACAAGTTAAGAATTTATTATATTTTTCCACCCTAAACATTTTAAGTACATTGAGTGAATCATTTGTGACGATGTGAAATTTGTGTTTTTTATTTCAGAAAGATTATTAATATGATTGCTATTGATATTGACTTATGAAAATTGGTTATAAGATAACTTGATTCTACTAAGTATATGTTGATTTGATTGATATGATATGATGACTTAGGGTGTGGATGGACAAGTTGAGGTTAATAAGGGATGAGTGTTTTTAAGTTTAATGATTTGGATTATGATTACCTTAAGGAAAAACAAAAGCTTAACTATAGGGATGTTTGATAAGCATTTAATAGATTATATTTTTGTTCCCATATTTAGTACGTTTCGCTTATTATTTGAGTTTTATGTTGTTTTTAGTACTTATTTTATTTCTATTATGTTTTTAGGTCTCAAATGCCTTCATGGATCAAAAAGAAAGAAATTAAGGAGAAATCAGGGTAGAAAATGAAAGGATTGGAGCTATTTTAAACGTGTACTCATATGTGATGAAGTACACACTCATGTGAGTAACATACATGGCTTTATAAGGGACCATATAAGTCACTGTGAACTTATAAAGCTTTGAAGATGTTGTTTTGCCCATATGAAGATACATGCTTAGGTAAGTAATGTATATGGTCATGTCCCGTACTTGTGTAAGCTCTTGGAAATATGTTAATTCACTATTTTGAAGTGTTTTTGATATTTATAATCACTCACCCTTAAGTGTTTTTTGATATTCGCAGTGACTAATCGTTTATATTCTAAAAACCCTAATTCTGCACTATAAAAGGCAATTATGAAGAGGAGACACGAGAGGAGTAGTTAGAGTTGAAATTAGAGGCAAAGTTAGAGTTTGAGATAAAATTATGAACCAGGATAGAGAAAAACACAAAGATTACTTTAGAGATTTGGTAGATAACAACTTTACATCAAATTTTCAGTGAGATTATATTAGATAAAAGGGCATGTATCTATTATGGATTCTTTTCTTTTTAATTATTCTTCTGAACTTTTGATGTTAGTTTTGTTTCCTATGCTTATGAACTAAACTTGTTTACTGCTTAGGTATGATGTACCATAAGTTGGAATGAATATTATGATTAGATCTTTTATCTAATGCAATTTGATTGATTGACTTATAGTGATTCAATATTGTGTTTTAAGTCTTGAATCAATATATAATGAACATTAGTTCAATGTATGATTTCACAATATTAAGATTCATAAAACCTTTTTCTGAATAGATCTACCATAATTGAAAAGAGTTGTATGCAAACCTAGAGATAGTTCAACATAAATCCTCTAGATTAGAGTTAAACCTAATAGTGAAATTCACATATCAAGTAATGCAATCTTAGAGGTTTTAACCAAAAATAGGTATCAGTAAATCAACCTAGGATTAGTTATTAATAGTCTTAATAAAAATATTAATATAAGATAAGAATTTTTATAGTCTAATAATCAATAATTGAATTACATGATAAAGGGTTAATGATTGATACTTTCTTTACTTATAAGAAATTTATCAATGTTAAAAACTGCAAGTGCAAGATGTAACAGTAGCCAATACAGGCAAATACGAGTCGATCTCACAAAGACTGTAAGTACTAGTAATTACCCTTTTGTATTATCTAAATGTCGATTCAGATTGTGGATTTAATTAAAAATTTAAACTAAACAAATAAACTAAGAATGAAACAATAATGATCTTAGGATAGTAAAATACTTGGAAAAGTCTACATCAAATAAATAATACCTAGGTGATAAATCCTCTTAAGAATCGTTAAATATTAACCCCTTATCATGTAATTATATTATTGATTATTAGACCTTACAAATTCCTATCTTATGTTAATATCTTTCCTAAGACTACTAACAACTAATTTGTAAGTTGATTAACATAAATATTTTTAGTTAAAACCCCTAAGATTGCATTATCGATTAATAAATTTCACTATTAGATTTGACTCTAATCTAGAGGATTTATGTCGACCTATGTCTAGGTTTATATGCAACTCCTTCTAATTATGGTAGATATATTCATATAAGAGGATTTCTTAATCTCATTCATATGAAATCAAATCATGAACTAATATTCCGGATATATTAGAATAAGAATAAAACGTATAATTGAATTTCAATAAACCAATTAATAAAATTGCATTAAATAAAATATCAAATCATATTATTATCACAACTTAGGGTTCATCACACCTAGGCACTAAAGAAATTTATTTCCTACTAATTTAAAATAAAATCAAAGATAAATATACAGAAGAATAGCAAAAAAATAAAGAAATCATTACTATAAATCTCCTTTTTTCTTCTAATAGATCTTTATGTAAGACCGATTGGATGTTGTTATCTATCAAATTTTTTGACGTATTCTTCATGTTTTCCTCGTCCCTTAATCAGAACTGTCACCTCTCTATGTCTCTTACAATTTAAAATGACTTAAAAACCAGTCTCTTCATCCTCTTTATGTCTCTTACAATTCAAAATCACTTAAAAACCAGTCTCTTCCTCTTTTGCCTCTACTCAAGTCCTTTTATAGTAAAAGCTAGGATTTCTAGGTTATACACGATTGTGTAAGTGATCATGTAGCTCCAAAAAGACAACATACATCAGCTTGTAACTTCACATGAACAAAAATAAAATTCTTCAATCTCCACAGGTTTATAGAGACTTATATACTCACTATACATAATTATGTAAGTATAATTTGAGTCGAATTATTCTCCTTTTTGTTCATGAAAGAAATTATCACTTAAAAATGCACTCACTATGTATCAAAAAAACTATAAAATGACTAAATAACAGGAAAAACATTTAAATATGGGTATATAAGTAGTGTGCCCTAGGCCAATGGATAGTTGTGATTCATGTATTAACATTACGACTTGTTAATAATATATTATGAGGTATTCCTTTCATATATGCATGTATTTCGTTTATGTAATGTGATTTACATTCC
>JANIJH010000003.1:37847215-37857279 GCA_024520975.1 Erythroxylum areolatum
CTCCCTCGTGGGATGCGCGTCCAGATGTCACGCAGGACGTCGGACACGTGTCGCACCAGGGAGGGGTTCCAACAATATATGGTAGAATTAATTGCCAATGCCTTCATCTCTAATGTGTTTAAACTATATGGCATGCTTAAGAACATCATAAGTAATAGTGATCCACTATTCTAAAGTCATTTCTAATAAGAATGCTACAAAATACAAGAAGTAGGTTTACAATTTTCCTTTGCTTATAACATCAAACAAGCAAGAAAGAAGAGGTTCTCAATCGATCCTTAAGAACCTACTTGTGGGGTATGAAATGAGACTACCCTTACAAATAATTATAGTAGCTTCCTTTGGCTAAATGGTGGCATAACACCACTAACCATTCATACATTAATATCACTCCATTTGAACTTTTGTACGGGTATCTAGTACCTATCCATATCCCTTACTTTGCTAAGGATTATAAATTGACGGTAGATAATCTCTTACAAGATCATGAAGCAAAAATTTATGTGATAAAATTTCATTTATAAAGGGCACAAGAGATGATGAGACAATATGCAAATAATATGATAGTTGATAAAGAATTCATATTAGCGAAGCAATGTTTGTCAAGTTCCAACTATGCAAACAAGGGATCTTAGTTAACATGTTTACCCATAAGCTATCCACCTAGATTACGTGGACCATTTAAGATAATTGACAAGGCTAGGAGAAAGAGTGATTAATAGTAGCCATCCCAGAAAGAAGAATAGTTAAGAGACAGCAACTAGAACACAACTTAATTAGAACTGAAGTGGTCAACTATGGAAAAGCACATAATTTGGGAATTCCTATTCAATGTACAAGAGCGCTATCCTCATTTGAATCTTATGGATAAGGTTTTTTAAGGGGGTCAACATTGTTATGGGGAAAAAATGAAGGTAGAAGACAAGTATAACAACTTTTTTATTTTATTTATAAACATTATCGTATGACTTAATAATCAAGAACATGTCATATCGGCATTATTTCTGTCATTATCCTCTTTTACTTTTACTATTACCAATGTAATCATTGTTAATGGGTATATATTACTATTATTGGCTAATGGGAGACATAACCAACAAACTATTCTACCAAATCATTTTTCTCTCACTCTTGAATATTCTTTCTTTCCTTTTGTATCCTTTCTCCATTTCTAAGTAATATTTTCAATAATTGGATATATTATGAACTAAATGAAAATATGTAAGTAATTTAATAAAAGGTTAGTCCCCTAAAATAATTAGGAAAAATGTTCTAATATTCTTGATTCATAGTGATTTAAGGAGTTCTTTAGACAAAGTGAATTAAGATCTGATGTTTTCAAATATCAATTATAAACAATTACTAATTATCAAAACTAATCGTAGTTGAATTTAAATAAAGTAGACATTAACTTCACACTCTATATCTAATTAGAATAATTGATAACGAAAGGATTAAATTATACATTATAATCATTCATAGATAGGTTAAATTAAATCACTTTGGTATTCCTAATATTTAGGTGATCACAACATGTTGCTAGATGCTAATCTTAATTTATAAATATAAATTATTTAATTGGATAATTAAAGATAAGGAGTTTTAATTTATCTAATTATAATTATAATTTATAATAATTAACAACATATCAATAATCTAATGGTTCACCCATAAAGAGTAGTTTAAGAGAGAAAAAGTAATCTAGGTAAAGATGGACTTTAAATTTAAAGAAACTTCCAATACTAAATATGAGACATTTAATTTTATTAAAATTAAATTATACTTGTAATTGAGTTAGACTTTAATTATAATTAGAAGTTTAATTTTAGTTGGAAAGGAACTCTAAAGTCTTTTTATATAAGAGAAAAACATTAGGAAGCTAACTTTCTTGTCTTTTCTCTTAAATGTATTCCCTTTTTCTTCTTTATGAATAACATTAGAATTCGGATATATAAACAGCTAGTAGTTGACTACCTCAAAAGAAGAATTTTTATAGGAATCCAAATTAGGTACATTTCAACCCTTTTTTCTGATTGATGTTTTTCAAGTTATTTAATATAAGAGATTCAAACAAAAAAAAATTTACTATACTCATGATTCAATCATGGTTGATTTTCTAAGAAATACACCTTGAATTGCTGATATTTTTTAGTAGAGATGTAGGCGGCATGGTTATTTCACTTGAAAGAAATAGAAAGGCAAGTTTGATAGACTTTCATCTCTATCATAATGGTGATCTAAGTCTGAATTTCTTTTGGCTATAATTTTGCTACCACAGTAGTCTTGAACTTTGGTCTTAGATTTGGATTTAGCAAACCTTTCTTCTTTTCACTAGTAAAAACCTCTCGCCAGAGATTACTTATCAGGAATTGAAGAACCTGAGGATATGATACATTTTTACGATGACATTTTCATCATTCTCACGTTCTAAGAAGTGTACGCTAGCTATTATAAATGGGTAATATTTTCTTGAAATGTTTTGATCCTTCATTGTTTTAAGCCATTCTCATTATGTACTTAAATTGAATCATGTTCTCATATTTTCAAAATATTTTCTTATAGAAGGGCAACTTTATTTACTTTTGAAGATTTACACAAGAGTCCTAAGAGCCATATTTGAGGCTATACAAATTATGGATATTTTTAACCAAAATAAAAGAATAAATGACAAGGATGTAGAATTGAAGTATAATGTTACTTTTTTAACTAGAACTAGGTTGCATTATGTTACTGATTTTAATTTGGTACAATTACAGATATTAAGCTCAATTTTAAAATTGAACTTGCTTATATTGAATTGTTCTAAATCAAATTAAATCAATCAAGTTTTATGTATTATATTTTAATATTGTATAAATTTTAATGCATTAGTTTTAAAATTTTAAATTCTAAATTTATCTACTTGAATTTTAAGGTAATTAATTTTTATCCTTTGAATTAAAGATATAAATAATTTATATTATTTTTAAAATTGATTAAATTTTTAAAGAAAATAAAAAAAGTTAATTTTAAAAAAATTAAAAGATATTGAGGTGATATTATTTCTAACTTAAGTCTTATATCTCTTCTTTTTTAAACAAAGTTATCACTTTCTTAGAAATCTAAGGCTATGTTTGGTTGAACGTAAGGTTTATAATGAAATAGAATATAAATGGACATAATATTAGAAAGTTGTTGTTTGTGAGGGATGGAAGGGTTCATAATGTAAAATAGTGAAATGTTGTTTAGAATAATGATTCATAATATAATATAGTGAAATATTGTTTATCATTTTATGTTCCATCATAAATCTTCCAAATCAGAAGTAATGATGGAATGATGATGGAATAATATGTAATGTGAAACTCTCCCCTTTCATTCTATTTCAATTCATTTCATTATAAACTCTCGTCTTAAACGATGGAATAGTATAACATTTCATTCCATTGCATTAATAATTACTCAACCAAACATAGCCTAAATTTTTTTTTATTTTCTTTTCAATACTGCTTGTTGTTATCGCGACTCTAATTTTAAGAAAAACATGTATAACTACTCTCTTACACTTTGTGATTGTGTTAGATGTGTTATCGTCTAGTTATCATATGTGGGTGTTTGAGGTACAATTAAAATCGTCCTATTATTCTTGCTATGAAAATTTTTTGTTGAACCTCATGAATTGTTGCAGTCGATATAAATTGACATTTTTTATAAATTTTGTTAAGCAGTATATGGTTTTGGAATAAGAAATTTATAGTCTTCTGTTGCATATAATTATATGGACTATGTGAAGGGTACTATGTTTATCATAAGTCTTACGTTCCTTCGTATAGTTATATAGATGGGGTGGCCGGAACTATGTTATTTAATTATATTTATTAGTAAAAGTTACATAAAATTATTAGGTAAAATTAAATTATTAATAATTAAATTTAATTAATTAAATATTAAATATTAAATTAAATTATTTGTAATTGGTTTGGAAAGAGAAAAGAAGGAAAACGCTTTTTAAAGAGAGAAAAGCATGTAAATAAAATATATAACAATATTATTCTTATTCTTCAATTAAAATTTGACATTAATTTTTATAAATCATCTAATTTATTAATTTAAACTGATTATTCATTATCTAAAAATCAGAACCTTATTGTACAGATTTATTATTATTATTTTCAATACGATTATGGGAATTTAATTTTTAAAGCTCTGATTATAAACTTTCCGAACTGCACTGGACCTTGTTTGAGACATACACTTGAGGTAATATTGATAATATTCTTTCTTGACGTAGTTGATAATTCACGACGGGCCAAGCCAAGCTATAGGATTTTTCTTATATTATAAACAGCCTTTAGAGTTTTATTTATGAGGCATTACCGCTATAACGATAGTATGTACAGACACAAAAGGTTCCCCAGTTCCTCAGTTCCTACCCTACTTGATCGCAGCCGGAGTTTTTTGCTGATACTAGGAAGGCTGAATTTGCTTCAGATTCTGGACAACTTGCACCATGGTCGGCCTGTGTGAAAGGGTATCATCAGTGCACGTGACAGCGACATGCAGCATGTCCACCAGATCATCACGGGGGCTCGAGTCCCAGAGCCCAGCATTGAAGACCTCCTTTGCTCGACCATGCCTCAACAGCATGCAGGCCCAAGAGACAATGTTGAAACCGTTCTCATGCACAGAAAAGGAGGGATCCAAGGCTTTCTTATCTGATAGCAACTCCAACAACACCACTCCATAGCTGTAAACATCAGCCTTCTCGGACACACGGCATGTCATAGCGTATTCTGGTGCAACATATCCAAAGGTTCCGGCTACACCGGTTGTTGCATGAGTTTCAGAAGTCCCCAAAAGCCTAGCTAATCCAAAATCAGACAGATAAGCGTTAAGATCATCGTCCAACAGTATGTTACTAGGTTTGACATCTCGGTGCAGGACTTTAGGAATGCAACGATCGTGTAGGTAAGCAAGTGCACTGGCAATATGCAACGCAATCTTGTGAAGGGTCTTCCAACTAATACCTCTTGTTGATCTTTCGTTAATAAGGTCCTCCAAATTACCTCCAGGAAAATAATTATATATAAGGAACATCTCTGTTTCACTGGCATGATACCCTATTAATGTGACAAGATTAGGATGCGTCACTCTTCCCAGAGCCTTTATCTCAGCATGGAATTGTTGAGCACCCTGGAACCTTCCAATAGCAAGCCTCTTAATGGCTACTAGAGTTCCTGGAGAAAGTTCAGCCTTGTATGTGGAACCAAAACCTCCATTACCAATGCAGTTGCTAGCGTTAAAATTCCCTGTCGCTTGTACAATATTCTCATATAGCATGGGAACCCCAACATCAACAAAAACTTTAACTTGCTTCGGTTCAGCAACCTCAACTCTGGCATTTGGGGTCTTTCTTTTGGTATAAAAGAACAGAAAGACAAGAACTAGAAGAATAGAGACAATAGCTGAAGCACATACAATTGACACAATCTCAATTGTGTTAAACCCACTGTCATTAGCTTTTGATTGTCGTTGATAATCACTGCTGTTTGAGGATGGTGAAGATGCCTCGGAGAGTCTCATAGTAGACCATGCATTCCGAAAAGAAATTTGGCTGTTATTGCCGCAATTTATACCCTTACTACTTTTGGCCAATGCCACATAGAGACTGTTGGACTCGTTAACTGTAAACAAGGATCTAACATATTGGAAACCTGAAAATTTTTGCCCTGAAATATTGCTTCTGTCAAGCACAGGGGCAGTTAGGTTTTGGGAATTCACGATATCCTCAGTGAAACCAGTTACATTGTTGCCAGCAAAAGAGACATGCTTTAAGAACTTCAACTGATAGAGAGTAGAAGGGATTTGACCCTGCAGCTTGTTACCGCTGAAGTCAAGGGTAACAAGTGCCTTCAATTCTCCAAGACTTTCAGGTATGGCCCCGGAAATTTGATTATTAGAGGCATCCAAACATCGAAGAGATCTGCACATTGCACCAATCTTCAATGGAATGCTACCACGTATTCTGTTTTTGCTAATGTTAACAATCATGCCATATAGTTCACTGCACTTAGCAAATAGGGATCCAGGGAATGCTCCAGTGAGCTGGTTTCCACTGGCAAGAAAAGCATAATCAGTACGTGTTCCAAATCCACCTGGTCTAACAGGGATCCATCTGATTGAGCCAGTGAAGTTATTTCCACTGAAATTGTGAATCACTGGTGAGCTAGCAGCAGAAAATGGCAAATGACTTGCCTGCAGAGTTCGGTGCATAAAGAGGGACAAATACCTAGATAATGGATCAGTATCCTTGACAAGGTCCAAACCTGGG
This sequence comes from Erythroxylum areolatum, assembly GCA_024520975.1. Lineage (NCBI taxonomy): Eukaryota > Viridiplantae > Streptophyta > Magnoliopsida > Malpighiales > Erythroxylaceae > Erythroxylum > Erythroxylum areolatum. The sequence goes on from JANIJH010000003.1 coordinate 37,853,526, forward strand.
TACGACGAATGGTAGCGGGAGCAAATTCTGTAATTAAATCTGGGGATGGGACCGGACATGAGGTTCTGACTAACATCAAATATAATCATACAAGGCACTGGAAGTTCCTCATCAAGCTGCCCACTTAGCCTGTTTGAGCTCAAATCAAGATGATACAGCTTCTTGCATCTTTTAAAAACTCCATTTACTTCTCCACTCAAATCATTATGAGCTAGGTTCACCATCTGCAAGCTTTTACAAGCACCCCAATCAGCTGGAACTGTCCCTTTAAGGCTTGCTTTTGGTGCCCAGAGTATTCCTAGCTTCGGAAGGGTAGTAATCTTTGTAGGAATTGGCCCCTGAAATTGGTTAAACTCATAATTAGCAATATTTGTCAGCTGATCAGGTACTTTACCAATTATATCATTTTCATTCAGCCACGTTTCAAAAAGATTTGAAAGGACCAGAACTGCCAAATCAAGACAATTTCCAAGATCAGCAGGGATTGATCCACTAATGTTGTTTCTCGAAACATCCAGAACTTCGAGCCTCCTAAGCCAGCCAAGTTCATGAGGAATGGGACCTGAAAAAATATTTGCAGACAGCAAAAGTGTCCTCAAGCACCGACAATTCCCCAAATTACCAGGAATTTGACCAATTAAAAAGTTCCCAGACAGATCAAGATGCTCAAGATATTGACAGGTACTTTCAAAAACAGTTGAAATTGTGCCACTAAGCTCATTATTTGCCAAGTAAAGCCCCCTCAACTGCTTAAAAGCACCAAGGAAAATCGGAACTGATCCCTTCAGCCTGTTACCGGCTAAGTTCAAAACTTCCAAATCCACACAAGTCGACAGAGAAATGGGAATCTCATCATCAAGTCTATTGAAACCAAGATTCAAAACCCGCAATCTCTTCACCTCAATGAACCCCTTTGGCAACTTCCCAGTGAACAAATTCCCTTCAAGATTGATCACTTCCAATTTCTTTAAACCCCATATCTCCACAGGTATGTCACCACTCAGTTCATTAAAAGGCAGTGATAAAACTTCAAGCTCACTAAGCATACCAATCAAAGGCAGCAACTTACCCCTCAGTTTCCCACCAAGGTTCAAACATGTTCTTTCAATTCCAAATCCATGAAAAGGAAACTGTGAATACTTTAAACTAGAAAGTTGTGGCGATAAATTACCTCTCCATTGATCACAATCACCGGGGATATTTAAGGAGACAACCTCGCGCTTGGAGTTGCATGAGACACCATGCCAGGAGCAGCAATCAGTGTTATTAGGGTCCCAGCTAGAGAGAACTCCACGAGGATCAGAAAAAGAGGACTTGAGTTCCAGCAAAACCGACTTCTCCCCATAAACCCAAGAGAGAGAGCAGAACAAAAAACAGAAAAGGGTTGCCTTTTGCAACAGATTACACATCATTTTCACAAGATAACAGTCGGAGTAAAGGAGATAATGAAACAAACCCAGAACAGAAAATCACTTCCAGACCTCCCCTTCCCTAACGAAGAGAGGAGAGAGACTAGAACAGGTAAAGAAAAGTAGTTTCTTGTTTTATAGGGAACAGAAAACCGTGTTTTTAAGCTGCTCCTTCTTCCAGTCTGGCAGAAGGGAAAATCAAAATCAGGAAACAGGAGAAGAAAAGCTTTGTTTGTCTTTCTCAATAAACAAACATAGAAGTCCAATTTTCATTGAAGCAGTGACCTTTGGTAAGTCTACGGGATGTGGGTCCTCGTAGACTTTGCCGGTGAGAACTGGGTCCATTTTCTTGGGTCAATTAATCCGTCAGACCGTCAACACACGGCGGAGGACAAGCTGTTTAATACCAAACCTTGGTAAATTTGGTGTTACAGCCAGATTTGTTGTTAATGGGATGAATTAACTGAATCATTGGATTTTAATGTTAAAAGCTAAACTCTTTACTAATTAATAACACCTTCTTTGTTTTAAACAAAAGAATCACAATATAATATGACTCAAAATACAAATAAGAGTATTTTAAGAATTGGCATTAAATTTTATCTTTAAAGTGAAATTGTATAAAGATTTTGATAAAATTGAAATATATATTTTCTAGATAAATTAGGTAAAAAAATTTAATCCATATATGGCTCATCATTAAAATGCACGTGTACTGTACTGACAGTTCATTGTTAAGTTAAACTTTTAAAAAAATTATTAATATAATTTGACATAATTTTTCACCCGATAATGAATAATGAATTAAAATCAAAAGCATAGTACTTTAACACTCCACCCTAGTTTTTTAACTTCAAAGTCCCCAGTATTGTTAGACTTGACCAATAAAAAGGACCATCAACACTGGAGGAATTTGAGGATTGGAATCATCTCAGCTCTTGGATTTTCGATCTTTAGCCTGGACCTGCAGGTTGCTTAAAAGGAATTTGATTAGCGACTTGCTTGCAGAATTCTTGACTTGTAGAGAAGTTAATAGGAACAGGAAAAATGTTGCTTTCTTTTTTAATTGATTATGTGTTGAAATTTAACGTACGGCAATTGTCGGAAACAAGTTCTTACTGAACTAAAAAAGTCATCGTCTTTTGTTAAACAATTCCCAGGAATTCGGATAAAATAAATGGAATGGCACCAGCTAGTCCAAATTGATTATATTAAATGGCGTTGAATAATAACCTGATGATCAACTGTTAGTTGTCCTCTCTAGAGAATCAAGCCGTTTCTGCATACAATGGATGCATACAATACATAGAAGAATATGTAATTTTTTAATAAACTCTTATTGAGTTATTAGTAGATAATCACCAATTAATTTTATATATTGTATTAATGGTTAGTCTTAAAATTATTAAATATCCTACTCTAATCTTTTCGTTAATTCCACTTAACACGTAAATTAAAGAGTTTGTCTATACTATCGGTAGACCGTTGTTATTTCAAATGTCTTTCATTGATAAAGTCAAAATAAAGATAATTATTTTGTGACATAATTATTTAAACTATTCTTTATTTTACATATATTTATTTAACGAATTAATGTATAGTATAAAATTCATGAGATATATAGACATTTTAAATAAAATTATGATGTCATTATAATTATAAAATTTATATTATATTTATACTATCTCTTAACTATTCCTAGCCTTTTTTTATTAAGATTGGACATTAACATAGGAGAAAGACTAACATGTGTTGTGTTTATTCCTTATGAAGATTGCTAAATAAAAATGTGAATGTTTACTAGAGAACAAGTCTACCAAATTGACTTGATATTAAATTTTCATTTAGAACACTACTTATATAATTATAAAAATTCTTAACATGATGATTGTATAACTAGTAATTTGACTTCAAATCTCCAAAATATTTCGTACAGAGATTGCTACAATTTCATACTACTTATAACTTATTATAGTCAACTTTAACTCAATTAGTAATCATTGGATATAGCTTAAACTAGATGAAGGTAGTTAGGTAATTAATATATGATTCATCACCCTAAAGTGATTAGAGAGAATGTTTTATTTTTTTTGATTAGTATTAACTTGAGAATTCTTTACCCAAGGTGAAATCATATTTTGAAAATAATTTTCAAATATTATTAATAGAATCAATTACTAATGATAGAGAACTAATATGATTCGACTCAAATTGAGTAGACAATAATTTTATGTTCTATATCTAATTGAAACATTGAGTGACGAAAGAATTAAATTACTTAAAAAATCATGCGTGAAAATTAGTCAAACCTCTTTAACATTCCTATTCCTAATAGTTGGGTAGTC
>JANIJH010000003.1:37862310-37878790 GCA_024520975.1 Erythroxylum areolatum
TGCGTTTCTAACTTCTTTTTATTTTTACTTTGTTATACATCAAAATCATATTTAAGTAAAGTCATTTTGACTTAACATTAGTAATGTAAACAAAGTCATTGAGTTTTTAATGTTCCAAATGATTTTTTTGTATGAATACACTTAAAAATTGTTCTAATTTGTTCTACAATTTGATGTAAAAGTTGTCTGACTAAGTAATATAGTAGCAAGTTTTTCCATTGTTGAAGCATTTTCTCTAAATAACCTTCACCACTCATCTTTATTTTAAAGTGATATTTATAAGGAATAAAAATATATTATTAATAAGTAAATAATAAACTAAAAGTGCAAAAACATACTAGGCTGCATCTTTTTCATCGTAAGTTCTCTCTTTTGCAGTTTTGCAAGTAAAACATACTGGGCTGCATCTTTAAACCTTTATCATACAATTTAATTTCATTTGTCGCTTTTGATTGCTCTTTATTAGAGAAAACATATTTGCATCCAATCATATTTATAAAAAAAGACCACCTATAATATCAACTTCTATATATACATGGTCACCATATATACAATAAAGATTGACTAAGCTGCGAACAAATCCTTTCAATAAGATGTTTATCCCATTATTAATCAAGAATATATGTATAAGACTTGTATAATTTCTCCTTACTTTGAAAAATATTATAGTTATTTTACAAACTTTAAACATACCATTATATAAATACCTTAAAGATAGTTTTTGATTTGAGTCAACAATCCTCAACAACCATATAGGTGAAGGCACAATCTTCTCAATAATCAAGCAAGCATCCCAAAATTTAATATCTAGAATAATCGTTTAAACGTCTTTTCTTTTTTTGCCTTTTGCTAATTTATGACTTGAAAAGTTTTTACTTGTCACTAAATTTTGAAGTACTATTTATAATCATAAACACTTTTGAAACTTGTAAATGCAGTTATAAACCTAGAAACAGTAGAACACATAATCTTAACATAATTGTTTTGTTTTCTGATGGGTTCATAAGAGGTATAGGAGTTAGACAGGTGGAAAAACAAGCAATCCAAGAGTTGTGTGATATTGATAAATATGCGTTAGGAAAATTGGAGCTGAAAAGTGGGTTTGGTGTATGAATTCTGTTAATGTGGTTTGTGGAGTATTTGACTAATCTAAATTAGAAAATGTTGATATTTGAAGTGAGAATAAATTGTACCACAGAGACTCCATCAGTGATCTTATGTGAGTGAAATGCAAATTCCAATCATCAATCCACTGCATTGAAAGAAGTTGGCTTGGACTGTAAGATGAATAAATGCCTCTCTAGAGTTTAAGCATTTTTAGGGCATCACTCTTGGTTATATAAAGTTCAAATATGTCAAAGATAAGACAATTGATAGCTTCAGTATCTATCTATAAGAGTACCATCCATAGGAGATTCCTTCTTTATACTTATTTTCTTAATTATTCTTTACCTTTTAAAACTTTATTTCAACTTAATCTCTTTGGTTTTGTGTTATATATAATCTTATGGTATTATTTTTCTAAAATCAAAAATCATATTTGATAATAGTTGGACAAGCTTTTATCTCATAAACACTCGAACAATTGAGGTGGATCAAAATTAGAAGAGTTTGATAAGTGATTTAAAATGGAATAGACCTAGGAGAGTTTAACAAGTGAGTATAATCAAGTTCTTTGCTTTCAGTCATCATTATGCTTTTGGGTCACCTTTTGGTGTATGTGGATAATAATTTTAGGTCTATAGAGATGTAATAGTTTTGTTTGTATAAAATGATTAAGGGATGTTCCTAAATTTGTAAAGAGGTCATGCTATTTTATTCTTATTTTTTATTTTAAGTCAATTTTTACTACCAACTAAAGCATTAATTTTATTTAATTTCAATGAGTTATAAACTTATAAGCTATAACAACAAAATCTTATAATTAAAAGAAACTTAATTAGCTTTTTTCTTCATCAAGAACTTCTATTCTAATATATTCTTTTAAAATTCTAATATGTATATAGGGAATTATGTTTCAAGTTACTTATTTGTGTGGTAACTAGTAATGATAATATCTTCAGAAATGACTTTAACTTTAGTACTTTATTATTGTACTCTTACTATAGCCTATAATTAAGGAAAATAAAAGAACTAGAGTAACAAGTTTTGTGCTTCTCCTTAGTTGCCCATATGCTTTCACTTTAGTTAATAATACTTTTCGAGTGCTCTTTTGGTGTCAGATTCAATTACTTCATTTTGTGAGTATGTTTTTTTAACTTACTTTAAACCTTGTTTGAACTATATTTTTGTAATTGTACCATATTTTAATTTAATTTGAAATTACTAGAAGTTATTTTGACTCCTTTTAATGTTTGCAATGAATTTTATTTTCTAAAAAATTTAAGTTAAAGAAAATAATAACATAATTGACAATAATTACTTTTACAATAGCCTGTGAATTGAGCTACATGTTTTACTTATTGTAATCAATTGCTTTTTTGTACTATAATATAAGCTATTAAGTTTGGTATGACCTCTAATTCATTAGTTTTACTTTTTCATCATTGTGAGTTACATCTAAATTAATTACATAATTTTTTTTTGGAACCAATTAATATAAATAGAAAATTTATCCTTTTTATAAATATGCATGTCACAGATATTCTTTATTGTATAAAAAAGCAAAAGATCTTTTAATCTTCTTTTGTCTATTTTGGTAGATATTGTAAATTATTTTTTTCATTTCGGTTGAAAATAGAGTGGGGAATAATAAATCATTAAGCAAAGATTAGGTAAACTTAACATCTTCCATTCATATTAAGGTTGATTCAATATGAAATAAATTTTCTTCTTCTTAAACATCTGATGAAAATATTCAATATAATTATATGTCTTATTGTAAAATGCCTAAAGAGGGGCGGGATTTATCAAATGAAAGAATATCTTGCTGTCTTAAGGGTAATATTGTTTAATATAAAGATGTACCATTTAATGTAAATGAGAGGATTGGAAATTACTTGTTAAAAATTACTTGCTTTAACAAGTAAAAAAGAAAAAAGAAAAAAAAGATACCCATAGTGTATCTTTTGGAGATGATAAAGCATAACAAGTTTTAGATAAAGGAAAGAGGAAAACTATTATTGACATTATTCTTGTTTTCATTTAAATAGTTTAAATTCCTATTTTTAAAAAGCAATAAATGTTAAAATAATGCTAAGTATAGGACTTAAGCAACCTTCTTATTATTAGATTCATGTGCATTTACTTTAACATTTAGAAAAAAGGATTTACATTGGAACTGTAGCCTAATAATCAATGAAAACTGGGGCCTCAATTAACAAAACAAAGATTATGCATTCAAGACTAAACTACAAAGAGAGAAGCAAAAAAGGAGGTTCATTCATATAGATAAGTTACTGAAAAGTATGAGCCATTAATGTATAATATTACTAGAGAAAGAGATATAAATTACTGCTATTAGAGGGGCAATATCTAATGGTCAACAGGGTAACCAGATAATACATAACTAAAAGAAGGATACTTGAACAATTAATCATAATCCAATAGGGATCAAAAATGGAGAACAAGACATTACATAGTACTACTTCCATTAACTTTTGATAAGATATTCACATATTAAAATAACCAAGTCACTTATGCAAGGAGTCAACTAATGGTATTTCTACATTATCTTTAAAAGAGTTCATTTGCATGATTAGTGATTGTATTTTTTTATACATTAATATAGTATTAAGTATTTAAATTTCTAGTATTGGTTGTATTAAGACATGGTATTCTTAGTACACATTCATATATTTCTATATTAATGTAAAGGTGTTACTTATCTATAATGGGTACTAGTATTATATAGACACAATAGAGGTATTGAATGTATAAAGGTTGTACATGATATTCTTTATACTGAGTAATGGTATTCTCATATTAAAATGAATATATGTGACTTATCTGTTATAGATGGTTATAATTTTTTGTACATATGTAGTCCCAATATAGTTTATATTAAAGTATTGTATTCTTTGTACTTAGTAATGATATTTTCATATTAAAATGAAGGTGTGACTTATCTATTATGGATGGTGGTGTTTTATGTATATAGGCATAGTATTGGACGTATAAAATCCTAGTATAGTTTGTATTGAGTCATGATATTCTTTGTAACTCAATGATGGTATTAAATTGAAGGTGTGACTTATCTGTTATGAGTAGTGGTATTTTTTGCATATAAACATAGTATTGGATATATGGGATCCTAGTATAGTTGGTATCAAGGTTTGGTATTTTTGATACTCATATATGAATTTCTATATTAAAGTGAAGTTGTTACTTATATGTAATGAGTGTTGTTATTATTTATACATATGAGTAGCATTAAATGTATGAAGATTATACATAGTATTCTTTATACCACGTTATGGTATTCTCATATTAAATTAAAGTGCGACTCATTTGTTAAAAGTGGTAGTATTTTTTGTAAAGAGGCATGATATTAAATGTATAGAGTCCTCATATAGTTTTTATTAAGGCTAGTATTCTTTGTACTTAATGATGATATTTTCATATTGAAGTGATATTGATAATAAATCAAATAAAAGAACTTATACATGAATAATCTTCAAATCAATTTGAAATAAAATGGATGTGATAAAATATAACGAAGTTTAATTGGAATTACGATTGACAATTCTAATGATTTGTTATTGACGAGCCACTACAATTGCACTTATCAAAGCAACTAAAAGAATTATTGAAATGAACTCAAATGGAAGAAATTCAGACTTATATGTGATGAGTTGTGGTATTATGTGTGTGTGTGTGTGTGTGTGTGTGTATGTGTGTGTGTGTGTGTGTGTGTGTGTGTGTGTGGTATTGGACGTATGTAATCGTAGTATAGTTTGTAACGAGTCATGTTAGTCTTTGTACTCGGTAATGATATTCTTATATTAAATTAAAGATTTGACTTATCTGTTACGAATGGTAATATTTTTTATTCAAATGAGTGATATTAAATGTATGGAGTTCTAGTATAGTTTATATTAAAACATGATATTCTCCTATTAAAGTGAAGTTATGACTTATCCGTTAAGATGACAATTTTTTTTGTAGATAGGCGTTATTATTTTTATAAGATAGTAATATTTTTAATATATTTGATGTTATTTTTATCTTTCTAATATTTTTAACTTGGCAATGAAACTTTATAAGGTTCGCATAAGCTAAATCATCAAAGACCAAGTTCCAACGCTCAATCTTGAAATTGAAGATAACATAAGATAATGCCTTATCTTTATTGTCCCTCGTTGAACTTAAGATGTCTAACAAAACCCAATGGTGACTTTGTTTAACAAAAAGGAAAAAAAGAAGAAGAGAAAGATTAGTAGAAATAAAAATTGAAAAAAGAATACATCTAAAAAAAATATTGATGTTTAGGACATCAATTATCGTAACTAACAAAAACAAAATTATTATTTTATTCATTTATAAATAAAATTACTCATTTAATCTCTATTATATATTTCAATTTAAAATACACACTTGGTAAGTGGGTGATCATGAATAGCCACCACCAATGTGCAATGTGGGCAATCCCGATTGAAAAGTGTGTTACAAGTGAATTTTGATCACTTTGGAATGACAATTCTTCTAAATTGATCTACAGGTGCCTTCAGGAGGGATGATGATTGGCGTACTAAGTAGTTAATTTCTTTAGCAACAACCACAACGTGGTATAGAGCACCATGACCAACATGAGTAGTGACGAAACCAACGGCGAGAAGTGAGTTTTTCAATCACTGTTGACTCTGATTGCTGGCTTTGCAACTCCTCAATATTTGGTTTTTGATTTTTGGTCCTTGTCCCTCCAGAAAAGCTACATTAACCAGATAAATTTGATCAGCATGTTAAAACTACCAGTAAGGAAAATGCTCATGGGTGAATGATATACTTATTGGGAGAAGGAGAACGCCATCTTTTTCGGTTACTATTCCAACTGTAGCAACATGACCAACTACAATTAGAAGTAGAACATAAGCTTCTTGAACACCTAAACGTGCACTTTAGCCATGTATAGTGGCATAATGGTTAGCTACAATTAGAACAGTAGCATGATGGCCATGAAGATTTATTTCTTCTGCAATAGATAAAGGTTTTTTTTCATTTAAATGTATGCATAACGTGATGAAGATAGTAGAATATATATTTTGTGTATCGATACATTCACAAACAATTAATGTATATCAACAAATATTCGCATAATCTTTATTCGGTCAATTATCCCTTGTAATTAGCCTTTATTTTCTCTTGAAATCATGTACATTAATGTTATATTGATTTGTTACTTTAGTTAGAGACACCTAGAGTATGTAAATAGGTGGATGTACATCATATTATTCACACACTAAAATATTGAGAGCATTTATATATTTTCTATTCATTTGTTATTTCTACATGGTATTACAATCTCATGTATAATAAAAGGACTCAAAATTTTGGAGCCTTCTCCATTCCTTCTCTCGAGCATTTTGCTTTCATATTTTGGGTTCTTAAATTTTCTCCAAAAATTATTTATCACATACCAAATTGCTAATCTTCTTAAGTAGATAACAACAAGATAAAATTCAGCTTCAAAATTAGCTCCATGGGCTCCCACGCATCGTCAATAGTAATTGATCTCTAAAACCCTAGTTATAGGATTTTTTTTTTACGAAGAAGACAACGTAAACAATGTAGTTTCACTCCAAGGCAAAACGACGTCGTTTAGATACAAGAAGGGAGATACATGTCATCATTATGTCATCTAACATGCCAATGCCACATCATCTGCCATATAACCTAGAATCTTAGTCATCTACAACATCATTGCATGTCATTGCCATGTTATCTTTACACGTTTCATTTCCTTATTTGTCCACATGTCGTCTCCTTCTTTGTTCGGTTCAAACCGATTGGTATGGTCTGAAAGGAAGTTGACTGACACTTTGAGCACCTAATTCAGTATATTTTAATTTGGATTTTCTACAAACTAGACCAGTTCTTAAGGTTTTTGGATGCTTTGAATCCAATTATAAGATTAAAATAACTAAATTTTATCTCTATAAGTAGTTTTTATCCTATTTTATTGTCTTCTTTCACTATGGATGCCTTTAAACTTCCCCAGTACATTCAAACCCTATTAATATCATCTTTGATGGCTCCAATTATGATCTTTGGGTGGAGGAAATGTGTAGCTTTCTTAAGGAGAGACTCTTTTGACGTATTGTTACTAAAGAAATATCTAAACCTACTAAAAAAGAATACATTGACATATTCACCAAATGATTAGTGGCATAGGATGGAATGAACCATCAAATCTTAACCTGGTTTTGAAATACATGTGCCAAAGCCATCAAACTTGACTTTTGACAATTTGACATAACTCAAGAGGGAATTTCTTGAAAATCCATTACTTTGTATCCAATGATGTCCACCGACTTAAGTTGTATAAGAGACTTCATTACACGCAACACGTACAAACAATATCCAGTTATATGTCTAAATTGCAAAAACTTTGATATCAACTAGCACTTGGCAATCTTGTCTGGCCTAGTCCTAATGCTACTACTCTCTATGCATATCTTCGAGATCATCAACATATACAACATTTGCTTATGACTCTCAAGGATGAATTTGAACTTATTCTCAATTCTCTTCTCTATAAAGGAACTCTACCCAATTTCGTCACTGTTATTAAGAAGCTCTTATTAGAGGAAAGTCACCTCAATATGCCCTGCATCGAAAAATCTATCCCATCTATTAATGTTGTCCTGGTAACTTATACTTCGTCTCAAACTTCTAACAACTTAGGTAAGAATTTTTATCAAGGATCTTGTAGCTACTGTAAAAAGCTCAGACATCACATCTCTTAATATAGCAAATGATTCAAATAGAACTTTAGACAAGGTAATTCTTCCAAGTCTCTCTAGCCTACTTCCACTAATGATGTCGTTGTCATTTAGGGGTCATCATAAAGCACCTCTCCTAAGTTCTCTTTGAAGGAACTCCACGCCCTTCTTTAATAACTTCAACTAGATTCTGGTACAACCTTCTCCTTTTCCCTATCTATCATATCAAGTATCTCAAACTCTTGGTATCTCGATTCTACCTGTTGCAATCATATGACCTCTGATTCTTCTATTCTTGAATATTTAACAATACCACCTATTCCATAAATTGTTCACAATACCCATAAATTTACTATGTATATACAACATATAAGTATTATTCACACATACATATTTCACCTATCTGAAACCTTTCTTATTTCCAAACTCTAACTAAGTCTTATTTCTATTGGACAATTATATGAAATTGGTGTTAACTTATCCTTTACGAATTGTGGTTTTATTGTATACGATCCCCATATGGGTAAAATCCTTGGGAAAGGTCGTAACGTTGGACAACTATTTGAGCTTACTTTACTAAATCTTCCTTCAAAGCTTATTGTTAGTGCCATCACCTCTCATCTATGGCACTCTCATTTGGGTCATCTTTCTACCTCTAGATTAGGCTTTAATCCCTAGCGGCAACTTAGTTCATGTTAAGATTGAACATTTTGATTGTGTCCTTTGTCAACTTTCTAAAAATCATGCTTTACAATCTTTCCCTTAATGATTCTATCTCTTTAACACCTTTTGATCTAATTCATTATGATATTTAGGATCCTACTAATCATGAAACTATGGGTGGCATTAAATATTATTTAATCTTTATCATTGATTTATTCTTGTTATACATAGATTTATATAATACGCCATAGACTTGAACTATTGTCCATTTACTCTCCTTTTGCTAATATGATTCACATTCAATTCTCTTGCAACATTAAAGTATTTTGGATTGATAAAGCAAAGGAATGCAAAGATACAAATTTCATCAATTTTCTTAATCAACAGGGGACCATCATTCAAAGATCTTGTCCAAACACATCTTAACAAAATGGTTGGCCCGAATGCAAACATAAACATATTCTTGACCTTACTTGAGCCCTCATTATATCATCTTTTTGTCCTGAAACCCTTTACAAAGAAGTAGCCTTTACTACCATCTATACCATCACGTGCATTCCCTTTCTATTTATAGTTAATATCTCTCCATATGAGTGCTTATTTAATCATGCTCATAATTATCAGTCTCTTAAGGTTTTTGGATGTGTGTGGTTTGTTCTATTATAACCTCATGAGCATACCAAACTTGAATTGATAGCATATTTATGTTGTTTTCTAAGGTGTGGGATAGATCATAAAGGATATAGATATTGGGATCCACTATCTCAAAGACTACGATTCTCTCGATATGTCATTTTTTGAGAACATAAAATGTTTTTCACAATATCAAAATTCTAAGTTAGCGATCACACAAAAAATTTTTTATCATACCATACCTTTGTTTTTTGACATTTCTTTTGTAGATCCGTCTTATAGCTATAACAACTTAAAATAATTGAAATTTGATTCTATTATATCTTCTCCGGTTGCAAATCCTCCAACGTCACTTTATAGTTCTTCCTCTCTTATTCATCCATTAGAATCTGACGAGTCTTCACCCCTTCGTCGATCCTCAAGAAAGTGAACCATCTATTCGTTTTAAAGCCTTCTATGTTTATTCCACTATTATTTCTCTACATAAACCTAGCACCTGTCACAAGGACAGCTCTAACCCCTTATGGCAACAAGCAATGGCAGAAGAATTACAGGTTCTCTACAACACCAATACTTGGGACTTAGTTGACCTACCTTTAGATAAGCCTATCATTGGCTGTAAATGGGTCTAACAAATCAAAATTTGAGCTGATGGATCAGTTGAAAGATAAAAAGCATGAATGGTTGCAAAAAAGGTTTACTTAAGAGTATGGCATTAACTATAATGAGACCTTTACTCCATTGGCTCACCTAACTTTAGTCTTTAGTGTTATTGCCGTAGCAACAAGCTAGCACTTGGAATTGTTCCAAATAGATGTCAAGAATGTCTTTCTTAATGGTGAACTTTATAAAGAAGTATATATGCAACCTTGAACCTCTACTTAGGTATTCTTCTCCACCTAATAAAGTTTGTCATCTTTGCAAAGCCTTATATGGCCTTAAGCAAGCTCCTCTAACATGGTTTGCTAAATTTAGCTCCACCATTAACCGTCTTAGCATTAAGTCCTGTTCTTATGATCATGCTTTGTTTATCTGGAAAACATATCAAAGGTTGCTATATGTTGATGACATGATAATAATTGGCGATGACACTTAAGAGATCACTACTTTTAAATCTTGTCTTCATCAATAATTTAAAATGAAAAATTTAGGTCCACTAAGCTATTTTTTAGGCCTTGAAGTATCTTCTGATGATTCAAGCCACTATTTATCTTAGGAAAAGTATACTACTCATCTTATCTCTTGTGTTGGTCTCATTAACACTAAGATTGCTAGCACTCCACTAGACTTTAATGATCATATCTCTGCCATTGATGGAACTCCTCTGAGTGATAGTGCACTTTATCAACAACTAGTTAGTAGTCTTATATATCTTACTATCACTCGTCCAGACTACATTTTTAGTCAATTTATGTCTACACTTCATACCACTTACTTTTCTATTGTTCTTCGTATACTCTGATACATTTGAGGCACTTTATTTAATGAACTTCACTCCAGTCATTCATATTTATTATATTTACTTGCATATTCAAATACTAACCAGGTTGGAGACCCAATTGATCATCAATTTACCACTGGGTATTGTTTCTTTATTAACACATATCTCATTTCTTAGCATAGCAAGAAACAAAAAATTGTCTCTTGCTTAAGCACTAAATCATAATACTAAACCCTACTTGACACTATCTCTGAACTTTTAACGATGGCTACTTCAAGACATCGGTGTCACCTTTTCTTCATTAGCTCCTCTTTTTTTATAATAATCATAGTGTCATATAGATTGTTCACAATGGTGTCTTTTATGAATGAACTAAACACATCGAGATCGATTGTCATCTTGAGCGTCATAATGCATTTCACAAAACTATACAACTTCTCCCAAGCTCATCTCAAGCACAAATTGCTAATTTTTTACCAAATCACATCCACCTCGACATTTTTAATATCTTCTCTCTAAACTCAAGTTATCATCTTCATTACCAACTTGAGTTTGAGAGTGATATTAACGTATAAGAAAAGATATTTCCCTTGTTGTGATGATTTGTTACTTTAATTAGAGATACCTAAAGTGTATAAATAGGTAAATGTACATCATATTATTCACAAATAGAAATACAGATAGCATTTCTACATTTTCTATTCGTTCACTGTTTCTACATTAAAATATTTTAGTTACATACTTATAGATGTCACACATATAAACTATAAAGCTCATGCACGTAATGTGTACGTAATAGACATGATAACTGAAGAAAAGTTGTCCTTTCGCATGGCACTCACATAACAAAGAGACAGTCGGATACCTCTTATGTAAGCATGCAACGATTAAATGCATTAAGACGAGGAACAAAAATGTTAGTAGACTGAAAACTGTAATAACTTACGTTGGAAAAGAAAAGGAGCTTGTGCTCTTTCCACTTTCACTAGAAAGGTTGGAAGTGGCGGTAGATTTCCAAGACACAGCTGGAGCTTGTTTCTTTTGTTCCGTCTGAAGACTCTGAACTTTAGTGGTTTCTTTTGTTTCATCTTTAACGGTCTCATCCATTGATCCGGTTTCTGCAATGTCCTCAAGTTTTTCATTAAGTTCATCAGTTTTATTGGCTTGTTCATTAATTTTGGCTTGTGTACTTGGAGACTGATTTTCGACTCTTAATACTGCAAGTGGAGGTGGTGGGCTAAGCCTAACCAAGTCATTTGAACTTGGAAGTTCTCCACTCTTTGTTAGATTACTCATCGCAAAAGCATGGTCTATAGCCAAACTGTTAGCTTGAATGCTGAAAAGAGACTCGTCGGAAGCAATACTCCATTCCAGTGGAGTTAGCTGTTTGTCGAATATGTCTGAAGGAATCCTAAATGGATCAAAAGCTTTTGGTCGTTCCATGACCTGGATATGAGGGCACTGAGTTGGTGCAAGACCACGTTCCAGGGATTCATGGGTTATATCAGAAACTGGAGATGTTGTTGAGAAACCTGGAGAGCCGTTTCCATCTTCTTCCGAGTTTGAGGAATTACTACTAGAGGTATCATTTTCATCATTTTTCAATGCCGTTGAAATATCCTCTTTAGCTTTGTCAGAGATAGTAATGCTATATATAGGAGCGAAATCTTCAATTGCATTCATCGGAAAAAGATCGTCCAAGGATGAGGCTAATGATGAATGAGAACCTAATTTAGTAACTGGCACGACTGCAGAATCCTTATCACTAATGTAATCTGGTGTTGAAAGTTTACTGCTATTAAATCCATCAAAAAGATCTGGGCCTGAGTCATAATGTATACTGTTGTTACTCCCATCGATTACCTCAGGATGTATCGTTAAATGATTAGAATCATTAGTTGCTGCCCGAATATGAACCTTTAAATCATCAGAATCATTACTTGGTACTCGAAAATGAAGCTTTAAATGATCAGAATCATTAGTTGCTGCCCGAATATGAAGCTTTAAATCATCAGAATCATTACTTGGTACTCGAAAATGAAGCTTTAAATGATCAGAGTCATTGCTTGCTACTCGAACATGAAGCCTTGGATACGGCAGAAAATGAGTTATGCTCTCATTTCCATCAATAAACTCTGGTTGTGAATCTGAACGCTTACTACCACTCTCGTATTCGAAGTCCATCACTGAGAATATCGATAGAATTCAGATTTCATAAAGTACAGAAAGTAATAAAAATTCTAACATTGCATACAGATGAAAGGCCAGTGTCTGTGTATACATGTATCCCAAAAACTTGCTCAGCAAAATGATAATTATGACTAGTCTAAAAGAAAAGGATAATATCTTCGTTAAGCACATATAGAATGTTTGGTTGAACGTGCAATAAGTCGAATACCTAATTTCTAAGGAACATTATCAAGAATTCAATAACCACAAACATATATATAACAGCGTCTATCAAGTAAAACAAAACCAAAGGGCTTAACTTGCTCTTATAAACCTTCAGTTTTCATGAAGCTCATATCATTCAGGCAAAAGGGTAAAAGACAAATCTTAATTGTTCGTAAAAGAAGAGACCGTTCTTGTATTTGAAATAGGATTAAGATGACTAATAACTACCCTATAACACAAATTCATCTTTTAGGTTATAAGTTGATGACGGGCAATTTCACAAATTCAGAATTTTGCGCAAAAGATAATCCTTAAAAAACTGGAACTTAAATCTCATAATAACTCGAGTTTGTAAACCAATCCTAGTTATTACCCATTCTTATGCAACCATTTCACAACTATCTGCATTAATTTTATCTTCTTCTTTTTTTTTTTGGTTAATTATCCTTCTAATGGTCCATCTTTGCATACCCAGAAAGGAAATAGATGAATAAAAAACACAAGGATCAAAGACAGAAAACTTACTTTTTTATGCCATGAAATGCTATTCTGGTCCAATAATCTTAGCAAAATTACAACAACGGACAATGCAGGAGTTGATCAGCTCCGCATTGAGAAAGAAGATGAAGGGTTGGAATACTGAACCATTCAAACCAACCAGAACAGAATCCACTGCCTGAGGTTAAAGGTTAGAGTTTTAGGTGACAGAGATTGCTCCGGGATCCAAATGGGTCTTAATTGTTTGTATGAAATCTTTTTGACTTTATTTTCTTGCTCAATATGGTAGACCTTTTCTTTTTGAATTATAATTAAATAGGTAGTGGGAATTTTAGGGATTAGTGCAAAAGAAAACCCGGTGTTAGCGAAAATTTAGGGATTGGTGTTGAAGGATGTTTTAACTAACGAAGATGCTTTTCGCGTCATTTTTAACTACTTTCTTTCTTTTCCCTTGTTCTTCTTCTCTCAATACATATCTTTTTTTATTAAAAAATTTCATTCTTATAAAACTAACATGGTACGGGTCTCTTTTTAGACTCAAGTTTCATTTCTTGCAAAAAAAATTGTAATTTGAATAAAAAATTATTTTCAAGAAATTTTGAAATAATGTAAATGTATACAAATTAATTCAAACACTATTTTAATATGAAATCATAAATTAAAAAAAGGGCTATTCAACGAATTCTTCCCATTGCTCTGTCTCTTAGAATTCGATTCCCTATTCTTACTATTATTATTGTAATTGTTTATAACAAGATGATAAGGTATTTAGAGCTACCAAATCTTTTTTCTATTTAAAAACATTTAAAGAATTTATCAAATTTTAGGTTTCTCTTTAACAAGTTATTAGCAGCTGCTAAATGAATTTGTAATGCTAGAGTCAAAAAAGCCAATTCAACCGACACTATAAACTATAACAAGGTTATGTGACCTGTAATTTCCTCAAAGTGATGAGTTGGGTTTTGCTAGTTTTATTTGGGAGCTACCAATAGGAGAAGAAAGAAAAAATGCCTTGTTGACAAAGTGTTATTAAAATGATTTAAAAAATGAAGAGATAGAGAATAATCTCGTGTGCTGTTTTCTGCCCTTCCATTGAAGTATAAAGCTATGATTTTATACAAGTAAAAAAGATCTAACTACTTGTTATCCTACTGGTATTTTGTTGTAACAACTATAACTACTTGTTATCTTATTGATATTTTGTTGTAACATCTATTTAACAAACTAACTAAGTCAATATAATTTAAATATTATTTAGATAAATTATTATCCTTATCAGGCCCTCACAAAATGACGTGTCGTGGAGAGACTGTCATTTTGGACCTGAGTAGTTCAGATTTGGCCTGAGAGAGACGTTTGGTGAGAGCATCTACTATCTGATCATAAGTAGAAATGTGTGACATCCGAAGCTGATGTTGTTGAACTTGTTCCCGAACAAAGTGATAGTCAAGTGCCAAATGCTTCATGTAGGAATGATAGACTAGATTAGAGTAGATGTAGGTAGCTCCCACATTTTCACAGAAAATAGTAGGAGTGTCTGATAGGCTAATATGAAGCTCCTGCAGTAAGTTACGAAGCCACATAACTTCGGCAGCTGTGTTGACAACTGCACGATATTTTGCTTCTAAGGAGGAACGAGCAACAATCCTCTATCGTTTTGAGTACCAAGAGATGGGATTATTCCCCAGATATATAACATAGGTAGAGGTAGATGTCTTGGAGTCAAATGTACCACCCCAATTAGCATCACTATAGGTAGCCAATGTAAGATGGTTGGATGAGTAGAGCTATAGACCATGATCATGAGTATGTTTCAGATACCAAAGTGTCCTCTTGAGTTGCTTGAAGTGGGTTTCAGAGGGTCTGTGCATGAATTGTGAGAGCTTGTTGACAGCATATGATAGATCCGGTCGTGTGATGGTTCCATACTGAAGAGCACTTAGAATACTGCGAAAAGAGTCCCATCAACAGCTGCTGTGCCATTATTGAGTTTCAAGACAGTAGACGTGTAGAGAGGAGTGGCACAAGGTTTGGCCTTAGCCATAGTGAACTTGTGCAGAAGATCATGAATGTACCGTTGCTGTGACAAAAATAATCCTTTTTTGTTCGGAATTATTTCAATGCTAAGAAAATAGTTCGGTGCACCAAGGTTTTTTAGAGAAAAACTGGAGGAGATAATGTCCATGAAATGGCGAACCTGGGTCGAGGAATTACCAATGAGGAGGTGTTCATCCACATAGACCAAAAAATACATCATTGCATTCCCAACCTTGTAGATACAAAGAGATTAGTCATTAGAGCTTGTCTTGAACCCATACTGAACAAGAAATTTTTGAAGCTCATTGTACTATGCTCAAGGGGCTTGTTTTAAACCATAGACAGCCTTACGAAGTTTGCAAGCATGAGAAGGATTGTCTGGATGAACAAAACCAGGAGGTTGTTTCATGTACACCATTTCCAAAAGATGACCCTAAAGAAAAGCATTGTTGACATCCATTTGGTGTAATGACCATCCTTTTGTCAGCGTCACTGAGAGAACAACCTTGATAGTAGGATGTTTAATAATTGGTAAAAAGGTTTCCTGATAATCAATACTTGGATATTGACTATATCCTTTTGCAACGAACCAAGACTTGTATCGATCAACTGTACCATCCAGTTTTTGCTTCGTACAAAAGATCCACATGCACCTAACTACATTTGTTGCCTCAGTGGCTGGAACTAGATCCTATGTTCCATTTTGCATAAGAGCATTGTATTTGTCAGATGTCGAGGCCTGCCAATGAGGGTATTGAAAAGCTTCAATGATATTTCAAGGCTCATCTATAATTGGTAAGGGATATTTGGTGGTAGTGAAGACTTTGGGTTTGTATATGTTGTTTTGAGCTCAAGAGTGTAACATCCCACCCCTGACAGGAAGGGTAAAATAGTAAATTTGGCATAGGATGAGAGTGAATGGGCTTCATTAGGA
>JANIJH010000003.1:37885821-37910206 GCA_024520975.1 Erythroxylum areolatum
TTCAATATTTCAATTCTTTTACTTGAAATAATGAAGTTCTCTCCATGGTGGCTTCCAGAGAAACTAAACACTTTGCAAGTATATTTTAAAAAATAGTTTTCAGCAAATTTACCAATGAAAAAAAATTTCGTTGGTAAAATATATTGGATTTACCGACGGAAAAAAATTTTGTAGGTAATTACCGACGGAATAACCAAATCCGTTGGTAATTTTCTGACAGAAAAATCTTCTCCTCCGATAAATTTACTGACCGAACAAAATAATTGTCGGTAAATTTACCGACAGAAATTTTATACCGTCCGTCAGTAAATTTACCTACGGCCATATCTTTGAAGTCTTTTTTTGTCAATAAATTTCGTCGCTAAATAAGCTTACCGACGGAATATTATAAATTCCGTCAGTAATTTTCATCGCTAAACTCTATTTTTCTTGTAGTGTTAGTTCTTTTGTAGTATTTTTGCAAGAGTGTAAGAGTTAAAAAAATGCGAGGGTCGTGAGACGTTCGAGAGCAAGTAGTTTGGTCGACGGTCATAAGGAAGGACTGAATCTTGATTTAATGGACCTAAGTGAGATCATCGTACAAAGGGGTTGGCGTAAATAGCGAATAAGTTAGTATTTGAAGGAAAACCTTTGTAACAACTAATATCAAAGCCAAATTTTGATATGGTAAGAGGCAGTAATTTGACAGACTGTGTCAATCGAGTGGAAGCACTCATTTGATCGATTCCTCAAGGGAAGGAAGAGGTGATGTCTTACAATACTCAATTCGAGATGTTGGAAGCAGAAATCCAACACTCACAACATCAAATAGCGGACTTAATGAAGACATCAAAGGAGACTAGGTTAGAGGTGACGATCCTAATGCATTTCGTTGTAACATAAGATGTTGGACGTGTTCAAAGCACTTTGGTGAAGGTGCCAGAGCTGCAAGTTTTTTATGGTAAACAGAGTGCGAAGGAGCTCAAAAATTTCTTGTGGGACATGGAGTAATACTTTACAGTGGCAAAGGAGTCCAATTCTAAGAAGGTGTAGATCACAACTATGTATTTAGTGAAAGATGCAAAGTTGTAGTGGAGAACGCGAACCTCCAATGACATCAATGTAAGTAGACCTCCCATTGATACTTGGGAGAAGATGAAGAAAGGGTTAACGAATTAGTTCCTCCCTAACAACACTTCATAGCTTACGAGGGAGGTTTTGAAGAGATTGAAGCAAGATGACTCAATGCAGGAGTGTGTGAGAAAATTCACATATTTGATGTTAGACGTGTAGAACATATTTGAGGAAGACAAGTTATTCAACTTTATAAGCGGCTTGCAAAGTTGGGCATAAATAGAGTTTTGGAGGTAGGACGTTAAAGACCTCCTAAGTGTGATAATTGTTGTGAATGCTTTAGTAGATCTCCAAATGCCACCGCTAATTTGCACTAGCAACGAGGGCAAGAAGAATGGTGGGACACGGAATGGCTCGGAGAAAGGCAAGGAGAAGGTAAGTGAATCTTCTCAAGATAAGTTCAAGAAACATAACTCCTTATTTCATTCTTTTTATGATAATTTCTAAAAAGATCTTAGCCAATTAAGATATTATTTCCTATACTTCTTTCTGAAATAAATTCCACCAACAATGACTGATGATGTTATAAATCATGTGACACCTTAAAATAGATTTACATTCATTTAAATATGAAGCATTATGAACTCTGGGGCTCAAAAAAATATAAATTTTATTATTTCATATAACATTCTTCCATTATGAAAGTACTCCAAGATTTCTTCTGTTATGAATTCTATAACAATGCTCTAAGTTTTTTTAAGAAAAATAAGGCATTAAAGTCATTAGGTCCTAGAGTTTCATTGGGATTAAAGTTAAACCAAGTGTTATTAATCTCTGGGCCAATGATAGATTCAAGGAGTTTCTAAATCTAACATTTAGAAATTGAATTAAAAACAAGGATTCTAAAGGTAGATAGGAGTAAGAAGTTTGGATAAGAAAGCTTAAAATGTCTTTAAATTCTTTGTAGTTATAGCATATGAAGCTCAAAAATAATTTTCCCTTCAACGCTTTTAAGTATAGATATTTTGTTGATGTTCCTTTTAGCTAGGAGAGAATTGTAAAAAATCTAGAGCATTTGTCTCCCTCCTTCAACCAGGGATTCCTCGACATTTGCTTGATAAGAGAGTTGTGGATATTAAACAACCTTATATAATTATAAAGAGCCTTCTTCTCCTTTTTTGGGCCTCATCTTTAAGGATTTGGCAAAATTGCTATTGCAAAGTTTTAGAGCTTCCATTTTTTAGGACATAATCCTCCTCACTCTCCTTCTATTAAAAGCCTTTATTTTTTCCTTTTATTGCTTTTAGCCTTTTTTTTTATAAATTTCAAAGTTGACAAGCTGTTGACTTCAATATTGCATCCAATTCTTAATGCATCTTTGAAACCTTGTAAGTTAAGTATGTAATTATTGAATTTGAATGTGGTAGTACTGTTTATACTCATTAGTAACCATATTGACTTTGATGGGTGAATGATTAGAGCATAATAGGAGATCAAAATAAGACCAACAGTTTAGAAAAGATGTAAGCCAGCTTCCATTGACTCGACACCTATCCAACTTTTTTCATATATGCTATCTTTTTAATTGGTTATTGCACTAGGTAAAGAATTGACCAATATATCCCTGGTCAATGAGACTTAATTTGAAAAAGCAGTCAATTAAATCTTCATTATAAGGGCTCATTTTGGCAATTTGCCTCTCAACTTCTTCACCAAACAAGGTATAATTAAAGTCACTAAGGATTATCCAAGGAATTAAAACATCTACATTAAGGATAAAAAGATCTCTCTAAAGCTTCTTCCTCAATGAACTTAAGTTAACAATATGCATAAGTGTAATTTTGAGTCTATTATTTAGCTAAAGAAGCGTTACTTGACAATAAAGAAATTGGTCTGGGAAAAGGGATTGGTGAAAGGATATATTGCTTGATCAAAAAAAAAAAAAAGAAGAAGAAGAAGCAATGATTCTTACATTAAAGTGAGCTTCATGGTTACTAATAAGGGACCTGCTCTTAGTTACAAACCATAAACCTTCTTTAATAGTAGTAAATTTTATTTTTGTCTCTAATATACTAACAAAATTAGGCTTCTTTCAAATTAGATAGTCTTGTAAAACATACTACTTTTTGGGATTGGATTATTTAACTCTATATTCCAAGTTATGATGGATATATGTTAGCGATATATAAGGTATCATAGTCTTCTTTTTGGGCTTCCTCCTAAGCTTCTTTCTCTAGAATTGATGGAATATCATCATAATCAATATTGGTCCTTTCCTTTGCTTGAATATAACTATATATGTTAGGAAGAGTATTCATAACAAGAGGAGTTAGATTTAAATTTTCACTATTTATAGCAATTGCTATTGGATAAAAAGCTAGTTGAGCACCTATATTAGATGCTGAAGGATTGCATTACCCCTATCATTAGTTGCTAGTATTAGTTTAACATAAAAGATTGAAGATTCTCTTTTAGGAACTTGAGTTCCTTACATAAATCTTCTTCTTTCCTATCAATAACTTCCTCCCCTATTAATTTTGAATAGGAGCCATTTTGAACCACTTTTGTGTAGGTTTGCACTCACTTTTGTTGTTAAAGGTGGTTGGCTTCCACTTATAGCTTAACTAGATTGATGCCTTAAGTATGTTCCTATCATCATCCAACTTCATCATATTAAACGCTTCAAAGGGATACTCACCCATGTCAACGTCAATATAAATACGTGCATATAAATCTGTGCTTATCCTATCCTTTTCATGTTGGCGGTGTATTCATCAAGGCATATGGATATGTCTACAGAGCTTACTAAGTACCTTAACCTTTAGGAGGTTCATGCTTGAGAGGAATGTTATGGAAATTAATCCATATTGAAAAAAATGTTTAAAGCTTAGGAAATTCATGCCAAGCCACCATTTTTAGAGAAAAATGAGTTTTCTATTTATATGCTAAGGGCCAGAATTCTAATACTTTCATCATATTTGCTTTTGTGTTAAGCTTGAACAAGAACATATCATCTTCATTAATAATGACTTCCTTCAATCATGATTCTTTTTCAAGAAAAGTTAGCCTAACTTTGTATGAGGGGATATGTTGGCTGCTTGTCTACAAAGTACCCTACGAGTGTTGATTACCGTTTTGCGACTCTTACTTATAGAACCATAATTGGAGTCACTAAATTATTAGTAGTACTAGGCTAAATTTTCAACTTTTAAAATGATGACTTATCACTAACAACTTAGCACTATGTAGGATTGTTGAGGTGAGCATGAGCCTTAGGAGAGGAGGGATTTTTCTTCTCAAGAGTTGAAGAGTTGGTACCAGAAAAGGAAGCAACATTTTAGCAAGAGCAGATTAATAAGGAAAAAGGTGCAGGAGGCAAATGAGAAAGTGGTGAGTTTTAAAGGAAGCTAGTTTAATTTACATAAAGTTTAGAGGTGACATTTATGCCTGGGCCTAACTCAGCTCGGTCCAGGTCGATTTAACCGAACTTTGAACTAAGTTTAGCTATGTTTTTAAAAATATTTTTGATCTTAGGCCTAGCCGGCTATCCTGAAGCTTGACATATTTCAATTAAACTTACGAAACGACATTATACACTTAATTGCAACTCATTTACGGTGTCCTTCCCCTCCGACCGACATTTGAGGACATAGAAATATATTATAATAAGCAATTTTGAAAAAATTTCAGATTTTAAAGTAATTATCATTTTTGTTCTATAAATTGATTTATCACATAAACAAGTGAAAATAATTTATTTTTTTTTGTCCACAGAGCTGTACAATCCAAATTTTATTTTGTAAAGAATAGAGCAAATTGCCATGAATATAAATCGAGTGTTCCACATTTTGATGAGAGCGGTAGGTTTTCAACTAAGAGTTCAGATCCTCTGTCCAATTTTATAGTGTCTTATTTTGTTCCATGAATCTCAGCCATTCATTTATGCAGGTCTCGCATAAATGAACGCGGGACCTGCATAAATGAATTGCTGAAATTCATTGGACAGAATAAGACACCATAATATTAGACAGAAGATTCTGTCCCCTTAATATTAAGGCATTTGGCGTTCTCTACAATCCGCAGAGACTTGGAAGAAAAACACAAAGCCGGAACAAAAATTGTACATAAATGACTTTATCAACCCATACAAGTAAATTTTGAGTTAAATTGCACTCGTATACCTTTTTTTTTTAATCTCAAGACTCCTCTGAACTGTAAAAGCTCAAAGATATGCTGTTATTTCATTTTAAAACTCCAAAAGCTTGCAGTTTAACAACCAAAAATAAGGAGGCAAAGCACAAAGAACAATACATATCTTGGCATTTCAGAGAAGCCATCAAAATACATGACATTGGATTGAGCAGCTGTTGTTCATAATAGATCCAAACAGATAAAATTAAATAATAGGATCTGGGACTGGGACTGGGACTGGGAGTTTAGGAAAAGTTCCTGTTCTCTCAGTTCATATGCTAGCGATCTTCAAAGAGAAAGCACAAGCCATAGGAGCAAGAGCCCTGCGTCATCAAATATTTAATCAAATTGATATAAAGAATAAAAACTATAAACTTTTTCTGCAATATACAAATTTTTTTTAAAAATCACTTCTCAAATACATGTAGATTAATTAAATATCACTAACCTAATTTTTTATTGAAGTCTTAAAAAAATTTCTAAAAATTTTAAAGACAACCCATTTCTTTTACCCTAAAATAAATCCAAACAAGGGGCAGGCAGATGAATGATAGGCACATCTTTTATTGACTACAAGGTTTTTTCAAAGTTTAACCATAGCCTTAAGTTATATTATTCTTTTCAGATCATCTGACGGATATAATTAAGAGAACAAGAAAAGCAGTGGTCATTGAGAAGACTTTTTGGTGTAAAAAGTAATCGGCTTCTGTAAAAGTTGGACAAAAGGCAATGTATTTATACCTCCAAAACTGAACTTGGCCTCACTTGTTGGCTGCCATGTCCCACTCCAAGCATACCCTGTTCATTCGATTCAATGGCATAATTATAGTCACCAACTATAGATAATGAAATGAAGCAGAGAAGAAAACATCATGGCTGAACAGTGCAAAAAAAGAGCGCTAGTTGTGAACTCACCTTGACCAAAGCAAGTTGTTGAGGTATTCTTGCCATTTCGACAGATGCAAGCAAATGACTCATCAAAACCTGCAAAGCCGCACAACCCTCCACTGGTTTCACAATCCTTGCACTTAGGGCTATAGTATGATCCATTGTATTGCAGGGAAATCCCGTATTTCCATTTCATTGGATCCCCTTTGTTGCCTCCAAAGTCATAAATTGACGAATATGAAGAGCATTGAAGCTTAGGAAGATCCAAGGTGTAACCTTGAAGTTGAATTGGTGACTCGTAAACACAGCAAGTGGATATTGGTGCATTCTGTGGCAGCCCGATTCCTATAACTCCCTTGCAAGAGTATAATCCTCTACAGACACGGGAACTAGACCCTGTGGCACATAAATCTTCATTCGGATCGAAAATGCGAGAAGTGGTAGAACATCCAAGCAAAACCAAAATGTTGTCTCCAGTTAAAGTGAACGGACTGGCTCTGTCTAAGCTAAAGCTTCCAGAGTTTTGCATTGAACTGCAAGTGGACATGAGAGGGTCTTCGATTATCAATGTGTTGGCTGAGTAGTCAATGGATGAAACTGTGTAAATGCCTGTCCCTGTAGAAAATTCCAGCCTCCCAGAGCTGCATCTTATGTATCTAGCAAAGTCAGGGTGACCACAACCAAATCCTGTACCGAAAGGGAAGTTCACAGATGTTGTGCCACAAGTGCTATGGCACGTACCATTTATTGGGACGGCGTGGACAGAGGCAGAGCTTGTGCCAAGTTGTGAGAGAAAGAGCAGAATGTGAATGGAGATCGATGTATACGAGCTAGATGACATTGTTGAGACTATGAATGTGCTGGACCGAGCTGCGAATACGGAGAAAAATATCAGATGTTTGAGGAAAAGCATTCCTTTTCGGTGATGGTAGCTACTTTCAACGTCCTTTCTTCTTAAAAGACGAGCCTAAATGCCAAGTGGCTTCAAGCTATAAAGCAATATGCATTTCTGACTGGGCCCAAAAGTATGGTGGAGAGGATTGCAGGAGTGAAGTGACCCGTGTAAACAATGGTCTCAAATAGATAAAATTTAAGCCCTTTGTTAGCGACAATAGACCTCATTTTCCAGTTTTTATTTTGTCATAGAACTAATGACACAAAGATCAAATTTTATGTAATCAAATTTTATGTACTCTGGTCTACCACAATTTGAATCAAAGAATATTGATCATTTGTAGGATACAATCTTTTGGGAAAAAAACATCACACCTTTGCTACACTACTGCCATCACGACGGAAGCGGTAAATAACACTGGCTAAATTCTTTGTTATCCTACCCAAGGAGAGTAATGTAATACAGAGGACTGACTTTGTACTGACCCAAAAAAATTAAAATAAAAAGGACTTCTGTTTCTTCATGTGACTATTTCAACAGATTCCACAAATAAATTTATTAAAGACTATATCAGCTCAAGCTTGCAGAAGCACAAACTGCTGCATGGAAGCATAATCATTAACTCATTGTATGTCTTATATGACGTTGTCAACCAGAATCGTGGTCCTTTTTACATCATCCCAAATGGAAAAATATGGATTCAATTTTGCCAAGATCATTTGTGTCATTCACATTATAATTCTCAGAAGAAACAATCTTCACAGTCACAGCAATTACGGCTGCTGAACATGGCTGCTTCAGCATCTGAACAGTCCACTATTGCAAAGAGTGATAGCTTCTCAAAACCACTCAGAATATACTTTGCCATCCAAAGCTTCAAACTTGCGCCACTTCAAAGGAATTAAATCCAAAAGTTAGAAATCTTCACTTTCTCTGGCTGTCATGCAGTGTCCATCGAGGTTAACAAAATGATAGGTCCCCTGTCAAACTCATGCATTGAGAAGTTTAATGCCAGACACTTCCACTTTAAACTCTGAGCAGAGTGCAATCTCAAGCAGCCAACTGGTGCTCGAATGAACTCTTCATGCATTAAGACCAGCCCAGTTCTTGAAAGCAACGAGAGATTCCATTTTTCTTAGGTTCCTTTTTCTCAATTTTGACACTTTTAGCTTCTTATGTGTTTCCATGAATGCTTGTTTGTACTTCCACTTATCCACAAAAACCTTCATCTCCTGAGATTTCTCCACAACTTGCATCACTGCATCAAAGTAACCCCCCTTAACAAGAGCATACAGAAATGCATCAACCAAGTTCTGGTCAAATCTAACCCCTTTATCTTTGTCTGTTGAAAACTTCCGCTTTACCTCATTCCATAGCATCAACACATTGAAATATTTTCCTGCAGCCACATAACCATTAATAAGGGACAAATATGTTTGGTCATTTGGCTCATACTCTAGGAATGTCATTCTTCGAAAAGTCCTCCTCGCATCTTCTATCCTCCCGGCTTTACAAAAGGCATGAATTATTGAATTCCAGTCATGTGTTGTAACTTCAACACGAGGGTCCTCAATAACTTCATCCAGAAATGCAGCCATTAACTCAGGCCGTTGGTTCTCCATCAGTCCTGTCATAATAGTCAAATAACTTCCCTTCAAGTTGGGTATTATTGACTCTCTCATGTCCCTGAACAAAGCGAAAGCAGATTGGAAATCTTGGCTTGTCATGGATGCCTCAATTAGAGCATCATAGCTTACTGCATCTAAATGATGGCCTGTGTTGCTTATCTCCATGACCAATTGAGTAGCTTCTGCTGTTCTATGCTCTTTGCAATATGATTTCAAGATCGGTTTGTAGACCCCTAGCCCCACAGTACCACCTAAAACATTCATTTCATCAACAATGCTATGAGCTTTATCAGAAAGTCCAAGATTGACACACGCACTAATTACACCAAAGCCAACTGATTTTTCAACCACATTTGCTGCTGCCTCCAACTTTTGAGATTCAACAATCAATGTTGCTAAACCCTTAATTCCAGCGTCCTTCAGGAAACCTTTCACAACTTCACAATAAGTTTCTTCACTGAAATCTAAACCTTCTCCAGTCCGTTCCTTTAAGCTACAAAGAATAGTTTCTGAAACTAAGTCTAAATTCCTTGACTTTACATACCCACTAATCAAATTACTATGTATCATCCTCTTATTTGAAAATCCAAATCCTCTCATTAGATTCTGTAACTCAACAATCTTATCTTTTAATCCTTTCAATGCATACAGATAAGCAAGAGACCCAAAACTCATCTCATCAGGCCTAATATTCAAAACTGACATCTTCTCAATGACTTTTTCAGCATCAGTAACCGATTCAAGTTCTCGACAACAACCATCTAAAGCCACATTACATGCAGCCAGGTCAGGTTTCATGAAGTCCAACTTCTCATCTATGGCAACCCCACAACTCTCCATAAAAACTCGCAGGAATGCACCAAAACTTCCGTTCTTTTTACTAATATCAACAATAAAATGACCCCACAACCCAAAGGGCAGATAGTACCTGTTCTTAAACATACACTTGACCAACGCAAAAGCAGGAGCAGCAGCATTAGCACGTTCCATAGAAAGAAGAAGCCTTTCGACAGTCTCAAATTCCAAAAGTTTTGGGTTCTTCTCCATAAAATAGACAACGGAGGCAAATGCCCTTTTGAGGTTGAGAGTGTCATTGAGAGAGGCGAGGTGGGCAATCAAATCATTGGACAGAGTCTTTGGTGGGAAAACGGAGTTAGTGGTTAAGGACTTGAAGGACTTCCATGCCTCATCGGTCTTGTTGTGAAGAAGAGAACTTTGAATGGTGGACTCTAAGTCGTCTACAGATTCTTGGGTTAAGGAAGATGGTGGGGCATCTGTGATGGTACTGGAGGTAGTGGTCTGTGGTGGATTTTTCTTACCGGCGAAAAGAAAAGGTTTAAGGAAGGAGTATAATGTCGGAGTTTCAGGGGCGGAGGATAAGCGTCTATGTGGAAGCGACGACACCGCTCTTCTCCACATGCTGTGCTTCAATAACGGCGTAAGCTGTGTGACCTTTCTGGCGTTGTAAAATGAATACATCTAAGTAAATCTTACTATATATTTTGGAAATCCTATCGACAGCTGGAATAGCTCAGTTGGTTAGAGCGTGTGGCTGTTAACCACAAGGTCGGAGGTTCAAGCCCTCCTTCTAGCGATTCTTGTATGTTTTTGTTGCATTTTCCATTTTCTTAATATGACAACGAAACGATGAGAAGGATCAACTCTCAACAAGAAGAAGTATGTTTGGAGTCAATTGGCAGCTCTGGTGAGAGGAAGTTGTTTGAGCAACCATGGAAGAAGCCAAAAAGAACAATCAATCAATGCAGCCGCAGCAGCTCACAGTTGAAGAATGGAATGGCTGTTCTTCTACCAAACTCTCCAAGACGGCTACTATAACTGTTGCTGGTGCTTCTGCTTCTTCTTCTTCTTTTTCAATCCAAAGGTTGGATCTTTAACCCTCAACTTACACTTTCCCATCTAAAACTTCGTTTATTTCTGAAATTCTGAGATTTCCGTTATAATCAGATCTGGAAACCGTTTTGAACACGTTTGGAGACGAGTTCTTCAAGCATTTGTTCCGGAGGCGAGTTTTCTTCTTTCTTCTTAGTTTCTTCTATTGCTATTGTACTTCATCAGCTGTTTACAAGTGTTTGTCTCCTCGTAAATTCAGGGTTTTCCGGGCAGTGTAACTCCAGATTATGTTCCGTTTCAAGTGTGGGATTCGCTGCAGGTATTAGATACATAAGCTCGATGGCTTTGTTTGTGGCAAAAGGTTATGTGGACTTGGCTATGAATTCTTGTCTTTTACTAACCAAATAGGGAATTTTGATATTTCTTTCCATATAGGGCCTTTCAACTTATATACGGACCATGCTTTCTACACAAGTAGGTTCCAATTTGTCCGATTCAAATTCATTCTCAGTATGTTGTAGCAATGTCTGTTATACTTGTTTTACGTTGCTATTTTCTGTCTTTTATCTTCAAGGCTCTCTTAAGTGCAATTGGGGTTGGTGAGAAATCAGCCACTGTCATTGGGGCCACTTTTCAGGTATAAGCTTAGATGGGTAATATCAAATTACTTTTGTGGGTTGTTTTGTTTACATGGTTAGAGCGTATCGACGTGATTGAATTATCTACTTGTTCTTGATTGGAAATTTGAAACTAATATTCAGAAGCAAGAGTTTTCCACATTGTAGTATTGATCTTGGAATCTGTATATTTTGTGGGGTTGCAGTGGTTTCTAAGGGATTTAACTGGAATGCTTGGTGGCATACTTTTTACCTTTTACCAGGTAAGATATGATGTTTCATATTCATGATACTTTTTTGTTTCTAATTTGTAGCAAGCTCAGGAAGGTATGTTTCACCTTATTGCTTCCTTTCTATGATTTTTCTTTATGTATTCTTCCCTTTTTATTTTTGCTTGTTCTTCTGTTAGTTTAGTGGTTGCGCTTTTACTTATATGTAACTATGCGTTTTATTTCGTATTTTCCTTACTAGTTTGTTTTGTGCATAAGCATTTACTATTACTTTGCATCTAATTGCATGCTAATTTTGAAACCTTTTAACTTTGACTTTGAAAACGTTCCTTGAAGTTTGTTGTTAGTAATGCATATCTGTTAGAGACCACCTGCTCTAACAAAAGATTGATGAAAGTAACAGAAACCTGCAAATGTTTTGGATGGAGAACAGCAAAGGAAATAGAGAAGAAATTGAATCAAGACGATGAAACAGTGAAAATGGTATTCCGCAGCTAGACTTTGAGGGCTATCTAAACCTCCCAGTACTCCACTTTTCAGTATAGCATAATAGAATGAATGTTCTCTCTCCCCAAACAACATTTTATTCCCCTCTCTAACTAACACACATATGACTCACCCCTTTGTAATTCCCTAAATTACCCTCACATACTTCCTAAATTGCTGGTCTTCGTAACCTTTCTTTTCTTACTGTATTGTTGCTACAACCTGGTCTCAACATTTCCTACCAAAAAATACTCATAAAAAGTTTGTCCCTATTTGATACAATTACTTTGGGGAAACCATGTAGCCTCACTACTTCTCTAATGAAAATCGCAGCCACCTGTGTTTAGCAGTGTAGGGATATTTGAGAGCTAAAAAATGACTTAATTTTGTTAACCTGTCCACAATGACGAAAATAGTGTCCACTCCCAAAGCCTTAGGTAGTCCGCTTATAAAGTCCATAGAAACTTCTTCCTACACTTGAGTAGGAATTGGTAATGGCTGGAGCAAGTCGGTATGTTTTAGAACTGAATATTTATTTTTTTGGCACACGTCACAGCACATTATGAACTGCTTCACATCAGATTTTATTCTCCTCCAATAGACAACATTGGCCAACCTCTTATAAGTTCTGAAAAACCCCGAATGTCCCCCTATCGGAGTTGAATGGAACTCGTTGATCAATTTTTGTATGTGAGGTCCCTCAGCCGGCAATACTAGTCTGTTTTCATATAGAAGTCGTGATCCTACCAACTTAAATGGAGGATGACTATCCGGCTGCAATAACAGATCCTGTATTATTCCTTTTAGCTTAGGATCCTGTTGAACCATGTCCTCCAGCTGGTTTAGTTCTTGATGATACTCCATGCTCAAAGCCATGCACTCAGATTCAGCTCTCCTAGACAAAGCATCAGCTACCCTGTTCTTAGAACCAGCAATTTTGTGACCCATTTCTGCTGCTCTTCCCCAAACAGCCTCTGATCATTCAAGAAATGCAAACTCCTTTGATTCGTTAGAATGGTAAAGTGCCTGCCCATTAGGTAATGCCTCCATTTCTGGACAGCCCATACTATCGCCATTAATTCCCTTTCATAGACAGGTTTCAATTGGTTTCTAGCCGAAAATCCTTGGCTTAAATAGGCTATTGGTCTGCCCTCCTGCATTAGCACTGCTCCCATTCCCATATCAGATGCATCTGTCTCAACTACAAATGGTTTGGAAAAATCTGGTAGGGTTAGCACAGGGGTGGTAGTCAACATCTTTTTGAGTGTTTCAAATGCGTTCTGTGCTGTATCAGTCCACTGGAACTTGTCTTTACATAACAGACTCGTAAGAGGCTTTGCTATATTTCTATGCCCTTTGACAAACCTCTTGAAGTAACCAGATAATCCTAGAAACCCTCTGAATGCTTTTACGTCTCTTGGGATAGGCCAATTAACAACAGTTTCAATTTTGTGGATCTACAGATATACCCTCTGCTGATATGTAATGTCCCAAGTATTCCAATCTAGATTGCCCAAAAGTACATTTCTTCAGGTTGGCTGCCAATTGGCTAGCAATCAGTATTTGCAGGACTGTTCTGAGATAATCTAAATGATCCTTTAAACTCCTACTATACACCAGAATGTCATCAAAGAAAACTAAATAAAATTTCTAAGAAGAGGTTTGAACAGTTCATGCACGAGGGATTGAAAAGTAGCAGGAGTGTTCGTGAGTCCAAAGGGCATTACCATGAATTTGTAGTGACCCTCGTGGGTTCGGAAAGCTGTCTTGGCTATGTCTTCTTCTTCTTTCACCCTTATTTGATGATATCCTGACTTCAAGTCAATCTTGGAAAAAATTTTAGATCCTCCTAATTCATCAAAAATCTCATCGATATAGGAGATTGGATACTTATCAGGTATTGTCAGCTTGTTCAAGGCTCTGTAATCTACACACATCCTCCACCCACCATCCTTCTTCCGTACTAACAATATTGGGCTGGAATAAGGACTAGTGCTAGGCCCTATGATCCCAGTCTCTATCATTTCCCTTACTAATTTCTCAATTTCATTTTTCTAGTAATAGGGATACCTGTAGGGTCTTGCATTAGGTGGTTTAGATCCTGGTTCCAGTTGAATGGCATGGTCAGTGGGTCGGTTGGGTGGTAATTTTGTAACAGGTTCGGAAACCCTTCCATACTCCAGCAGTAAACTGCTAATTTCCTCCGATACTATGGGGTCTAAATAGCATTGATTCTGTAGCCTCTCTAACCTTGTCAACTCCCCTTCGATCTCTACTTTTCCTTGATTCAACACATCTTGTCCCTCATATTCAAGAATGAAACCCTCTGCCCCTTGCCGTAAAAGCTTGGCAGTAGTTTTAAGTGAAGCAACAGTTGCCCTCGGCACAGTCTCCCCATATAGCTTAATTTTCTGTCCATCAAGCCTAAACTTCATAATTTGTTTTTTCCAGTTTATCAGAATATCTCCTAACATTTCTAGCCATGCAACACCCAGAATTATATCAACACTCTGCATATCGAACGGGAAAAAATCTTGCCTCAACACCACCCCTTGTATGTTTAATGCTACCTTCTCACAAACTCCAACACTCTGCACCCTATAGTCGTTACCCAATCTAACCCTGAAAGGTTTTGTGTTACTGACATTCAACTTCATTTCATCTACTAACCCCTTTTTGATAAAATTATGCGACGCTCCACTATCCACCAGAATTATTACTTCTGTTTCGGCAATTTTCCCTCTTAGTTTTAGGGTTTGTGGGCCAACAATACCCATAAGAGATGTGACCGATAACTCTAGTTCAGGTAAGGGTTGGGTAAAATCCTCATGCATATTTGGATGAAGACATAATAACGAGCTCTACCTCTTCTTCTTGTAGCTCTGCAAGTTGCTCTTCATCAGCTAAGAGTATGTGAAATTGCTTCTCCCCACACACATATCCTGGTGTGTACTTAGCATCGCATCTGTAACAAATTCCCTGCTGCCTCTTACGTTGCATATCTTCCACCATCAGACATTTAAAAGGGTAGGAGGTTTCTTGTCGGAACAATCTTCGTCCCTCATTGCTTTGACTAACCCCCCAATTTTTCGACGATCTGCCTTGATTCGGAACATTTCTGGTGTTTGGATTCGTAGCCGTGGTTGGAATCTTTCCTCCTTCGATCAATTTACGGTTAGGGTTCCATGAAGTTGGGTTGGGATTGTTTGCTGTAATCGGGTTTTTTTGTTGGGCTGTTATCCCCTTTGTGCCCAAATCACTTGAGCCCATCATACTTGAGCCTCCATAAGTCTTCAGCTGTTTGTTGAGCTTTGTTGTCTGATCTAAAAGGCCCAATTTCGGCCTTCAGTCATCTGGGCTAACTCCATCAACTGCACCAAGGAATCCGTCTGGGCCATCTGAAGCTTAGCCCTAATGCCGTCCTTCAACCCATTCATAAACACTGTCGTCATCGCCTCCACTGGCATGTCCTTTAACATCGAAGTTATGACTTCAAACTTCTAAGTATATTCGGCTACCATCCCTGTTTGCTGTATCTTTACCAGCGCCGCTAATGGATTACCCACTTGGAAACTGCCAAACCTTCGGGTTACAACTTTTTTAAACGTCTCCCACTCAATCATTGGTGACCAGTTCTGTCTCCATTGATACCAACTTAGGGCGTCTCCCTCCATGCAAACCGCCACCGCCCGCAACCATCGGTCATTTGACACCCCATTCAACTCGAAATACCTCTCTACCTGAAAGATGCATCCAAAAGGATCCTCTCCATAGAACGGGGGAATTTCAAGCTTCCGGTTATTTTTCTCCATTCTTACTGTTTCGATCTGAGCTGGTGTTTCTTCTTTAGATTTATGTTCTAATATCTCCTCTTCTTCTCCGGGTATTTCCTCATCCTTCCCTTTGTTCTCAATTCTCCTTAAAATCTCGAAGATGGATGAAATATCTGCTGCCATTTTATCAAACTTGACCTCTACCCCCGCAAGATCTTCCACGACCCTCAACATTTCTTTTTCTACATTATCAATTACAGTCTCCATCCTTGTTGATACCATTCTCGGTCACAAGCTTGCTCTGATACCAATTTGTTAGAGACCACCTGCTCTAACAAAAGATTGATGAAAATAACAGAAACCTGCAAATGTTTTGGACGGAGAACAACAAAGGAAATAGAGAAGAAAATGAATCAAGACGATGAAACAGTGAAAATGATTTTCCGCAGCTAGACTTTGAGGGCTAGCTAAACTTCCCAATACTCCACTTTTCAGTATAGCATAACAGAATGAATGTTCTCTCTCCCCTAACAACATTTCCCCTCTCTAACTAACACACATATGACTTACCCCTTTATAATTCCTTAAATTACCCTCACATACTTCCTGAATTGCTGGTCTTCGTAACCTTTCTTTTCTTACTGTATTGTTGCTAGAACCTGGTCTCAACAATATCCTATCAAATGTTAAACTTGATGCTACTGAACTCAACTTGATTAGTATAACCTCAACTCTCAAGCTAGTTTTTTGCCCCATTGTCTTTGCGGACCCTTCTTACCACTCAGGCGCTAGTCTTTTGTTGTTATCACTTTTGGATAATCTTTTGCATCACTTTTTTATTGTCACATCTACATGTGGGTCTACCGGAAACAACCTCTCTACAATGTAGGGGTAAGGTTGTGTACTATCAGACCTCCCCAGACCCTACTTTATTGCGGAGCTTCGAACTAAGTGTGATGATGATGATAAATTTGTAGAGTTTGTCCAATGTATGTACAATTAAGATGCTTTGAGGTTTTGAAGCCTAGCACTTGATGAAATTAAGAAATTTCCAGCTGTCAACGTTAATGTGGAAATGATGGTGTAAGATTTATTATGTTCTTTTACTTATTCTGATTGCACAGAGGGATTATCACTTTTTATCTTTTCTTTTCTCTTTTACTTGAGAATGTCACTCTTGATTAGGGATTTCTCTGCTTCTCAGGGATCAAATCTGGATAGTGATGCCAAAATGTGGCGTTTGGTGGCAGATCTTATGAATGATCTTGGTATTCCTCCCCCACCCCCCTTCTGTCTCTCTCTCTCAACATTGTATGCATGCATACAGACAATGTGAATACATTGCTGTTTATTTTTCCAATTTGATATGCCCTAGAGACTGACAAGGAAGCCTGCTATGTTTGTTGCAGGAATGCTTATGGATCTTGTTTCTCCATTATTTCCTTCAGCATTTGTTTTTATAGTTTGCTTAGGAAGCCTTTCAAGATCATTCAGTAAGTATTTTGGCTGCTTAACATGTGGGTAGAGCACTTTAGACATCTAGTAAATGCTGATAGTTATTGTCAACCTTTCTCTCTCACCAATTGCAGTGGTGTCCATATGTGTGCTTGTTTTGTTTTTTGTTTATGCTAAAAGAATAAATTAAATGAATCTCCATATTTAATCAAGATTCATTGATATTGTTTCTGTACATAGCTGGTGTTGCTAGTGGTGCAACTAGAGCTGCTTTAACACAGCACTTTGCCCTTCAAAATAATGCAGCGGATATATCAGCCAAGGTACCAATATAAACAATTACTTTTCTCACAGTCGTTTAAGTTTTTAATTTATGTCTATTTACTTTTCTCTAATGTCCATGCAGGAAGGAAGTCAAGAAACAGTGGCAACAATGATTGGCATGGCAGTGGGCATGCTCCTTGCTCACTTGACAATGGGATATCCCTTGGTCGTTTGGTTTGCCTTCCTCTCTTTAACAACGTTCCATGTGTATGGTAAGAAAACCTTTTCTGGTGATTATATGTAACTGCTAAAATTCAGATATAGTTGGAAGACATCCTTCATATTGTGTAAATTTACATGTAGTCGGAAGAAATGCTTCTTATTGTGTAAATTGGTCACAGAGATCTTTCTTAGATGACAATTTGAATTCATACACTTAATATGTCCTCTTCTTTTCATGATGACAATTTCATCAATGATATTGTTAGATCTTACTGCTGCAAGTGGCTACTTATTATCTTGTGATCTTTGTTGACCAGCTAACTATAGGGCTGTTTGTTGCCTTGCGTTGACTTCTTTGAACATTAAGAGGAGCTCAATTCTTTTACAGTATTTCTTCGAGACTGGCCAAGGTACTAGGTACAACCTGAAATACTTTCTGAAATATGTTAAGGATCCAAGGTCCATTTAGATGACAGAACCCCTTTGATCCATGTTATCTGTTACATTTCTTATGAATGAAGTAGAAAGATGTGGTGACATATACTATTGCTATCTCGAGGTAACTTGTGCTTGGTTCACTTATGCGAATAGAACAAGAACAAATCTTGGTTTAAGAGAACTTGGGTTAAAACTCCACTTTTTTATGTCTTACCGTGTCTATCATTGCTTACAATTTATGTTATTTTGCTTTACATGTATATTCCTTGAGCTCCTAGATGTACATTAACATGGTTTAATTGCCAACATTTGAATTTGTTTCCAGTTCTCTCCCCTGAACAGGTCTCTAAGATGGAGCATATTTTACCCATGTGGACAAGTTCCTGGTATTCTAAGAAGGTGAAGTTGCTGCATACCCAAGTTCTATTGGGTGTGAGAGTTTCTTCACTTGATCACAGGGACATGTGAGTTTTGAAGTTTTCCGGCCAACTTTTTGACTGTCACAGTGCATATGAATCTGCATACCCCAACTGAGACACCTTTTTTCCCAAACTATTATTTCTTCAATTCCAGACTAAGTTTCGGTTAGAATCGTTTGCAGAATTATGATTTTCTTTATTTGATTAAGTGATGGTCCTAATCTAATAGGTTACATACAGCTGTTAGTATAGTTATGAAGTGTTTATGAGTCAAGCATGATGAACTTTGTGTCATGTGAACTACTTTGACCTTTAGTGCTGCAAAATCTTAAAATACTTCTGCAAAAACCTGACAGTTTTATTACTATTCTGAAACAGGGAGGAGCTACTGCTTTGTGTAGGATCTCATTATAGAAAAGGTTGAACTTCATGTACTTCCTCCCAGTCATTGTTTTTTGAGTATAAAACAAGTGATCATTGTTATGTGTTATTTTCATTGTTTTTTTTAGCAAAGTATTTGTTACTGGAGAGGAACAGAATCATCTGTATCATACTACACAAAGATTCCACAGCTTCAGATGTCTTGCAATCATTTATTCATGCACTTGCTGCGGTAAAACTTAAGGAAAAATGTAATTCTGTGCATATGGAGAGCCAATTATGGATGAATGCACATTATGAAGTTTTCCTTCGGAAGGTATCTCTTTCATTTCTTCTCCTAATAATTATGCTCTTTAGAATGAACTTGCTCTGAAATCATGAACTGCAATACGTTCGACGTTAGGTGAACTAATTTTGAGAGGAAATACTTAATTTGCTATGATGCAGCAACGTAGTGAACTAGTTTTTGATGGCTCTCTCTTCTCTTGTCTTACTGAAAGAGTAAAAAAGTGAAAGTTTGATCGAGGGAGAGATCTCAGACATCTAGATGGTTGGAATTAACAAGAACAACTAGTTCGGTATTGAGATGAGCTGAATTGAGAGTGTAATGTCCCCTGGAAATTGGAATTTGTTTTCATCCTTGAAGAAAGTTGGTGACAAGGTAGCACTTAGATTGTAACTTTAATCTTTTTGGATATCATCTAATTTCTTTTGCTTTTGGCATCTGGCAGCTAAGGTCTTCAGGTTGGAAAACAGAACGTCTGCTTTCCTCTTCAATTGTTTGGAAGGCAAACTGGATATCCGAGCCATCAGATGATAAGACGGACTAGATTATTTCACAGAAAGAGAATTTGTGGGACGTGAGATGCACAACTAGTACATCTAGAGTAAAACTTGATCCGCTGATATCACTTGATTTGACGCAAGGATTGCCATTGAATATTGACGACAAGAATTCTCTGTTGGCAGAAAAATGTTGATACAGAACATGACACTGAACATCAAGAGAGATCCAACAGCTTCCCCAATTTATATTTTATTCGATAGTATCTATGATTTAGTTGCTCGTTTGCTATAAGCCACTCTCCAAAGGATTGCATACGTGTGGGAAATTAAAAAAAAAAAATTGTAATCTTATCTTCATTTGTTGCGTTTAACAAACACATCAATAATAAGAACTGACAAAATAAATACTTGAAATGTGAAGATTAATCGATACGAAATTTTAAAGTTACGAAGTTTTTATATACTCTACATTAAAAATGTATCTCGCTTTTAATATTTGATATTTTCTTAAAAAATAGAGAAAACAAATTTCTCTTATTTTTTCTTGTTTATTTCACGTTCAGAAAACGTGAATATCTGTATCTTTGATTTTTTATCAACAAACAAAAATGAAGGTTTCACTTATTCTTCACTGTTTATTTACGTACTAAACAAGTGTCACGGACTTTCTCTTTTCTTTGTAAGTGTAATTTTTCACGTATTAAACAAGAAGTGTCAGAGAGTTTTTCTTTTCTTTGTACAAACTTAAACCACCTCTAAAAAAAACGCTTCGTTTTGTTTCTTGGTTTAAAAGTATAACCAAAGTTTCAA
Organism: Erythroxylum areolatum; assembly: GCA_024520975.1. Classification (NCBI taxonomy): domain Eukaryota; kingdom Viridiplantae; phylum Streptophyta; class Magnoliopsida; order Malpighiales; family Erythroxylaceae; genus Erythroxylum; species Erythroxylum areolatum. The sequence continues at coordinate 37,906,209 of JANIJH010000003.1, forward strand.
AAAATATATATATAACCAAAAACAAAACTACCAACGCTTACGCCTTTTGTTTTTTTAATAATAATTATTATTTACAAAATGAAATAAAATAAAGCCGTTTTAATTAATTAATTTATTTTGTACAAGAAAATTTTCAATATTAATTATATTTTCTGTGCTAGCAAAAAATATAGTAATATGTCATATAAATTATTTAATAAATTATCTCATAATAAATAAAATAATCATAAATAAGAGATATTACCCTCTTAAGTGTGTAACTATATAAATTCATTACTAAGCTGGTAGTAATTAATCTAATTAATTGCTAATCAAAGTTGACGTCTAACAACACTCCTTAACGACCGATTAGTGTGAAGTAACAACCATACAAAGACAGAACCTAGTTAAAAATAATGTATTATTACCTTTTATTATTATAACTCCGGATTATCCAGGTATGATTTAACTGTCAATTCTTATTAGATAACCAATTATGTTACATGTCCGTCATTAATGATTAGTAAATGACTTAAAAAACTCCTTTTTCTCACTTATTCAATCCCCCTGGCTAAGGTCTTGAAACAATCATTAAAATCAATAACAACATAGAGTTAAAACTCATTACTTAGAGTCGATAGATCCTTTCTTGACTCACCACTAATCAGATAGGTACTTAATTATATCCAATGATCATTCAACTAGCATTTTTACACATTAAGTGTTCGGCATCAAAACATAATAAGTGACATATTGATTACTATGATGATCTCAAGTCAAAAAAATATACATTTAAATCCTTATGAGAATATCTCACTTGACAGTTCATAGGCAATATTAACCATTAAGAATTCTCAATTTGATCAATTCAATGATCATATCTCCATATGCATCATCTGTATATGTAACTTAATAAATGAGATCTACTAATATCCATCCAATAGATACTATTACATACATGTTGATCTAATTGGATCATTAAAGTCCTTATTTGATGATCCTATGATCAAGAACACTTTTAGATTAAACCCTAAAAACTTGACTCTCATTATTATAATCTTCATTATGATGACAAGTGTATAAATTTAATCAAGGACTTATGATATTAGAATAAAAACTATAAATGTAATATGATAAGAAAATCATTTACCACGTAATTAATCAAAATTAATAATCACAAAACTAAAGTGTTCAATCTATTACATAACGATTGGGTCATAGACATAATTCCAGCAATCTCCTACTTAACCTAGACCCAATTAATCATGAACTTTAATCCTGTCTTCCACTTGTGTCAAACTCCTTTGATCCAAACTCCTTAGTGAAGGGATATGCAGCATTCTCCTTTCCTTTAGCATTTTAAATTTGAACATCCTCACGCTCAACAATTTCTCAAATAAGATGAAATTTTCGTAGAATATGTTTGGATCTTTGGTGTGACCTTGATTCCTTAGCTTATGCAATAGCACTGGTATTGTCACACAATAAAGGAACAACTTCCTTTATCGAAGGAACCACACCAAGTTCAATTAAGAACTATTTCATCCAAACAACTTCCTTAGCTACATCGCATGCAACTATGTATTCTGTTTCAGTAACTGAATCAACTACAGTAGCTTGCTTGGAAATTTTCCAACTCACTGCTCCTCCATTCAAAGTGAAAATATAACCAGAGGTAGATTAGCTATCATCCTTATCTGATGCAAAGCTAGCATCAGTATAACCTATTAGCTTTAATTCATAATCTCTATCTATGGGGAATTAGTCATTAGTTCTTCTTAAGTACTCAAAGATGGTTTAACCACTTTCCAATGTTCCTCACCTAGGTTACCTTGATACCTGCTCACTATTCCTAGTGCGTAGGCTACATCAAGTCTTGTACAAGTCATAGTATACATGATAGCTCCCACTGCACTAGCATATGGGACCCTACTCATGTGCTCTCTTTCTTCTAGGATTTTAGGACAATCCTCCCTACTAAGAGAAATTCCAGTGCCTATCGATAGATAACCTTTTCTAAAAATTTCATGTGATACCTTTTTAAGACAGTATCAATGTACATGGATTGGGAGAGCCCTAGTAACTTACTTGATCTATCTCTACAGATCTTGATTCCAAGAATATAAGCTACTTCTCCCAAATCCTTCATAGAGAATTATTCAGATAGCCAAATCTTTGTCTTTTGCATGTCTAGTACATCATTTTCTATTAGTAATATGTCATCTACATACAACACTAGGAAAATAACTATGCTCCCATTAACCTTCTTATACACACATGGCTCTTCTTCGCATCTCACAAAATCGAACTTTGTGATTATTATATTGAAGCGAATATTCCAACTTCGTGAAGCTTACTTCAATCCATAAATAGATCTTTGTGGCTTATATATTTTATTAGGAGCAGATGACAATGTAAAACCTTCAGGTTGAGTCATATTTTGAGCTCTCCGTTAAGAAATGCTATTTTCACATCCATTTGTCATATCTCATAATCATAATATGCAGCTATAGCAAGTAGAATCTGAATAGATTTGAACATTGCCACAAGGGAAAAAATTTCATCATAATTAATACCTTCCTTTTGATTATATCCCTTGGTAATAAGACGGGCTTTATAGGTTTCAACCTTCCTGTCTACTCCATTTTTGTCTTAAATACTCATTTACATCTTATAGGTTTTATATCCTTTGAGGGGTCAACCAAAGTCCATACTTTTTTTATTCTCATGGATTCTAACTCAAATTCTATGGCCTTAAACTACTTCTCATGATCTGGACTTGCCATAGCCTCTTCCTAAGTCTTAGGGTCATCATCAATATGATTATCCTCGTCACCTTGCACCATTAGGTTTAATCTATCTAGTGCACAACAATCCCTAGTATACCTTCCAAGAGGCACATGTTTAATAGATTTTTCCTCTACTTGATCTTGTTATTGCACTAGTTCTTGGATAGGTTTATTAACCAGTCCATTCTCCTCAATAGTTGAGGCTAGTACCTTATAGAAATACACGGTCGTATAAATGACCGTGTATTTCTAAAGACACCAAAATTTATGATTTCATGTAGACACAGAGACTTACATAGGCAACATACATGACCATTTATATCAACATACATGAGCATGTAACTTTACCCGACCAAAAACAAAATTCTTCAAATCTCACACGTTTATAGAAACTTACATAGTCACTATACATATAGGTCCAAGTTGCTTGAAATCTTCATTCCATTCCTCAGTTTCATCCAAATTCTTCTCTCTTTTTTTCGAGAAGGCAATTATCACCTATAAATGCACCCGAAGCGAATTAAGTACAAAAATACTATAACACTATTGAATAATAAGTAAAACACATTAAATATGGGTATATAAATGTAATCAAATAAGCATTTATTGAGCATCCTCACATTTAAGCTTTTGCTTGTCTTTAGGTAAATCATAATCTAAATGATAAATCTTACAAACATCCATCCTTTATTAATCTCAATCTATCCATTCTCACTCTAAGTCATCATATCATTAATCAAATTAACATACAATTTGAATCAAGTTATCCTACAAATAACATTCATAAGTTAATATTAATAATAATAACATCAATAACCTTTTTGAAATCAAAAGCACAAATCTTTACACTCTTACTTAGGTTTTACCAATGCACTCAAGTGTTTAGGGTGGAAATTATAAGTACTTTCAAATCAATACATAGTAGAACTCTTAACCATAAGCTTGCGATATTATCATATCTTTACTACTTATAACTAAATTAGAAACAAAAATCAAAAGATACTTATAAGGATTTAATGGGGCTTAGGTAAGGTATGATTGGTATAATAAAAGAGTGATAAAATTGAAAGGAATTTACAAAAACAATATTACAAGAAACTTATTCTTTCACAATATAGGTCTTTTGCATTTTAAATTCATTGGTACCTGGTTTGGGTGGGCCCGTACCATTGGGTTTTGTCCCCTTTGGTCACGTCGGGTTCTAGATTTAGCCCCTCCCTCGTGGGGAGT
>JANIJH010000003.1:37925238-37938443 GCA_024520975.1 Erythroxylum areolatum
AAAACTTTTGATATTAAGTAACAACATGCTTCTCCATTAATATAGTAAAAGATAAAAAGTAACATAAAGAACAAACTGGTGCAAAGAAGGATGTCTTGAAATTAACAATGAATGTAGAATCGTTTAAAGAGCAGGTAATACCAAATCAAGAGTACAAGAAGAGGTATTAAAGTCAGATGGAAGCGGATAGGAAGATTTTTTAAAACTCATGCTGAACATTAATGTTTCAACCTGCAACATGTAATTTTGTTACAAAGGAAACAAAGAATGAAACTAAATTGAACTTTAGAAAGTTAAATCATATACCTCTTCAGCGCTTCCTCCACCATGATCACCATTCAAGGTTTGTCATGGTCGCCCATAACAAGAAGGAAAGTGTTTTCATGCAAGCCACCTGAACTGGAATCACCATCCAGAATTCTAATAAGCTTCTACAGTAGAATTTGTGGTAAAGCATTATCAAATAAGAATTACGCATGCAGGAAAGATTGAAACCAACAGATAAAGGCAGCTTGATAATGGAAACAAGATGAGCTTATTCCACCATAAGCAACAAACGTGCATTGAGAAAGTTCACATGTATAGTAGAGTTAATGAATAAGCAACCGATGTGTATTGAGAAACTTCACATGTATGGTAGAGTCAATGAAGGTAGGACATCTGGAACAATAGAATACCTAAAATTTTGCAAACTTCACCTTTCAGTCACTAAAGACCAATAAAAGCTCAATTTCTAGTTCACTTCTTATATTCTTTCCAAAACTATTCCAGGCATCAATCTAACATTAATAGCTGAAAGTTTGTGTCTTTCCCATTATTTCAACAAGTATTTTTGGAACACTAATAAGTATTAAATTTAAATGAAAGGAAAATGAGGAAGTAGTTTAGTTCATTTTGATGAGAAAATTTCACTTTGATGTTTCGCAGATATATTCCACATCGCCCAAGTCATCAAGCTAAATTTTATTTCTATAATTCTTATAGGTGTAGAATTTCCAATGTTCAATTGCAATCTTAAAATTTGAGCTCAATATATTTCAAAACTTGTTGTACAAGATAAAAGGACTGCACCACAATGGAAGTACTTCAACAAAAGGTCAATTGTGATTATGCTCGGAAAGTAATTTGTTACACAATTTGGTCTTAGCGTATTTAAATTGGATGATTAATTCAATGTTGTTTCGTAGCTTAATTTCAACATCTATCAATTGGAACAATTTCTTAAACCCTAAATTTTACGTTATTTTATGAAACTTATCCTGGCTAAAGGGCATTGTCAAAATTAGGAAGCAAGATGTGAATTAAAAGGCATGAAGGCGCGAATTCTAATTGCTTCTTCAGTTTCTCCATAAAGCATGTACATCTGAACATAAGCCTTTTAAAAAAATTCAAACTTAGATGAAAGGAAACACATAAAGAAAAACTTCCAAAATGGCTAAACTTAAACCAAAAAACAGTGTGGTAGATTTATGACTTCAACAAACTTGAATATTTTTGACACTATCAGAAGTATATGGACACTATCGGCAAGCTCATGAAATATTTTGGCATAACTTGCGTGCATAATTAAGAAACCTACCCCTAAAATGAGATTGTATTGCTCCAACGTTTCTACCATTGGCAGAGAGTCAACTCCATATATATGTCCAGCCTGATCCTGCAAAGATATTACCCAAATCCACCCTTATGTCTTTAATTTAATAGATAACTCATAACGACTTACACACACAAATTTGCAAAACTCATTAATCAAACAATAGATACAAATATTTTGCTATTTGCAACCGATAAAATATGTCAATCATACCACACCAAGAAAATGAGCAATAAGAACATCCCAATCTTCTTGAAAAAGGGAAGGAAAAAGGTGTTCGATGCACCCATCATCAACCTGAAAGAATAAGTTTTTGGTATATTCTGAAATGTGAGGAATTGACAGCGAGAAAATAATACAGAAGCCATAATGCAATACCATATGAAGATCTTTAACATTAAAAGAAGGATAAGGATAAGGTTTGTTAAAATGTTGAGGAAACAGCAAAACTCATGTATCATCACCCATCATCACTACATGTTTCCCATTAAGAACCATCTGTAACAGGCAAAATCTTGTGAAAATGATATTGGAGTAAGAATTTTCACTGTTTGACAACAGGCAAAGCAGATTTATCATGAATAGGTAGCAAGTAATCATCAAAGTGGATGACATGAAAGCCCCAATTGATAAGGTCAAGACAATACCTAAAAATCCAAAAGCAACCCGAGTTCAAAGATGCTTTTGATGCTGGTGATTGATGAATAAAACGGAGAGATCCTACAGACTTGGCTTAGTGATTTATATAGATATGTCGTTAAAATTGACTAAAATGAAATTAAAGAAAGATCTAGTGCCCCCAATAATATAAGATAATAATCATAAACCAAACAAAGTCAAAGTTGCAAGTCAAAGTAACGTCCAGAAATCTACAAAATGCACTGGTAACTTTACAAATTTGGAAGTCAAATTTCACTTCCTCTTTCATTAGCACTTCAATTTACTTACCCAAATTCAAACTCTCGACTTTGAAAACCGTAAGAAGCGATCTTTTTAAGTACCCTTACATTGATTCAGAGTATTGAGTTGGAGAAACCCACTCCAAAAGATAACGACAATCTACTATCAGACGCATTTTCGGATCTGATTTAGTTTCAATCAAACCACGTTATTCCCAAACTCACAAAATCATATCCTTCCTCACACCTGAAAAAAAAATGTCTTCGCAGAAATGAACAAAGAAAACATCAAAGGTGCAAACTTTTCTTCCGATCTGTTTGACCCAGAACCCCCAAACAAACCGGATCTGTTCCACTTTCTCTCAAACACCTAACTCAAAAATCTTTAAAGGCACCAACTTTAACATTACGTACCAGAAAAGAAGAAAAAAAAGCTCAAGGAAATTGGGAATTAAGCATACTAACGATAACTATTGTTAGTTGTTTAGTGGACTTTGACCAACGAGTATGTTTCTCAGACAATTATTGCCTTCAAAATGGACCGCCCACTGGTAGTTTTCCATAGACACCATCGTCTCCCACGGTTTCCCTTTTGGGTTGTTTCTGGGACATTTCTTGTAATAAGCATGGTATTCCCACAAGATTGTCCAAACTCCAAACCATGACTTTATTTTCAAGATCAATTCACTTTTGTTTTTATATGGTTAGATCTCGTAAAATACAACTTATAATTATTATTTTTAGAAACTAAAGCCAAAACCCATTGAAATTTTTATGTTTGTGAAGATGGTCAGAGAATAGATGGTGGGAATTTATAAGGGAAAAAGTTTCCTTCTTTATGTTTCTAAATTTGGCTGCATTTTATCGAAATGGATAACTTATATACTTTAAAATTTTTTTTAATGACTTAGCCAATCATTTTATTTAAGACTGACTGGTGGGATGTTTATCATAAAGGAGGATATAAGATTGACAAGTTTGGGTTTCCTATGGTAAATGTCATGAATAAGTTAAAAACTGATGAATCGTATGTTTTAGCTCTCAAGCTGAACAAGTTTACTATGTAAGAGATATTAAAAAGCTCAATTGGCAGGTTGTTATCAAAACAAAAACTCGTGATTTGTATGATCTTCCTGATGATGATATAGGAGATGAGCCATGCCAAGAAAATGAAATTTTGGCTTTACACTTCACGAACCTACTTTAGAGGATGATACTGATACAATATCTTTGGATAGATTTGATCTAGATGTTGCAAATGTTGAACGAAATTCATTAAATATTGATACTATGAGTGCTGGAGAAGATGACGACACTGATTGTGATGAAGATACTTTTATAGATGATGATGAAACGAATTCAGTAAGCGAAGATGGGGAAGGCAACGATGACAATGATTGAGCATTGGCAAGAACTTTGTTTTTAATTTTCAATAGGTTAAGAGTTTTGCTTAATATTTTAGAACAAGATTTTTATTATATTTCAATATTTAATTATTTTGATTAATGAAATTTCAAAGTTATGCATATCAAATATCTATGATATGTAAAATATTACTTTTGGATTATCAATATATGTAGTTTGAATATTTTATAAGAAAATATTTAAATTTGTTTGCAAATAATCATATTAAAAAAATCATGACAAGTAGTTTCTAGTCTTTAAACTTTTTACAATAATGACAAAATTTATCTTTTTAGTGGTTAATTTTAATATTTTATTATAACAACAAATATTTATCATTAATTTGTTACATTTATATTGACAATAATTTTTGTAACAAAAAGTTGATCAAGTGACAACAAAAATTTTTGTCACTAAAATTACAAATAGTAGTGAGTATAGTGATGGTTCGGTTGTTGTGACAATATTAAGTAGACACTATCTAATTGAATTTTTATTGACAAAAGTTTTCGTCATAACAATTACATAGGCTTTTAATAACAAAGCTTAGTGATAAAAGAAAATTTGACAATGTTAATACATTAATAGTGATAATTTAATTGTGAAGGTACTAAATTGTTGCAATTCCCATTGTATTAGTGACACAACAATAAATCATCACAGTTAATCCAAACAATAGTATCAATCAATTGTTTTCTCATAACAAACCTCGTATCTATGACGAAATAATACTTAGGCACAAAAAAATGTCACTAAATTACAAATAGTAGTGACCATAGTTATAGTTTGGTGATTGTGACAATATTAAGTAGATATTATATAATTGAATATTTATTGACAAAAGTTTTAGTTACAACAAGTAAAATATTGAGTGACGATAAACCGTTTCGTCACAACAAGAAAAAAATATTAGTGACCAAAATATGTTTTGTTACAACAAATAGAAAATATTAGTTACCAACATATGTTTTTGTGACAATTACAATTAATTCTCTCCAAAATTATTTTAGCGCCAAATTTCATAGGCTTTTAGTGACAAAACTTAGTGATAAAATAAAATTTAACACTATTAATATATTAATAGTGACAATTTAACTATGAAAGATACTAAATTGCCATAATTACTTTTGTATTAGTGACAAAAATATAAATCATCATAGATAATCCAAACTATAGTATCAATCAATTGTCTTGACACTAAAAAAATATCATATTTGTGATGATAAAAATATGTGGTCACAAAAAATTGTCACTAAATTACGAATAATTGTGACCATAGTTATAGTTCGATTATTGTGATAATATGAAGTAGACAATAATTATTTGAATATTTATTGACAAAATTTTTTATCACAACAAGTAAAATATTGTGTGACAATTAACTGTTTCGTAACAAAAGGAAAAAAATTAGCGACCAAACTATGTTTTGTCACAATAAATGGAAAATATTAGTTACTAACATATGTTTTGTCACAATTATAATTTATTCCCACCAAAATTATTTTGACACCAAATTGCATAGGCTTTTAGTGACAAAACTTAGTGATAAAAGAAAAGTTGTCACTATTAATATATTAATAGTGACAACTTAATTGTGAAAGATATTAAATTGTCATAATTACTATTGTATTAGTGACAAAAAATTAAATCATCACAGTTAATACAAACAATAGTGTCAATCAATTATCTTGTCACAAAAAACCTTGTATTTGTAAAGAAACAATATTTAGTCACAAAAAATTTGTCACTAAATGTCTTAACTCTCGTAGTGTGTGTGTATAATATACATTGAATGCCAATAAGTTGTGCATTTTTTTTGGTTGTTTAAACCACAAATTCTTATTCAATTTGTTGCTACAAAGGTTGTTGAGACATGCAAGAAATATTGTTTTCCTGGTTTTATTCAATTATTGTCTATTGGCTGATAGTACTGAAAGACTGCTTTCTTGGTCCAATAGGTCTTACATTTTTCCTTATTCATTTTCGTATATGTATTATTGTGCAATGTTTCATGTGTCCTGCAATATGTTAGGATATGTAAAGCCAATAGTTGTTTAACTGGTTTTATTGTTTAGGACTCTTAGCTTCTGTTGATTAATATATTCATATAATGATAATTACAAAAATGGGTGGAAATAAAGTATATGTAGAATTTGTTGCTTGGTATATACTTAGTGTAAAGGTGTCATTAATAGATTCAATAATACTATTTATTACTATTTTGACAATTTAACAAAAACTAAAAGCATATATTTTCAACTTTGCAAAGAAAAATTATTATATTCAATTTTAAAACAATATTAGTATTTATTATTATTATGATAGTATATTAACAATTTTCATTTTAGTTTATATTGATCTATATTTATATTACAGGTTTGTTATATTGATTGCTCCAATTGTAATGTTAAGATTAAGCTATGGACATCAAATGCTAAGCTTAATATTGGTTAATATTTTTATGATGCATTAATATTAAAATAATTAGTTCACTCATAGTTTTAACATTGCCACTATTATACAAATCAGTAAAAATTATTCAAATTGTAAGTATCTTGTAGGTATTTAGTATTAGTAAGCAAGTTGAAGGTTTATTATCGTAGAAAATTATATCAAACATCTTCAGTAAGTGTCTTGTCTACAAGATTCATTATTGTTTGCGAGAGGTGAATATATTAATCCATTTAAATAGTGTAAATTCAACATAAATGTAATATTTATATTTTTGTCTTTATTTTGTAGGTCTCAGGTAACTACATATTTCAGGCGTGTAATATAGCTAGTCTAGTATTGACACATTTGCATATATTCAATAGACCTAATATTGACACATTTTCAACTTAATTTGTATCTTGATTATTTCAATGTACTATGTGCAATGCAGTAAATTTCTAGAAGTTTAAAATTCTACTTCATATGACTCTTTTATCTCAAATATCAAAAGATATAATTAAGAAAGAATGGTATAGAAAATGTAGAGGGTTGCGATTTCCATCCCATTATACAAGTAAACTATATTTAATCTAAATCATCTAGTTTAACAAAATTAATGCATATAGAAAGTTTCAATTTAACCATATTTGATTTGGAAAGAAAAGTTATTGTAGCTATTCTTGAGTAACACTAAAAATTCCTAAACAAGAATTAACCAGTACTTGTTCTTATAATGTGGTCATAGAAATTATATATGATCAAGGAGCTAGAAACTTTTGGTACACAAAACAGGTCCTCTAAGATGTTTGCTCAAAATGTTTTGAAATCTAGAATTGACACATCAAAACTAAAGTAGCTAGGAGGTGTTAATGGGTATAACTAAACTGCCAACCCCTTAATTTACATCATCATGCTCTCTGAAAATGCCCAAAGCCCAATATATTGATTCAATAAAATAAAATCTAATTGGTTATTCCTTTAAATATGGTTAATATGCCCTATTAATTTTTTATGTGGAAAGAGTTTCCTGATGAACATTATATAGTTCGAGAAAGAACTAAAGCATGCAATGATTGTACTTGCTAGTGCGTGTATAAACTGGCATGGAATAAGGGATCATTACACAGAGGTTGAAAGTTCACCAATCTGTTCTTTTTAGACAAGATGCTCTTCCCTCTCAATATAAAGTATAAAAATACAATGCCCAAATTCTCAACTAAACCATAACAAATACAAAATCGAAATAATCAATTAAAGTATAACAAATACAATATCCGAAGTCTCAACAAAATCAACAAAATACAATGTCTAAATTCTCAACTAAAACATAGCATACACAATATCCAAATTCTCAAACAAATTATGGCCGTGTTTGGTGAAGAGCTTTTCAGCTGTTTATCAGTTGTTTAACTCAAATAAGTTGTTTGATCCATATTAAAAGGCTTTTTATTTATTTGGTTAAGAGCTAGTTGGGTTGGTTGATTAAACACAACTAGCTAATTTTTGACAAGCTCATTGAATGCAATGCTTAGAGTTAGCTGATTCGTTTATGACAGTCTTACCCTTTGTCATAATAAACACAGTTATGCACAGTGGTGAGGTTTTACAGTTGGGAATGATTCGTATTTTTGATTTTATTATTCATGTGTTTTATGTCATTTGTACAAATTTTTCTCTAATTCCTGATTATTAGGGACTTTTGGGAAGAGATATTAATGAACTTTTATTTTTTTAATTTAAATTTTAGTTTGTATTTTTAAAATACAAATATAAAATAATTTAATATTATTAGAAATGCAATTATATTTTTATTATTGATAATAGTTATAAACTAAATAAATTTAAAAGTAAAATATTTTTATAAATGCAATTAATTTTCATTATTGACCATAGTTCTAACTTTTTGTAAGTAAAATAATTAAATAAATTTATGTTAATCTCTTATATAATATTTATCTATAAATTATGAATTATATTTTATTAAAATAAATAATTAAATTAAATAATTAATATTATTGATTTTTAATCATTAAAGTAAATATTAGTTATTTTTTCAGAAGTTAAATAAAGAATTCATTATTAGCCTTAAAGGACATCATAAAGGACATTACAAAATGTTTTTAAAGGCATGTCCTTTTAAGTCATTTTACACATAAACAGCTAGTAGTAAACAGCTAATTTTACCAAATATCTCTAACAAACAACTGATGCAATCCGTTGGTCAAATTAGTTGATATAATTAGCTATCAACTAACAGTTGATAGAATCAGCTAATAGCTAATGCAATTAGCTGATTGCTAAACAGGGCCTATATCACATTAGATTCACCATTAATAATTTGAAATTTTTTTAGAGTTGATTTTTTTTGCCCTGAATTCGATCCTCGTTTTGGTTTGGGTTATATTGGAAGTTGTATTTTGAGAAGTTTGAGTCGTATTTGCAATGCTCCTTAAAGGTTCAAGTACTTGAAATTGATTTTTACCCATCTATGAAACATCAAAAACAAAAGGCATAACATTATTACTTACAGTATACTTGCACATAACCAGTATAAAATTATATTTAAATAACAAATCATAAAATAAATGTTCTCTTTAACTTCTCCAAATGTTTCTCCATATCCTTCAGTTGCACGTAGATATGACAAAAGTTATGTTATTAAACAATTTGATGTAAATTAATTGAAATTAAAGATGAACGTCTATTAGCCACCCTCTTCTCCCTTTTTAAGATTAGCGATGTAGTAGTTGTCAATGTAGATTCTAACTATATATGATCAACTTCATAACAATGATTGCATCTCACAGCCACTCTTACCTTGAACAATATTTTTGGATTTCTTATTTCTTCATTTTTATCCATTTTCTAGCCTTTGAGAGTTTTCTAGGCATCTTTTTGATCAAATGAGATAATATGGGTTATAGGTTTTCAATCTTCAACCAAAATTTTAAACGACTAATAGATTTCATAGTATACTAATAACTCTTTAAACAACATTCCACTTGTAGTATCGACTTATATAAGCATCGATATTCTCCCTTTAATATGACATACAAGTCACTGCATACTTACATCAATTCTTGTTAAAACCCAAAGTCTATATTAACAAGATTGTATTTGTAAATCAATAATGAACTTGTTTACAAAGTGAGTGTGACACCCTAATACCCCCTGGGAGGATACGAGGACGCCACGCAGACAACATAACATACAGAGTCGAGACAAAATTAAAACATACGAAACATTCATCATAATTTCAGAGACCAGTCTGAATTAAGGTTATTACAAACCTTGAGATAAATCCAAAGTTATAAACATCAAGAGAAGCCAAAAACAATTCCAAAAATACAACTTTAACAAAGCAAGACTCAGACTCCATTGGCCACTGTGGTTGACTCGTCCTAGTCCTTATGTCCTTCTCTCTGAACCTACACGGGGCAAATCCACCGTGCTAAGCATATAGCTTAGTAAGTAATAACTAATCTATGCATAAATTGACAATTAAATAAACACAATCATGATATATCATAAGCATGCATTAACAGTTTATCAGAATGAACAATTCAACATATAATATTGGATCTCAACCAGATTACATGGAAAACAAAAATGAGTCTCACAGGAGGGCATAAACCCTTCAAAATCAGGACACAATTTCTTGTGTATAGCATAATCAAACAGAAATCAGAATACAAAACCATATGAATGTTAAAATCCATTAACAGAAGCGGGTAACGGGACTTAAACAGGAGATACCATAATTGGTATCAATAGGAGAGACATATGTCTCGATATCATAAGATACCGAAGTGTCAATACAGGAGACACCGAAGTGTCAATACAGGAGCAGCTGCAGACCCTTCTAGGCATGCCTATTTACCCACAACTAGGACTCAACAGTTTTAAATCAAAACAAGATCATTTTAGACATTACATGTGCAAAGCAAGTAGTCGATCATATTCATATGAAAAAGCACTTCAATATCTCATTCATCAATCAGTACCTCGAACCTTCATGTCCAGAATCAGTACACAATTCAGTACACATTCATCAATATCAGTTTTAGGTCACTCACAAAATTTACCATCTAAATTACTTACTCAAAATACCGTCTAAGATTACTTACAAGAGCTCCTTTATTGTTTATTGCTCCGAAGTTCCAGCAATATCTGGAATCGGTTGCTCGATGCGTTCCTCTATAGCATTCAATACAAACATATATTACTATTGTGCGTAATTATGAATTCAATTATGCACATTCATGAATACTGAATATGTATGATGCATGTTCATGACAAAAATCCAGGTTTCTTATCCTTAATCTTATCACTTTATCAATCAGATGAAACCAAACTCAATTCCTCAATCCAGATTTATTTTACACTCAACTTTCAGGTCCACATTGCTCTATTATTCTCATTATGTAGTTGAGGTAATTAGGTAATACTTCCTTCTATAAAGTTTTCCTCTTTGTCTTAGGTTTCCAATGATACCAAGCTCGTCCAATTTGGTTTAGTATACTAAAAGTTATACTCAAAAGATTTCAGAATGTTCTTGACCTTCATCAAAATTCCTATCCCAACTTCCAATCAATTTATGAAATTTTTAGAGGAAGAATTAGAACTCGATTTCTTCAGACAAATTGTAGCCCTATGTCTATAGTTTACTCCCAATTAAAAATCACTCAATTCAAATAACTACATAGAAAGTTATGCCTAAAATACCAAAGTATATGCAAGCTGTGAGGAAAGTTCGTTGCTGCAAACTTTCCAGATAACAGAATTCTTCAACCTTTTCACAAAAGTTTGCCGTGGTGAACTTATAAAAGTTTGCTGCAGCGAGTCAAGAGTTGGCCATGGAGAACTTTAGTCATCTTCTTCTTCTCTCTACTGTAACTTTTCCACTCTCACTTCAATCTAACTCCAATACTTGCAACCAACTCCTCTAACTCATTTTCTTAACTCATCAGTACACAAACACAATTCAAAAATCCAAGACTCACGCTTATCCTAACTTCATTTCTACTGATAAACAACAGATGCAATGTAAGCATGTACCATTTCGGTTCTCTCAAAACCAGGACAGAGTATATACATATTTTCCAATCCAGAGTCCATACAACACAGTGTTAAACAATTCCTAATTTTCAAATCAATCATCTAATTTATTCAACACTGAAACCTCAAATCTCTAACCCATGCATGCATGTATATTTTACACCATAAACTATCATCAAGTTACTTACTTGATTGAACTCTTCCAGCAGTGAGAATGAAATCCAATGTACATAGAACATAACAGTTGTTAATTGATGAAGAAGAATGCGGTGAAGAACATAAGCTATAGTTATCTTTTCCTAAACCCAACATAAGCCACTCGTAAACATAAGCTATGTGTAGGCTTGCATGCCTTCCACTTGTAATCACACAAACACGCCATTTGTCACTTATATAAGATTGCCAATGTTACTCCTTCATTGGTCTATTTCTCTTATTTTTCTTAGTCTAAAAATACCCCAAATTTTAATAAATTTCCTAAAATTCACCGAAAATTTCAAAATACTCGAAATACTAAAAAATGACCAAAAAATAATTTAATCACAATATCAACTCAATCGTACCCGGAAAATGTTATGAATGCATGCACAATAATTGAATGAGTCTATAAATGCATAGGCACAAAGAAGCAAATATTCAAATATGCAAAGTATAAAATGTCCTGAATTTTCTTAATATTCTAACCCCTAATATGGGGTGTTACAATTCTTCCCTCCTTAAGAAATTTTGTCCTTGAAATTTACCTGATCCGAATGGTTGTGGATACTGAGCTTTCATGGTTTCTTCAGGTTCCCATGTTGCTTCCTCAAGTCCATGATGTTGCCAACGTACTTTTACCAAAGGCACTGACTTGTTTCTGAGCTGTTTAACTTCTTTGGCTAATATCGAAACTAGCCCTTCTTCATAAGACAAATCCGGTTGTACCTGAATTTCTTACACAGGAATCTTGTGTAAAACATCAAATCGATATCTTTTTAGGCTCGACATATGAAACACATTATATAGCTTAGCTAATTCTTCAGGCAGAGCCAACTGATAAGCTATTGGTCCAATTTTTTTTCAGAATTTCATAAGGACCAATGAATCACAGACTAAGTTTACCCTTCTTTCCAAACCAAAGTACGTGTTTCCATGGTGACACTTTCAAGAATACTTTATCACCCACTTGATACTTATTATCTTTCCTTTTTAGATTAGCATAAGACTTCTGCCTATCACTAGCAGCTTTCAATCTTTGTTGAATAATCTGAATCTTCTCTTCAGTATCTTTCAAAATTTCTGGCCCGAGCATCTTGTTTTCACTCAACTCAGTCCAACATACCAGGGTTCTACCTTTCCTACCATACAACGCTTCATAAGGTGCCATACTAATGCTCATCTGATAACTGTTGTTGTAAGCAAACTCCATCAAAGTCAGATAATTATCCTAACTCCCAGGAAACTCCAACACACAACCCTGCAACATATCTTCTAATATCTGTATAACTCGTTTAAATTGTCCATTTGTTTGGGGATGGAAAGCAGTGCTAAACTTAACCTGAGTACCCAATGTTTCCTGTAGACTTTTCCAGAATCTCGAAGTAAATCGAGGATCACGGTCAAAGATAATCGACAATGGTACTCTATATAGCCTCACTATCTCATTCACATACAAATCTGCAAGCTTATCCAAAGAGTAGTCAGGATGAACAGGCAGAAAATGAGCAGATTTAGTAAACTTATCTACAATTACCCGTACTACATCATGCTTCCTTTGAGTGAGAGGAAGTCCAGTGACAAAGTCCATAGTAATGTTATCCCATTTCCACTGAGGAATA
>JANIJH010000003.1:37938543-37964194 GCA_024520975.1 Erythroxylum areolatum
AGCAAATATTCAAATATGCAAAGTATAAAATGTCCTGAATTTTCTTAATATTCTAACCCCTAATATGGGGTGTTACAGTGAGTGACTTCAAGTTTCAAATTTCTATTAATTTTAGTGATATATTGCCTTGCTTCCAGTTATAAAACCTCTATTTGAGTTTCATATCCCTTTTTTCATGAATTTAAGTCATTAAGGCAGCTCATATATGTTTAAACATATTGATTAAGATTTTTATACATGCTTCACAGTTGATTCCATTAAATGTTTCTAATAGGTTTGTCATGATTCGATACCCAATCGGACACATGACAACCGCCGCATATCCAGGCTAAGGATACTCACAGTACCCTTAATCCGACTATGCAAAACTAACTGAATACCTTTTTGAAAACATTTGGGCAGTACAACGATTATATTTTAAAAATCCCAAACTCAATCAAAACACCTGCAAATAGTTTTTAACACATTTCTATATTCACATTAAAATTCTACCACAACTTCTGGACTTTTAAGTCCACTAAAAAGTAATCTCAACAACAATACAAAAGGTTTATACATAAGGTCATTTACAAACCACAAGATAGTCTAAAGTTAATTCACAAAATCATAAAACATATCAACATAACCAACTTAATAAAAAAAACAGTTTATTAGCCACTATACAACAAAAGTACAAACAGAGACTACCTACGTGCGGTAATGCCTCAAAAATGTCAAAAAACCACACGATACACTCAGAGCCTCAAGCTCACCAAATTAACTTGCATGGTTGGAAAGCAAAGGAGGTGAGTACATTATGTACTCAGTGAGTAGGAAAAACATATATCGCAAATAGAACTCAATATACACCAAGACGGTGTAAATAACCTATGAAGTGAACATACATGACATAGAAACACATAGACCTAGTTTATGACTCAACGTATACTGGTTAGGAACCACATAGGCCTAGCCTATTAATTACTCTTCTAGTGAACATAGGCTCCAGTTCTAGTACATAAAAGTAGAAAACATCACATGTATAAATCAAATCTCGTTAAAAGATAAATATATAAAACAATCATGTGTGTCGTCACTAGTCAGTCAAACTAGTGTGTACACCCACCAATTCCCAATATTGGTTCGACTTTCATCCGTGGTAAGATTGGACTACAATTGACAAGAGCGCTATGATCCTAGACGATGACCTCGTCGGTATCCAAACCTTAGGTGTGGAATCACCCGCAAGTCCAGTAGAAAGGTGTCAATACAAGGAGTCGACTTTTATGTACCAACGTCAAGGGTACATGGATCGCTTAATCTGTTATACTTAGCACATGATTGGCCAATCGTTACCTTACCAATCACAAAACAATCATATGAAAATATTAAGTACAAAAATCAAGTAAGGCTCTAAGCTATTATTTATCAGTATAATTGATAAAATGGAACCTTATCATGGCTCTAAGCTAAAAGAAAACACATACACGCAGTATACATAACTCGGTTATGCATATGTAAATTCCAAAACATTATTTCATGCAATAAAAGTCATCTTTTGCACTCTTAGTGCAAAGTTGTTCAAAAATGTAGTTTTAGAAAATAAAACATTATCCTTTGCACTTCAAGTACAGGTTTTTTGAAAACAACATCATTTCTCAAAATATATAATAAAAACAACAGTTTCAAAAAAATGTTGTTTATTAAGTACACAAGTATACTAGCATCTATTTGAGATTCAATTCTATTATGCATTACCTAGGTTAAAAATTCATATACAAGTCAGAATGCATGTCTTGGGATGTCCTAATCCCATTTGAGAAATATGGTTTCCACAACTAACCTCAAAAGAAGGTGTACAATTTCTTGACTTCAACAATTTTCTATACGAGCTCCCTGATCCGTAGCTCCCAAGCCTTTATACATACAAATATACAATGTATTTACTACTCAAATATGTATCTCATATTCATACACCACCACAACCAAATTCATCCCTAATCAATCATCATAAATGTTATTCTAATATATGTCAATAGGTCAATAATTCACTTACTAATTTAATTCGATGTCTCCTGAACCATCAAGCTAACCTAATCTTATGTGCAATGTTTACATCCTTTTCTTCCTAATGTTCCTTTATGAATAAGATATCTTCTTTTATTCATAAATCTCTCTAAAAAATTCCAAATGTCATGATTCTTATGCCCCCAAATACTAGACTTCCATTAGTCTTATTATATTGAAAACTTACACAAATAACATCTCCCTTTAAAATATAATCTCTATCTAAAATTTGTCCTGTTTATAATAAGAAATAGACTGGCAACCAATACTCAAACCACAATAAATCATTATCAATACATCTCCTAACAAAACCATTTCACAGAAGCATTAATAAGGCATCAATAATCATTTTTATTGTTTTATACTTTCACTAATTAGGACTCTAAGGTCCTCAAAAATTAGAAAATAATACAAGGTTCTTGCACAGGTGTCTATCACGGGCAGTATTAGGGAAACAAGCATATATAAAAATCTAGTCACTATTTTGTCAAGCCACTTTCACAGAGGTCAAGTTAAGACCTATATCTACAACTTTAATTCTTTAAGTTGCTTCAAATTCGTGCTTTAAGGATATGAAAAATAGATCAAAATAGAAAGATGAAATTGAAACCAGAATTTCAACTTACCTTGCCAACTTCTTTCATTCTCCTCTTCTCTTCCACTTTTTCTCTCCTTCTCTTCTCATTTTCATTTTTCTCCCTCTTCTAACCTTATGGTAGACTTTCACTCTTACTTCTATTGCCTTTTCATCTATTTTCTCTAGAAAATTCAAGAAGGTCAAATTGATCCATGTGTCACCATTCCATTGGTCCATGTGTCACCATTCTATTGGTACATATGCTATCCTTCTATTGGTCTATATATCACTATTCTATTGGTCCATGTGTTACTTACTTTAGGCTCCACATGTCACTGATTTAAGCCTTCATATGTCACTACTTGTAAGGCTACACATGTCACCAATTGTATGGTTACACATGTCACCAATTGTAAGGCTACATATGTCACAATTTGTAAAGCTACACATGTCACCATTATATTGCTCCATATTTCACAAGTCTATAAAGCCATTTACACAAACTTAAAGGGCCACTTTTCGCAATTATACACAAGCCACTTGTCATCCATTTAATTGAGCCATTTGTCACTTATTCCCAATGCCACATGTCACCATTTCATAGGCCTAATTAACCTAAATTTCCATGTATTAATTTGTCTTGCTCTTTAACATTTTTCTTACACTAGATGCACATATCACCTCATCAATTACCCAATTGTAACAATAAACTCCCAATTCACTAATTATAATCCATCGATTCATGTTATTGTAAATCAAAATGCAAACATTGGGAATGTACATTCATATCACATTTATTTTCGTTCCATACCCCAGAATATGTCAATTAAGTGCATACACTATCTTGTAATGTTTTTTAAATCATGGTTCATATGTGTATACTAATATTATGTATGTAAATGAAATGCACCTCATAAGTTCTTAAATGAAATAACTCATGTGACTCAATTTAACAATTTAATATTTTAACAATTTTAGGAGGTAAGATATTACAAGGTTATTATGAACTATTTCACACTTTAGTCTCACGCTCCCAAATGTCTTGATAAAAGTCTTTAATTTCCTTACCTTTAAATAATCATACACCTTCTTTGAATTACTTTTCAATTACTCTCTTATCTTATCAGATTCCACTTCTTTTGTGAAACTCACTACTTTCCACAATAAACTCCTATATGTGTGGCCTTAATGAACACTATAATAATTTGTATAGACATGTCGAGCAAAATTTCTACGTTTAACTTCTAGAAAGAGATTTTTTTAATGCATCTGCTAAGCCCTAATAACCAATAAAAAGTAATATAAGTAGAAGAATTTAAAGACCATTAAGAAATGAGCATTACATATATGAATACTTAAAGTTTACCTTTATTGATTGCTTACAAAATTCTATGCATTCCCGCATATGTTTAGATCTTCAACAAGAATATTCAAAAACTAAGATTGGTGACTCTCTCCCGCAATCATTGCTAAAGATATAGGGAACTCCTAATTGTTTCCATCATAACTAACTGTAGCTAATAAAGCACCTCTGAAGAATATCTTAGAAAGCATCCATGTAGCCTTATCATTTTTCCTACAACTACTAAGAAAATCATACTTCAATGTGCTAAATCCCATATAAAACCTCTTAAGCATTGGTTGTCTAGACCTTTCATCAAGTTCAGTTTGAATAATGAATTGTTCATCTTTGTCGATCTATCATAACTGTTATTTATAAGAGCATAAGTTTGTATAATAACCTTTCATAGATCCTCACAGCATCACAGTAGCTTCATTTAGCCCTATAACATTGAGATTTAGTCACCTATAATGCATACTTTCTCTGAAGATCATCGATCATCTCACTAATTACTCAATTTGGTTTTCTCCTAAACTTGTGTAAAATTTCATTTACTATCTATTTTTCCTAACTTGTTCATTTCTTTGCACTTTCCTATAACTATGCTTATTTTCTATTATATTAATAAAAAGATTTCATTTCTTATCCAACTATCATATTCCTTAAATGGACATTGTAGTTCATAAGCAACATGTATTCTCACACAAAATCTCACCATTGAAACATCATATCCACTTTAATTTCATAATTTCTTATTGCTTCCTTAAGCTACATCTCATCCTTATACTTCATGCCAATTTCAACCTAAAAATCCTTCATATCTACTTTTGGATTGAACACAATGTATTTCTTCCTTATAGCAGATGCTTTGCACCATCCATCATCACTATAAACTGGTGATTGAACTTCAGTATCACTATCCTTAGAGTCACTATCCCAAACATGTGAAACCCTTTCTTGTCTTTTTGAATTTGTTAAATAAGCAACCTTTTCATTGTAATCTTTTCCACTACTTCCAACCTCATCCCCAAAATTATCAAATTCAAACCCACTATATATACCTTCTTAGCATAGTTTTCTCATTTTCTCTCACAGTAACATATTCTTCATCATCGGTTGCATATATCTCATCTTCAAATGAATCATCTCCAGATTCACTCATTTGCATAACAATGAAATCTTCATCATCTTGTTCCACCTGAACTGGAAATAATCCCTTATCATTCATTCTCATATTCTATTGTGTATTAATCTTAAAGTCGTTGCCAATATTATAATCAAATTCTTTTTCATTTGTTGCATGATTCTTATAACCATACTCGTAATCGACTTCAACATTATGGTAGTTTAATTCTTATATGTGGTTGAGCATTGCCAACATGTCCTTATCATGGTGTAAGCTTAACTTATTTTAAGCACCTAATTGACTCTTCAAGATTTTTGTAAAACATAGATAATACTTAATATCTTTTATCTTTTGACACTTCTTTTAAAACTATCGTGCTAAACTCATCAACACTAATATCCTTTTTGCTTTTAATTTTGCCACAATATATTTGTTGTCGTCATTTATTTCTAACACCCCACTATAATAAAATTAAAATTTTACCTACATTTACATTACAAATAATTATAGCATTAGTTTTTAAGCAACATATTAAAGTAATGATAGTTACACCAAGTTTTTATAATAGTACAAATATGGAAGCATGAATCCTTCTAATGGAAAAGTAAAATCATAACTATAGTAAATAAAATTGAATAAGTACAAAGGGTAGAACTAGAACAATAAATAATAGATAATAGATAAGATATGCTTTCAATAACATAAAAATGCATCTAATAAAGATATAATTTGTTGTTTTCTTTTTTCAGTAAAGTTATAAGATAAACATCTAACATTGTAATAGTTGTAATTAGGTATAATAATTCACAAACTAATAAGGAGAATTTAGTACAACGAATGTTTGGTTTGATCTTAATTTAATTGTATTAGAAATGTAAGTGCATTAATGTCAAAATAGTATATTTATGTATGGATTAGTTATGGCTTAGTTTTTTGTATAAGATATCTTATTAATAAGTTGCTCTGTAATGACAGTGAGATAGGAAAATTGCAAATATGCTAGAGATGAAATGGGAATATTGCAAATCTAAACAAAAACAAAAACCATTGGAATAATAACACAACATGAAAGATAGAACATATTAAATACCTTTTTAGATAAATAATGGATCACGAATGGTGATGGATTTGGGTTTTTATTTTTAAGTAATCTTTTATATTTTTAATAAATAATTTGCTTATATGGAATTTGTATTCTACATGTCATCCATGTAGAAAATGTATTTGCTTATGTGGAATTTAAGA
Organism: Erythroxylum areolatum; assembly: GCA_024520975.1. Classification (NCBI taxonomy): domain Eukaryota; kingdom Viridiplantae; phylum Streptophyta; class Magnoliopsida; order Malpighiales; family Erythroxylaceae; genus Erythroxylum; species Erythroxylum areolatum. The sequence continues at coordinate 37,944,880 of JANIJH010000003.1, forward strand.
TTGTCTTTTTTATCACCATCCCTTTTGTACTTGACTCTCTTACCATTTTCGCTCTTTCAACATATAGTTTGCAACGACTTATAAAGGCAATAGATTCAAATTTAAACTTTTTATTGCTTAAGAGTTACTAGTGTACAAAGCTTAGAAGTATACCTCATTTATATTAATTTTGTGCTAGCATACCAATTTTTGTAAAAATAGTTGCATCAAAACGTAAAAAGGATTGAAACTTAAATTGGGTAATGAAACATATTTGCCTTTCAATTGTTAGTGAGAAGGAATTTTATGAATCTTGTATTAAGTTTCCAAGTTTAAACCAAAAACAAAGCAAGTTAATTAATCGATTAATTGACTATTTATTAACTTATCTAACTAAAACTTAATAGGATTGGTTAAATGAACAAATGTGAATTAGTTGTGGGATTTGGAATTGAGAACAAGACGAGTCCTTAAAATAGATTATATCTAAATCAAAGACGTTATCTAAAACACAAATTGAATATGAACAAAGTTAAAAAGGGATTTGAACTTAATTACGTTTCTTATAAGATTAAAATAGTCAGATTTTATGAGTTAAAAAAGGAAAGATAGAGAAAGTAAATATAAAATGCAACAATTAGTGGTAGTTTGACCTATAATGTATAGGCTAGGACCTGGTGACTTGACCTATAATGTATGGTTTAGGATCTGATGGCCTCTTAATAACTGAATAAAGAAAAGAATGGTCTTCTCCTTTAAATTTACAATGTTGATTCCATCTTTTTTCTTGTAAACCTTGAACTTGATTTAAAGCTATCTACATTATGGGGGTTTTTTGCATACATATCTCTATCTTGACAACTTAAGTTAGTATTTAAAATGAATTTAAAGTTTATTATGCTTATTCAATTGCATTTTTTTATATATATAAGTAAAGGAAAGTTCAAATACTTATGATAATTCAAGCTCTTTAGAAAGATTTGACGATCTAGCTTACACTCAAGTGAGATTGATTCCTAGTATGAAGAACTATATATTATATTTGTATTATAACAAACATTTGAAAGGTAAGAGAATCACTAGGTTAAAGAAGCATTTAGCTAGGAACAAAGGTGATGCTAGACCTTACAAATAATTTAGTCATGATGTCAAATGACAGATAAAAATGTTGCTTAAAAAGTATAAGAATGAGAAAAGAAAAAAGAATGCAAAGAATTAATTATAAATTGGTAGTGGTAGTTCATTTTGAACCATTAAGGATGATATTAACAATATTGAAGCTAGTATTCCTATCAAAAAAAACAAAGGAATTGAGTAACTGATATTAGTAAAATAAGAAGATAAGTGTTTAACTTTTTTGCCTTATAAACAAGTCTTGGAGTAAAAACTTTAATCTCTAGTGTATTACAAATGAAAGAAGCAATTCATAATGTGAAAATGGCAATGGTTAGATGGTGATATGACACAAGTTTATCATTTAATATTGATTAATCTTACTATTACTAGTCCATAGAAGATGTTATTGCTTTTTATGGTTTCAAATTTAAGTTTCTTCAATTAATGACTATAAAGTTAATCTTTTTAACATCACTGATAGTGAAATAAAAAGTTATTTAAGTGAAAGAAGAATAAATTGGGTAACTTATGAGTGTGATTATGTGTGATGGATAAATAAATAGGAAATATATGTTTATTTAATTTTTTTAGTTTATTATGCTAAAGGGACAATGATTTTAAAATTAGTTAATACATTGAGTTTTATAAGAAAATTTGATAATTTATTGAAGATTTTTTTAAATAAATTTATGAATGAAATTGAGTCTAAAAATACTGTACAGATCATCGCTGATAATAAAATTGTTTATAAAGTAGTTGAAAGAGGTTGCACAGTTATGTAGAATTTATGTCATGTTGCTATTATGAAATTTACAACTAATTTCTTTATCACTTATTCAAATAAAAAAGGAGTTAAAACAAATATTTACAGGCAATAAATAGGTTACACCTCAGCATTCTAGGTCTAATACTAAAATAAGGTTTCTAAGATTATACTTAAAGATCATGAATTTTGGCCATAATATTATTTTGTCATTTGAGCTTGTAAGCTTGTAGTGAGAGTACTTTGTTTGAATAATAGCTATGAAAAGTCAAGAGTGAGTTAATTTTATGTTGCTATAGAAAGGGCATAGGAAACAATTAAGGTTGATCTTAAAGATAAGTCTTCTTTATTTATACCTTATCTTATGGATATTAATAAGAGGTACAAAAAGAACAACTTTACTCTCTGTTATTTGCTATTGATGCATTTCTTAATCTAAATGATGATTTTAGATGAAGTTTCATAAAGAAAGATAAAGTTAATAGGAGAACACTCTAAACCATCACAATATTTGTTTCAAATGACATTATTCAAGACCTTTTTGGCTCACAAATAGAGGTATACAAGGTTGTGTTTAATGATTTTGGGATATCCATTACAATAAGCCAAAGAAATAAAATTAATATAAGTATACATTTATTCACTTGTATTACATATTTAAAATTAATTATCACTTCATTTCAATAATGATATTATTTTGATTATTTTACAATTGCTTGGTGTAACTAAATTAGAATTGATGTTCTAAAATTATAAAAATTTAAACTTCAAATTATTAGTCAATGTATGAGTGCAATTGAGTGAGAAAGGAATCAGTGCACAATTGAGTTCATCCCCTAAAAATATGAAATAGATTCAAACAAATGAGGTTAAATGATCTAGTTTTTGCCTTATACTTTGAAAAAATTTCTTATGCTTTCATAATAATTTAATATATTTATTACAATTCTTAATAAAACGTGTAATTATATTAATATAATTAATTTTAACCATATCTATCTCTTAATGTATTGAATTTCAAAGGAACCAAAAGTAATACCAATTTTAGTAATGCTGGAGGATTGCCCTAAATGATTTTTATAAATATTCTTTGCTCTTATATTTATAATTTTACAAAAATTATTCATCAATTTGGTCAATAGTAACAGTATGAGTATCATTTAATATCGATAAAAAAATGTTACTCAAACCGTTAGTACTATACCGACCTAAGATAACAGTCGATATCAGTGGTATTAGTTGGTACCTAAAATATTAATATTACTGAGGGTGAATATGGAATTTTAGAAACTTGTGGACTAAATTGAAAAAAAAAACTACAACTAACCCTAAATGATGTCCTCCCTCTAGAATATCTCATTTCCTCCACCAACACCAAGTAGTTGTCCCCTGACTTTCTCCTTGGTCCCTCGTTCCTTGTTCATAAAACTACCCTCCACCACCACTAAGTTCTTCACTCAATCTCTCTTTCATCATTGCTCTCTGCCTACTCGGGCTCGCATGTACCACTAGCAACTTCAATCTCTGCATTTGGTAGCTTCATCCTGATGTCATTAACCACCAGCTCCAATACAAAGTCACCCATTAGCTCCTTATTGATAAGGCTCCCTTTTTAGTGTCCCTCCTAAGGCCTCATCCAGCCTAAGTCCTAACCCATAACCTAATATCGATAAATTCACGACACGACACTAATAAATCCTAATTGCGTACTTGTTATTGGTATGATTTTTTTATTTGTTTTAAGTTGTTTGTTTTTACAGCTTGCAATTGCATATGAGTTGGTTGTGTGTATCAATATCTTATGAATGGTTTGTTAAATATAATCGAGGCATGCACATTTGGAATTAGATATACTGAACTATCTTGTTATTGCTAGCCAAAATTTTTCATGAATTTTATTTATTGCAATTATCTTGTTTTGTAAATGAAAATTAAGACTAATTTTTGGAAAATTGAAGTTGAAATTATGAAATAAATTGTGTAGTTGAATTTATATGTGTCTATAAGCAATAAGACATTATAAATTCATAAAGAAATGAAGGTTTGTTTATTTGATTTTTTGATTATTTGTTATTTAAATAATCATAAAAATAAGATCAAAATTAATTCATTAAATTGTTAATTTGTTAATTGATTTATATGAGACAAACAATTTATTAATCATTATTTTTATATAATTATTTTTAAATATATGATTAACCATTTAAACATAGGATTTAATATATAATTAAATCATTTAATATATGCATCTAAGTTAAGAAAATAAAATGTTTGTATTATTATATTGTTCATTCTTGTAAATAAAAAATAATATTGCAAATACAAAAAATTAAGTTTTGGAAAAGAATATTTCTAATTTAAGCACAGTTTGTAAATAGATTTTCGTTTTCCATCCTATCTAATGAGTAGTTAAATATATGGTAGAAAATAGTCCATATGAAATTTTCTTATTTAGTATGCCTTTAAAATGGATTTTAAGATATGCCTTTATTTATGAGAATAAACTCATTACTCATTATAATGTGAAATTGTAAATGATTAATTAAAAGTTTTTACTTTTTATTTAGTATAAAAAGTTACTTTTTCAATGTGTGTTATCATAAAGAAATATGTAAAATATAGTTTATCTAGACATGCTTATAATTAATTGTTGAATTTTTATAGCTATGTAGTAATGTTATATGCAAAAACTTTTTGGCTATGAATTTATCAATTTACTTTTGACATATGTTTTTATTTATTTTTATAGATAATAGAAAAAAGTTTAAGTATTCTTAATAATTTAGTCACTTCAAGAAGCTTTGATGATCTAACTTAGGCTTATGCTAGATTGGTTCCTAGAATGAAAAACCATATTATTTGTTTGTATTGTAATAAGCATTTGAAAAGTGTAGAAATCACCAAATTACAGAAGCATTTAGCTTGGATTAAAGGTGATGTAGAGCCTTATAAGAAAGTTAACCATAATGTGAAATTGTAAATGAAGACTTTACTTTAAGAGTATCAGCATCAGAAAGATAGAGATAAAGATTGAAAAACAATATTAGTAATGGAAGTTCTTTTTTGTGGTTAAGATGATAATAGGGATGTTGAACGTAGTATTCCAACCCAATAAGAAAGGAATGTTGAACCTAATGTGAGGGAAAAAGGAAGAAAGGTATCTAACTTTTTTGTACCACGAACAACTCTTAGAACTTAGCCTTCAATCTGTAGTATCTTACAATCTAAAGAAGTAGCTCATAATATGTACATGGCAATGGCAATATGGTGGTATGATTCAGATATATCATTTAATGTTGCCTAGTACCAACTTATGTAGATGTTATTACCTCTTATAATCTAGGATATAAAGCTCCTTCAATTGATGAATATATAAGTAAACTTCTAAATAACTTTGTTTATGAAATAAACAATAATTTGATTGAAATAAGAATAACTTGGGCAACTTATAAATGTTCAATAATGTGTGATAATTGGATAAATAAAAGATAAGAGCCTATTATTGATGTTTTTGTATATTCTACTAAAGGAACAATGTTTTTGAAGTTTATTGAATCATCTAGCCTTGTTAGAAATGTTGGTATTCTTTTTTAGATATTTGATAGAGTTGGGTCAAAAAAACATTGTTCATTTCATTATTGACAAAAATTATGCGAACAAAGAAATTGGGAAAAGATTGCAAAGTAAGTATAATTCTTTTTACTGGACTCCTTAGATTGCACATTGCATTGGCTTAAAGTTGAAAATTATAAGAAATGCTATATGCTTTCCTACTTTTGATAAAAGTGTGCAAAAAGAAAAAAGTGACAAATTTTATTTATAATCATGCACGATGTTGAGCAAGTTTTTTATATAATAAAACTCTCATTACCACAACTATATGGATCGTTTATTATAGTATCAAGGTATCATTCATATGAGGACTATATATACCTAAAAACTTGAGAAATAACTCTATCTAAGGCAATAACAATTGATTTGAATTAAAATAAATAATTGAAATTAAAATAAATAAGAATTGATAAGTGAGCTGCTAATGAATTTGAGATTTATCAAGGTTGAAGACTTGGGAAATGTTTTATCCTTATCTTGTTGACTCAATTTATGTTTAATCCAAGATAGCCTAAAGTTTTAGTTACTCTCTCTTAAGATCTAATTAAGTAACCAGAATTGAATTCAATATTCATATATCTATAATCTCTCGATTCACAAGTTACTCCTAACTTATTCAATTAGATCTAAAGCAATCCTATAGATAATTAATTTCACTATTAAGATCTCTCTTCAATTGATCGTTAATCTGATAATTGTGGGTCTATTAAGTTGCCAACTATCATTGCATACCATAACACTAATTACTTTGACTCACTTTCTCGATTTATTGTCAAGTATGCCCACGAAAATTATCACAAACATATATTAATTTATTAAATTCAACAAAAAATAAAGTTCACAAAATAATTCAAGAATAATCCCTAATAGGGATCTAGAAAACCATAATCATGTTAAACATCCTAGAACTCTATATAAACATCCAAGACAATGAAAGAAATAAAGGGAAAAGAAAGAAAAACTAATTTATGCCTTGAGCTAGAAATCTAGAATTTCTCTGAAGCTCTTCTGGATGTCTCCTCTTGATCTTTTTTGAATCAGTGGTAGTTGTGTCTTTTTGGTTTTTTTCATATAGTGCATTAGGGTTGTAAGGTTTTGTCTAGCTTTCCCTACTTTGTTTAGTTCCAAAAATAGTCCTGAACACTCAAAACTCTGAAAAATTGTGCTTAGAAAAGCCTCTATCTTGATCGTAACTTAGAGTCAAGATCCTGCTCCTACTATTTCCCTCTTTGTCACGATCGTGTTCAATTGTGCATGATTGTGACACCTTCAAGCTTCCTCCATCTTCTTCATTCTTTAATTTTTTCTAATTTCCAATACTCACAAGCATATCAAATACCTCTTAAAACATAAAATTAAGATCCAATTATTTCTTTAAACCAAATAAACACTTGTAATACATATAAACATTAACAATAACACAATTATAAGCCTATACATATGATAATCATCTAAGAAACATTTAAAAACATACTTTTGTAGCAAAACATAATATAATCTACACCTATCACACGGATCTTAAATTTGATGATAAATGATTTGACTAATGGTAGAAATTTATGTTATCTTGCTATTACAAGATTGTGACTATTTTTTATCACTTCAGTGTTTTGTTCTAATAAAGAAGAAGCTAAAACAAAAATGTCACAAGTGATAAATGGGTCGCATATCAATATGTCAAGTCAATGCTAGAGTGGAGGTCTTTAGAATTATACTTGAAGATCATCAATTTTGGTCCCAATATCAATTTGCAATATGAGTTTTTATGCCTTTAATAAGAGTATTTTGTTTGGCTAATAGTAATAAGAAGGCAATAATGAATTATTTTTATGATATCATGAAGAGGGTGAAAGAAACAATCAAGGACAACCTAAAAAATAAGTCTTCTTTGTACATATCTTATTTTACAGTCATCAATGAGAGATGAAAAAAATAGTTTTACTTTTCGTTGTTTATAGCTGAGGCATTTTTAAATCGTAGTGTCTATTTTAGACTAAGTTTCACGAAAGGAATTGAAGTAAATAGGAAAATGATATTAACTATTATAATAATTGTTGCCTATGAGATGAAGCAAGGTCCCCTAAGCTCACAAATGAAAGTTTATAAAGATACTTTTGGTGATTTCACTACCAAAAAAGCAAGAATTGGCAACGAAAAATTATCGACGGAAAATATTCCGTTGCAAATTACCGACAAAAAATTCATTTCCGTCGGTAAAATTGAAGAAAAAAATTTTATTTAGCGACAGTATTAATATCCGTCGCTAAATATGGAGGGAAATCATCCCAACAAATTTTGCGATGGACTTTAGCGACCGAAAATTACTGACAAAAAATATAAAGTAGCAAATTACCAACAGATAATCCATTTTCGTAGGTAAAATTGACGAGAAAATTTTCTTTTAACGACGGTACTAATATCTGTCGCTAAATATGGAGGAAAATCATTCTGACAAATTTTGCGATGAACTTTAGCGACGGAAAATTACCGACAAAAAATATACCGTAGCAAATTACCAACAAAAATCCCATTTCCGTAGGTAAAATTGACTAGAAAATTTTCATTTAACGACGGTACTAATATCCGTTGCTAAATATGGAGGGAAATCATCTTGAAAAATTTTGCGATGGACTTTAGCGATGGTATAAGATTCCCGTCGGTAAAAGATTTAGCGACGGTATAAGATGTCAGTCGGTAAAAAGGTGGAAATTATTGATGGAATAAAAAAATTTTGAATTTAACTACGAAAATTTTCGTCGGTAAAATCTCTTTAAATTTAAAGTCACCCGAAATCTCCCCCCACCTGTGTCTTTTTCTTCCTTCTTCCTGCATCTCCTCTCCGATCGGCTTTCTTCTCTTCGGTTTCTCTGTTGTGGACTCCTTTTCTGCTCATCGGGGTTGTCTTCTTCAGCTATTGTCATCGTGTTCTTTGGTGGAGGTATTCTTGCAACTACCGTTATGTGTTTTTTCATATATTGGATGAAAGTTAATTTGGGTATTTGATTACTTTCATTTATTTGTATATTTTGTAATTGGAAAACAACTTTAAGGTATAAATGTTAATGATAAAAGGGACAAGACGTGATTTTAGTTGTGATGTTGGGATAAATTTCATATGCATATAAGGTGTTTGATAAAATGTCTATTCTTTGAAAAAATAGTTTCAATTCTTTATTTTCAGTTCTTTTTTAATATGAATTTCATAATTTCAGTTCTTTAGTACGAATTATTTTCTTAACTTTTGCACAAGAACCATAATATAATAAGTGCTACAGTTGATACGAAGAGATTTAGCAAAGTTCTCTCCATGGTGGCTTTCAGATAAACTGATCACTTTGTAGGTAAATTTTAAAAAATAGTTTTTAGCCAATTTACCGACGGAAAATCCATTTCTTAAGTAAAATATATTGGATTTATCGATGGAAATTCTTTTTCCGTAGGTAATTATTGACCAAAAAAACCAAATCTGTTGGTAATTTTCTATCAGAAAAATTTTCTCCTTCGGTAAATTTACCGACCGAACAAAATTTTCATTGGTAAATTTATCGACGGATATCTACGGCCGTATTTCCGACGCCTTTTTCCGTTAGTAAATTCTGTTGCTAAATAAGCTTACCTACGGAATGCACATTGCAATTCATCAAAGAGACAAAATTAATTTGGGTATTTTTTCACTTTTATTACTTGTTGGAAATTAATCATCACTTTATTTTGTTTATAATATTATTTTTGTTATCTTACAGTTACTTTGTGAAACCAATTCAGAAATGGTATTCTAGAATTTCAAAATTTTACAATTTGAATTTTTGAGTCAATGCAGGGATGTCAAAAAGGATCTGGCCCTAGTTGATCAGGCCACGGGCAGGCAAAATGATGTTATTTTTGAAGTTTTTCTAAAAAAATATATGGCGGGCCGAGGCACAAGCCTATCAGCCCGTGGTCGGGCCGAGTTGGGTCCAGTTTGGCCCATTGACCTCTCTAGGTCAATGTGTAAGTACAGCAGAGTGTGAAAGAAATTAAAATACATTTAAATTCATCAATTCTAAGAAAAAGAATAGATTAGAACATAAAAGATTGAACAACTTGGTCTTTATTCAATACAATTTAAAGTTTCGAGAAATGTATAATATTATCATTATTAAGTTAAATATAATTTCTTGTATTTTTTACTAATTTAATTTTATTTGTTTACTAGGACTTTTATTAAAACAAGTAATTTTATAGATCTAATTTGTCTTGATTATATCAATTTTTTAATAGACAAAGTTTCTAATGAACTGAGTTTAATAAATGAGAGTAACTTGAAAAATGATCTTAAATGAAAAAGTATTGACATACCATTTGGTATAATGAATTTAAATGATGGTAGTAATGATGTTCCTTTTAATTATAAAGATTGTATCAAATGAGAATCAGGGTCATTGTGATTTGAGTAAGTACTTGATTGAATAAAATTTTAGGTTTTTTTTTAATTTCTTATCTTCTTTTAATTCACTTATATTTGATGCATATGTTAGATTCTACAAATGCAATAAAAATATAAAACTTTTAACTATAAATGTTTTTATTTCAAGTCTTGCTTTTAGTTAATTGTATTCCTTCGTATGAACTTTTATTGTAAGACTCATGGAGTCTTGAAATCTTATTATTCTTTCTATCTGATGTTTTAAGATAATTATTATTTATTATATAATAAATTGTAAAATTTTAATTAAATTGTATTATTCTTTGTTTTATATATATATGTAAAAAATAATATTAATAGAAATGAATAATTTGTTGTTATTTCAAATTTTTATTGTTATGACTTTTAGAGAGATGATTAATATAAAATTAAAATTTATATAGTATAATATATTAATGGACTATTTTATAGCTTTAAAAAAATTCAAGGTTATTTTATAGTTTTTAAAATTATCTGAAATATTATCTCATCATATTATTTAAAGTAATACTCGTACCTATATAATACTATTCCATAACTAAGTCCGCTATTAATATACTTTTGAATATTCTCTGTTTTTCACATAAGAAAACGAGTTAGAAATTATACAGCACGCGCCACTAAATGGCGTAAGATTACTTTTAGCTTAATAGAATCTGATACGTGTCAGGGTGTCCAAAGCAAAGCGGAGCGTCACGTAGTGATAAGTTTTATCTTCTCCACTTCACAGGTGACAGACCGGTGGCGAACGCACTTTTTACGCTCGCCGGTGTCACGTCATGCTCAGTCTAATGGTTACGCCGTCTTTTTCGCCTGCGAAATGCGGACCTCGTCAAGTCATCACTACCTCGACCAACAATTTTCCTTCGTTTTTGCCCAAAGAAGTGGAAAGCATCAAGGACCTTTTTGCTAGAAAGTTGGCTACTCGCATCGAGAGACTCCCTGTAGACTCCATCATGACCTACCCTTTCGTTTCGTGTTTCTATTCAAAATGGACTCCCCTTATGTATATAAATACATGTATATTGCTTTCAGGTGTTGTTCGCAGAAAATTGCGTGATGAGTAGTTGCGTGAAGCCTTCGAAACAGAGGAAGGGCACTCCGGTTGTTCTTCTTCACGGTTTTGACAGGTCCCTTCTGTACTCAATATCAGACATAAGTTTGAAGAACGAAATTAAGAAACGAGTTGCTGGTATTGTGTCTATTGAGTTCAGTGCATGTGTTATGACTCAGTTCCTGTTTAGAATGGAGATACACGTATCCGATGCTTGAGGAAGCTGGATTGGAGACATGGGCTGTTGATATTCTTGGTTGGGGTTTCTCTGATTTAGGTCTGATACGTGTGCCTTGACTCGTTTCTCGGTTTGTTTCGTGTAGAACTAATTCCTATATCGCTTATTATCTTGTGGGTCTGCATTTTTGTTCTGTTCCAGGAAAGCTTCCATCTTGTGATGTTACATCTAAACGCGATCATCTATATCAGGTAATGATATGTGGTCTGTAGGATGTCTTTTGTCCTGGGTTGTCTAGCATATTTTCAAGGAGAAAATTTATCTCTGTGAGTGCTTCCACCGTACTACTGAGGCATGAAAACTCTGTACTACTATAGCAGCTCTTCAATCTTAAAGTTTTGTAATTATATCTACTTGTTGGTGGAGTTTTTGAAACATGGCCTCAGTTATGTAGCTATCAGTGCCTCGGGGGTTCTGGGAATTTAAGCGGACTGTCCTTTGAGAATGTAGTGATACTTTACCATTGTTATTTGATCCGGAATCTAATTTGAGATCATATCATATGCTTGTCAAGCTTTGGAAATCCTACATCAATAGGCCTATGATATTGGTTGGACCAAGCCTTGGTGCTGCCGTGGCAATTGATTTTGCAGCCAGTCATCCAGAAACTGTGAGTATTTCTCTCAAATTGGTGTGTGTGATCACTGACATAATGGAAAGAAGTTAAAAGTTTAGTTATAGTAACTCAAATTGTTGCATCCAATGCTCAAATGTTCTTTTAATCTCAGGTCGAAAAACTGATTCTCATTGATGCAAGTATATATGCTGAAGGCACAGGAAATCTAGCAACTTTATCTTGGGTCATAGCATATGCCGGGGTAACTTTTCTGCTTGACTAATGAATCTTCGTTAATGTTGTCCACCTCTTGCAAATCATTTACATATCTCCTACATTGAGCATATGCCATTGGCTACTCTAGTACCTTTGGCCGAGTTTAAGTTTTTTATTTTTTAGTAGCTCTCATAATCTGTCTTTTAGTGAATGGAAGTTGTCATCATTCTCCTAATTTAATCCTTGTGTTCACGGGAAAACAAGGTCAAAGTGACTTCTGCATGCGCCCATTATTTGATTCCACTTATGAAGTTCATAAAATCCTTTGCCAGCTAAACTATATAATAACAACAACAATATCCACAACAACATCAACAACAACAATCCAGTAAAAGGGATGAAGGATTTATGCATGCAACAGTACTATAGAGTTTAGGAAATTGACATATCGCCCATAGAGTTTAGGAAAATTATGAGATGACATATCGCCCAAAGAACACCTAGACTGGAATAAGCATCTAAAATAATTAGGAGTTATCAAATTAGCTAAAAGACATACCTGTAACAATGCAAAATTGAACAAGCATTTAAAGAGTGCATCTAACAAATTCTTATTATTTCCTGTGCTTCACCTGCACAATTTGGTGGGCCTAGGAGTGCATGCCAGAGAGAGTGGGTGGTAGCAACTTGTTTGCCTTGCTGTATAACCGTGCTACCTTCTCTACAATTTCAGACTCTAAATATTTGTACCATACTGATTAGCATTGTTTCCAAATCAGGTTAAATTATTGAAGAGTGTCCCCCTTCGCTTGTTTGTTAATGCTCTGGCCTTCAACAGCCTATCATTGACTACCAGCTTAGACTGGATGAAAGTGAGTGTTGCGTCTCGTAGGCTTTCAAAGGACTCAATTTAAACGCAATTTCGTTCTTATGCTCTGATCCTATCTAGGTGGGCCGCTTGCATTGTCTATATCCTTGGTGGGAGGATGCAACTGTTAATTTTATGGTAAGTGGCGGTTATGACGTCCGCGCTCAGATAGAAAAGGTACTTATCTGTGTTTGGAGTCCTTGAATAACCCATATTGCTTTTCTGGATGCCCATTCATCTATTTGACGCATAAATGAGTGCAGGATTTTTATTGTCTTGATAGGATAGTAAGTTGACGATGCCCTTGTTTCCCAAGCATTCTTTAAGATGTTGCATGTCTGCCTTTTCTTTTCTCTTCCACCCCATCTTTTCCCATTTGTTGTAAGTAAAAAGAGAGAGAACAATAAAGAGAAAATAAATGAGAAACTTACTGTCTGTTTCCTTCTTATATTTTGTCTGAAGCTGAGAACATTTCTGCAAAAGACGGTGAGCGGTAAGACTTGGAACTGACACTACTACTGGATGTTAATTGATGATGAGACAACCGTATTATTTTGGCATTTTTTAAAACAAACACACACGAACACACACACAATAAACTTCAAGTTTGTCCAAGTTAGGAGTCCCAGAGATCTTGCAACATGGAACTTTACTGGACTGCAGTTTTCGTTGAGTTCATTCTGCCAGAAATTCCTGAAGCCCTATAATTCTATCCTGGGTTCTTTCAGGGAGTCCAATAATGCTATCTGTCCTATTGATTTGAGATTTCTTTGAAAGGTCAAGCAGAGGACACTTATCATTTGGGGTGAAGATGACCAGATCATTAGCAATAAGTTTGCTGTGGTTAGTACTTGATGAACTTTTGGTATTGTTAATAATTAAGAAACCTAGAGGAAACTTTCTCTGTCCTCTCAGAAAAGATAAAAGCTTGAAATTAACAACTATGTATCTTTCATCAAATTATATGAGCAGAGACTACACTGTGAACTGCCAAATGCCATCATAAGACAAATACCAGATTGCGGCCACATTCCTCATGTTGAGAAGCCCCAAGCCGTTTCCAAACTGATCATGGAATTCGTGAAAGAAGATTCAGTTAAAGAGGTGCAATATGTTTCTCAGTCCTGAAGATGCCCGTTTTTCTAGTCTAACTCTCATGCCGATGTATAAATGACATCATTCAGTTTGGGATATTCTCAGGAATGAGTTGATTTAAGAGAACAAAATGTTCAGTTTTCAAGTAGACTAAGTTATCAGTAAGACCGTATCAGTAAATTAAAGTTATTTTTATCAGTAAGTGTTTTTGGTAGGATGTGTTTTCATAACATTGCATCAACTGATAACGTATCTTATTAAAAGCTCACTTCCAGTGGTTGGCATCTCATTGTCAAGAGACATGATGTGGCTTGCTTAGGTCGGATGTCTTATGCACCACTTTTTCCTTCCAGCATCATTCATTAACTTGTTGAATCTCTTGCATGTGTTGCTAACACAGTATTAGTTTTATCATACACCAATGTCAAAATTTCCCAGCCCCATCAACTTTGATGAAGCGTTTAGACTACAATAATATGCTTTGCATTACGTATAAGCCAGGTGCCAGGTCTGTGTATACGGTAAAACTGTAACGTATCTCTGATAATTACTGGGGAGACAAATTCTGAAAAAGCCAAACACCAATGTGTAATGTCACCTTTTTCTTTTGCTACTTAGACATAAAAGCGAAATCCCTTTAATAATGAACCCGAAATTTAAACTGGCAAATGAACCCTAAATAATTGTAATTCAAGTTCTGCCGCAACGCCATATACATTCAAGGTAGACCCCATCAAAGCTTTTATAATTGTTTCCTCCTCCTTGACATGTCATTCCCCAACAAAATCTACAAACACCATGTCACGGCCACATCTTTGAAAAACAAAAACAGTCGAGATGAAGATCAACAAATTATTAACTACACTAGGTAGGCTATAAAATTAATACTAGCCTCGATATACAAAAAAGGGAAAAACCCCAGTGGCAGTGGGGCTTGGCTCTAGATGTGTCCCATGTTAAAATTACATATCAACCAAAACCCCCAAAAGTTGATTCCTTCTTCCCTTTGCTTTGTCAACCCCGCAATAAAAGTAGACCAGAGCAAAAGGCCAGATAACCAAAGATCAAGTTTTTAGTTACGATTTTATAAGACGCCGCATCACTGTTGTCACCAATACCACTTCCTGTAGGGCCCAATCCAGTCCCAAACACAGATGGAGTTGTACTAGTTGACGTTGTAGGAGTTGTGGTGCCAGCGGTTGGTGTTGTGGCACCCGTTGTCGGTGTTGTGGCACCCGTTGTCGGTGTTGTAGTGCTGCAATCCAAGTAAATAAAAAAAAGGGTGAGCCTGAGGTCTCTGAAATCCTTCCGAAAAAGTGAAACGATCTCAAGAAACCCCACATGAATGTCACTCAATGTATGGACGCACATTTGTGGCATCTTATGAACAAACATATGGAATAACAGATACCAAGCATCTTATGAAACATCTACGTCATGACAGCTCATAGCTGTGAGAATAAAGCACAATAAACCTATAAATCAATTGGAAATTTGCAATACACTCCAACTTGAGGTCTGCTTTGTCTTAACCACCGTCCATTTACCGTATACTAACTGGTTGTGCAGGTAAACCCAGATGGAATGAGATTAAATATCGACAAACGGGGTAAAGAACAAGCAAGCTCCTTGTTAGAACCACACACAAAAGTAGAAAGAAAGAAGCAAAACAGCATTTACCACAGGACCTTGAGCTGTTGCGAATAGAATACGTAGCAAGGAATTAGGCTCGTTATACCATAAATGAACCTTGTAAACTGAAGTCCTTTAAAGGAAGCAAAATCCAAGTTATAGAAGAAGTCATCTTTGATGAGGGGATGATTTCAAAGATCAGAAAAGAAGAATCAGCACAGCACGCAGGATCTTAAAGCCGTAATCTTTATCGGAGTAGAGAAGATTGTTAAAGAAAAGCTAGGGTACCTTGCACTTGAAGTATAGGAGCACGTAGAAGGAACATCTGCAAATAAGAAAAGAGCAGCCAACAATGGGAACAGAAATCAGTGCTCACTGAAGATAAAGCGAATGACGGTCGACTGAACTGAGAGCTTGAATAGTAGACTTACTGGTAGGAGGATTGGAACTTAAAGTGGCTGTTCCTGAAAAATCACAGGATGCACCACCTTGACCCTTCCTCTGGTAATAACTGTTAACAGCCCAGTTGCAGTGATCTTTCACAGTGTTGGGGTTGTAACAAGCACCATTTTGAAGGATTGGAGTACAGTCAGCTCCAGCTCCGCAGGCATAATCCAGGCTCTTTTGTAGAGCTTGATCACCCACACCATCCTTACACAAACAGTATGAAGCACCTAGAAAACACAAATTTAAGACCAAAATATAGATAATTAACACACAAAAAATGTACTGCTACCATGTTTTTAGTAGAGAGTTGAGAATTGCGTCAGCATAAACTTGTCATCAAGATCGATAAGGAAGAGAGTCGGACAGATGAAGAGAGACACAAGTGCGGAACCATTCTTGTTTAAGCAAAATAACTCGAACAGGGAAAACAAAAAAGACCACCTCAAGTGAAAAAAAAAAACCCTTCTAGAAGAGAATAGCAAAATTAATTTCAGCCCTTTTTCACAGAAGATTGGACAAGAAGTAGAATATAATCATCCAATAGCTTACTTGAATGGCCAGTGAGGATCAAGAAAAGCAGTAAATAGATTAAACCAGCCATGACTGAAGCAAAATTCTACAAGAATCTCTGTTAGGCCAAGCACTTGAAAAGCAGCTGAGAGTTGAGAGAGAGAGCAAGAGTGAGAAACTGAGAAGTGTGTAGATAATGCACAGTAGTGTGACAGTGATGGTGGTGAGTAGTGGGAGGCCTTTTATGGGTCTAATGCAAGTCCATCTAAATCGTTTCACACAGCTACGGGGACAGAGCTATTGTATTAATAATGGGAGTGTGTGTTTATTGGGAAGTGAGCAAAGAGGTCGGGTTTTGTCGCTTATTTGAGGAATCTGTGCTTCTCTCAACGGTCATAAACTCTCGTGCATGATCAAAAACTCAACCAAGTTAACCCAATCTGGTTTAGGTTCGTTCTGATCAACCTTAAACTGTAAATGGGTCCCACAAATGAAAGGCTCCTGCGTTCTGCTTTAGCAGTGTGAACTGTCACCAGACGCAACGATGGCAATCAATCGGGTCCATAAGGTAACAGATGATCTGTCGCTATTACCTGTTATTCCTCTCTTTTCACGAGCATTTATTTATTTAATGAATGAGATTTTTAAAAACATAAATGAATTTTTTTTAAAAAAATATTTATTTATTAAAATGAAACAGCATCACAACTTAGAAATGTTAAATAAAAAAATAGGTAACATATTCTAACTAAACTTATTGAGATATTTAGCAGCTGATTTAAATAACAAATGGGCTACTATATTTACATGCTTTGGAATCCAATTAAACTTAAAGCATTGAAAAACATATGTTATTAATTTAAATTCTTTCAATATCACTTCCAACTTATTGATGCTAGTTCTTGATCCATAGAACTTCTGCACTAACTGAAAACAATCTGTTTCCACCTCAACTGACATGAAGCTAGATTGTATCAACCAAAATAAGGCTTCTTTGAATGTGATAGGTTCAGTAATAAGAGGATTATAATTTGATATAGAAAAACCTAAGAGACATTTAACAAACTAACATTTCTCTCCTCTTATTATCAAGGCATATGACATAGTCCCCTGACCATATTGAATTGTAGCATCAAAATTGCACTTCATAGCTCCAGCATTTGGGCCTGACCAATAGACAACAGGTCCATCAGCACTTGTTGTTGTTTGAGAATTTCTAGTCTTAAATTGGACATGTTGCAACTTTTCAAAAAATCTTGTTGAAAAGGCAACAATAGCTCTGGGATCGAATCTTTTATTCTGCCATATTAAGGAATTTCGAGCATTCCATAAATGTCACACAAGCACACAAGCTCGACTCACCACATCTATCTAGCCAGTCAAGAGATCATGCAAAAAGATATTGAAATTTGGAGCAACATGATATAAATTGAATAAAGTCTAACATGCATGAGCTTGATCACATTCTAGCAATGCATAAGAAATTGTTTCAGCCTCATCACAATAAGGACAGTTTTCCTCAATTGTCATTCCTCTTCTTTTTAAGGCCCCTCTTACTGAAATAATCCCTCTACATGCTCTTCAAAGAAATTCCTTCGTTTTAGGAGGAATTGGTTGATGCCACGACTCCTTCCAAGGGCCAAAAATCTCTTCAAAAATTGTGGTGCTTAAAAGTTTATGGGCTACTCTATAACCAGATCGAATTGAGTAGAAGCCATCTTTAGTAAAATGCCAAATCAACTGATCTTGATGGTTTATCGTATGTAAAGGAATTGACATTATTTTCTCCACATCCATATTACAAAAAAGGCCTTGTATTAATTGTAGAATATGATAAAAACATATTAACAAAAATAGGCTATTTGAACCTGTTTATAAGAACATATGAAATTCTCTATATTGTTCATGATATTTCAATTTTGTCCTATTTAATTTTATGTACACATTTATGTAGACTCCGTATAAATATGTGAATGAGATTTGATAAAATATATTAGGAATTAATTTACGAAAACAGAGGATCTATTCTCTTATAAGAGGCTTATGACCTAGATTTGAGTCTGACTTTTCAGTCTACTACAGGTCATTCAGGATCAGCATTTAAAGAGCTCAAAATCTGATTTAGTTTTAAATAAATTAAAAAAATGTTACGAATATACTAAACACTAATACTACAAATAAGTATAATAGATTAATACTACATATTGCAATAAATTACCAAAGACTTCAAAGAAATCATATCACTGAGTGTTTTAAGTTTAACCTTGTAACAAATAAAAGAAGCAAAATTTATTGAAAGATAGTTGAATTATTAAATTAATGAAAACAAAACAATTAAATTTGTTGGGTCTGTGTTTTGCTTATCGAGGCGAACTAGGCCCAGCGTACCCCAAGTTAGCACGTGATCACAACTTTTAAAGGTATTGTCCTCTTTGATACTTGAATTCAAGACCTCAAGATTTTGTTGCATTTAAATGCATGCCTCTTACCATAAAGAAAGTCTAGCTTTATTATTAATTAATATTTGATTTATATCTTTATACTGTGATCATCAAAATTCATATGATAGACAATGTTTATAATTTAAAATTTACTTCTGCAATTGAAGTGCACATTATCCAGACATAGTAAAAGGAACTTAGAAAAAAAAATGTTGTGAACGCTTATAGTCCATGAATTATAAACTATTTGATACTAACTTATATAACCAATGTTTTAAAAACCGGACCGGACATCGAACCGGTCGAAAGAAAGGTTTAAGGTTTAGAGGTTCAACCGGTAGTGA
>JANIJH010000003.1:37965723-37985241 GCA_024520975.1 Erythroxylum areolatum
ACCGGCCGGTTATCAAAAAACCGGCCGGTTTTTATATTCAAAGGTTATTACTTAAAACCGAACCGGACACAGGTCCGATTCTGACCAATTCCGGTCGGACCGCCCGGTCCGGTCCGGTTTTCTAAACCTTGTATATAACAATCACCCCATTAATTTAAGTTATATTCAACATTAAGCAGATTCTGATATCTCATCGTGTGTCAACGAACTTGCATTGGCAGTAACGACCTTTAAAGCAAATATTAAATGAGGTGATCTAAGCCCTGCACGCAGTGATCAACAAGCGTGCCACAATAACACCTGATGTGGATGCCATTTCAAACTCGGTCTAATTTGCGATAAATGAATACCTTTTGTGGACTGGACCCTTTTATATTTTTGGCAGTAGTGAAAAAGCGATCTCGAATTCCTAATCTTTCAACTCTTTTTTGTTTTGTTTTGTTTTGTTAAGAAGTGTGGACTACTCTTATAAGAAAGGGAGAAAGAAGAAACAAACGGTAATTACCAAGCAAAACGACGCAGTTTTTTAACAAAAATTTAATTTCTAAATCCTGTCCAAAAGTCCGATTCCGGCTGTCTTTAGACACTTGATCACCGTTCTTACATGCAACTGTTGCAATTTTTACAAAAATGTGTCTTAACTTAATATGTTATTGCTCACGTCAATTTACGCAGAAGAACTTGGCTCTAAGAATTAATAGCTTTTTTTAAAAAAATTAATTTAAAATTTAAGGAGAATATTATTGAATTTCAATAAATATTTAATCGTAATATTAAGAATTGGCGAATCCACTGAGGAAGATTGGTTTAATCTCTTAACCGAAAAGATAATTAGAAATGTATTAAATCATTTGATACCAATTGAATTGGGTAATAGTTTATTTTATTTAAATAATTTATTTTAACATAAATTATATAAGTCATTACGTATAAATACATACACTATTTTACATTGGTTTTATCGTCGAAGAGATGCGGCCTTGCGCTCGAACGCTTGGCGCAGAATTTGGCTTTTTCGTAAACACACTAAACAACGCGAAACGCACTACGAGGCAAAACATACAATAATGCTACAGTTTGATTGAATTCTTGACAAGGCAGGCAAAACAAGTTTTGAAAATGTCAACAGTACCTTAGTTACATGATAAAGAGTGGTGTGTTTATTAAGGTATTTATTAAAATTCAATATGGATGGGACTTTATTGAATAAAGTTAGGGTAGTTGCCACTTCCTTCTCAGATTTCACTGCATATTATGGCTTGAAGGATGCACAAAACAAAACAAAACAAACCCTGGAACGTGCGAATAAGTAAATGACAAATTCAATTTTGGGGGAGAGCTTTTCGCTAGTACTCTGTCCACAGACCAGATCTAGACTAGGTAAGGAAAATCAGGTGACTGAAGCTGAACATCTAACACTTTCCTTGGTTATCCTACCATTCGTAATTGAATTGAAGACGTTACAATAAAGTAGACAATTGGCTAAAAAATAAAGGCTAATTGTCTAAGAGCATCGCCTATAGTTATTTGTGACCTTTCTGTTTCATTGCATAAAGCGTCGTCAATTTTTTGTAGCTAAAAACTATACGCAATAATTATAGACAAAAATTATCAACTACGAAATTTTTTTGTAACTAAAGCATTATAAAACATAACTAATAGTTTTTGACAGACATTTTCGTCTTCATAGCTATATATTATTAGCTCCGTTTTTTATAACATAGCAAAATTATATTAACTATGTTTTTTTTATATCGTAGCTAAATATTTTTATTTACCTTTTTTATAATGTAGCCAATTTTTAATTGTTGCGTTTTTAATAATGTCGTGATATGTTATTGGTTACATTTTTAATCTATGATATTGAACAATATGTTTTATATGTAATGTATCGACAAGTTTTTTATTGTGAATTATTTGCTTATTATTATAAAACTAAATCATAGAAAAATATTATTAATTCAAAATATCGAGAATTGTATATATAATGTAAAATTATATAAATATCATTAAATTATACCAACAAAAACAATATAACATTAAAGGATAATCATTTGTTCCTAAAAGATATTAATGACAACTTGAACAATTCTTATAAACAAAATAATAAATAAAGAGATCAGTTTATAAATTATAATATGTCATGCTCATATTACAAAAATATTAAAGCATAACAAGAATGATCACCTAGTGTTGTCCATGTCCGTGAACTTGTAATCATCCAAAAAGCTTAGTTAAAATCAACTAAAAATATTGTGAGTATTAATACAATAAGTATTTGGTTCTAATTAAATCAAACAACAGATAACTTTATTATTTACAATATAATCACTCATGAGTTGCATCTTCATCCATTCTATAATACGAGAAAAAAAGGGTATTAAATTTAAAGTATAGTACATATAGGAAGACAAAGAAAAAAAGTAAAGGAGATATAATTAATACCATTCACTTTTCTCTTCATTTCTATCATAATCAGGACCAACTAATCCTTTCAATTACATATCATGTTTTTCTAATTTTGCTTGAGCTTTTTGTCTCTTGATTACTTCAACTTGTAATGCAGCGTTAAGCTTGTTGTTTTCCTTTTGAATGTGTTTAATGATTGTTTTATGTGTTGAGGTTGAAATATTTGGCTTAGGGCCATAGTCAAGGCCTTTCACATAGCCAGAACAAGTACTTAGTATTGTATTATAAATGTCTTTTGCACTGAGCTCATTACTCTTAGACATAGACTTCTTTAGTAATTCTTGCATCTTATTCTAAAATGATATAAAAAAAGAAAATTGATGTTTAATCCACATTTTATTACTTAGTACTACATTAATAAATGAACAAAAATATTGAACAAACTTTTATACTTAATAGTTTTTTCCTACTTCTTATGACAACCATCTTTTACCCTCTCCATAGTTAGTGACTTTAAATAGTGTGATCATATCACACTCTTGTCCATGTAATTTCTTCTCACTCTATTTTATGAAACAAAAATACAAGGCACAATAATAATAATGTAGTATTTATTAATTTAAGTATAACTTGCAAACATAGATCTTACATATTTATTTATGACAACTACTAATAACTTTGACCCTTGATTATGAGGTTTTTTCAATTTTGATCTGCTGACCTTTGCCTTCTTACAATTTTCCTAAATAAAGAAAAAAACATAACTTAGTCGTTAAATCATCTAACAAGATTAATACAAGCAAATGTTAAAACAAAAGAAAACAAACTTGAACTTTTTGGTCAATCTAATAATTAGACAAACTATTTCAATTTTCTTCATACATTTGTTTGGGAACACAGCTTCGTGCCTTCACATTAGAAGGAAAAGATTTATAATACTTTTGCAACTTGAAATGACGATCCCTGTTCCTTTGTTTCAATAATGAAGTAACATAATTTGAAACATCTAGGTTCTTAATATTCACAATGTTG
The DNA here is from genome assembly GCA_024520975.1 of Erythroxylum areolatum. Taxonomy (NCBI): domain Eukaryota; kingdom Viridiplantae; phylum Streptophyta; class Magnoliopsida; order Malpighiales; family Erythroxylaceae; genus Erythroxylum; species Erythroxylum areolatum. The sequence goes on from JANIJH010000003.1 coordinate 37,969,165, forward strand.
GTGCCAGGTCCTGTTACCAATCTCGAGGTGACCACTCAGGGCGGTCTGTTGAGGATCATGCGAAAGGAAAGTTGAGAGTAGTCAATTGTAAGAAATTCAGCGGCAAAAATTTGGCGGGTTCGCCACAACAAAATATAGGTTCATCACGGCGAAGCTATAAAATGCTTTCCGTAGACCTTTCAGGAGAAGTTCGCCGTAGTCAACGTTTGGCTTCGCCACAGTAAAGTCTTAAGGTCGAGCGAAGTCACACTTCGGGACAAATATGTCGCATCGAAAGTTCGACTTCATTGTGGTGAAGTCCCCAGATTTAATCCGAGGACTCTTGGGACAAATACACTGAGGCAAAAGGCTGGCTTTGCCGCAACGAAGTTACCAAAATCACGTGTAAATACCCTTCGAAAAAGATTGACCACGGTGAAACCTTCAACATTCAACACAAAATTCTACACACATACACATACCATTTCCACAACCATCACAACTCAACCACAAGATAAACATAAACATACACAAAAGAACTTCTTCAAGTCTTATTCTCATTACTAGAACAAAATAGAGTTTGAACAAATCTTTAGTTACACGTCAACAAATATATCATTAACTTAATACCGAAAATACAATTGGATGCTCATGTTTGATATGCTACTAAAGCTACCCAAATGTATTTAAACTAACTTAATTACTAAATATAGCTATCTCGGAGTTTTCAAATGCTTTGCAAGGATCAATGATCTTCTCGTTCTGCACTTGAGGAGTGGAAAATAATGGGTTGAGTTACAACGCTCAGTGGCTAATATATTTATAGCCATCAGTAACGAGCCATACAATCAAGCATATATATATATATATACATATATATTTATGCATCTATATCTCATCTTATTCTAGCAAGTCAGTCACCTACAATTCTAGCTCAAAACTCATAATTAAGGAAGTTAACGCATAACATATAACATGTACCTTTAACCAACAAAAATACCATTCAAATGCATCATACTTGACAAATCAAAGATGAAATATATAAACAAATGGCTAGAGAGTTCCATGGATCGAAATAACGAAATCGAAGTTTACACTATGAACAAAATGAGTCTGTTCTTAGAATCTCATATGCCACAACCGGGTAGCCAGGATAAGGCTTTACGTCAACGTGCACGTGACTAATGAAATGGTTTCTCTCTTGTCCAAACACAAGCAAATATTCATGCTCAATTCAATCCATCACATATTCACATTTTCATGCTTTTCAGGCTATTTCCTCTTTTGCTTGTACACAATGTCATAACATCACTTATGAAATAACATGGTAACAATCATAATGCATTTTTTCAACAATCACAACAATTCAAATTCAAACAATTAGGCATACACACACATAAGTAAGCCATTTGCTCATCATCTCACAATAACTATAAACATATTACCCACCTAATTTCGCTTGAAAATCCAAACTCAATTGTGCCTTTCCTCTTGCTTTTGGGTAAAGTTTTCTTGATTTCCTAAAACAAACCAAATTCATTCAACACAACATTCAAGTGTAAATTCATAAAACTCCAAAAATAAAAAATGATAAAATTAAGCTCTAACTTAATCTACCCATAGTTTATCTAGGTTAAAAAAACCAAAACCTAGTTTAGAAATTCATGAAAAATCAATATGGTTTTTCTCTTCTTTCTTCGAACACAAACCCATTTCTTTACTTCTTTCTCTACCTAAGCAAGAAGAAAAGATGAACTTGCCTTATACAAGTTGATTCTTCCTCTTTTCTAGCTTCCCCACATTTTTCTCTTCTTCCTTCCCTAGCTCCCACGATTTTCTTCCCTTCCTTTTTTCTTTTTCACGTTTTTCTCTTCTCTTCTCTCTCTCTTTCACGATTCTTCCCTTCTTTCTCTTATTCAAGACAACAATTTGTCTTGATCTTCCAAAAATACCCCTCTAGTTTGTTTGTCCTTCCAATTTTACCCTTCTTTCATTTAATCTAATGACTACTTACTCCTTAGGCTATTTCAATCTAATACCTTAACTTAATTCTAACATTTCCATTCTAATTTCTAATTGGTACTTATGCTTACTAACTTAATGACTAACTTCCAAAAATGAATAAATAAATAAACAAATAAATAAATAAATAATTTAAAAAAATTTTGGGGTCCAACAAACAATATTCAATTTCACCCGTGAATAATAAATAAAAGTGTAATTAATCTTAAAATCATTGAAACAATATTATATATAGTTAAAGATTTCACTTTTGCTTTTGCTTTATATTACTAAGTGTTTACCAGGTATAAACTCTAGCAAATATGATAATTGATCAAGCACATCATCACCTGACAAGTGTAAGGGAGTTTCACTATGTTTTATTTTGTCACTAAACAATTTGCTTCTTTACCATCTATGTCCATGTTCCAATTAACGACGATGTCCCATATAACATATTTTACTTCGTAGCCTCATTAAATGAGTTTTATGGTTACATACAAGACAGACCATATAACCTTTAGTACTCCATCTATACAAATTTCCATAAGTTAAAAAATTGTTTATAGTCCAAAAAATAGCTATATGTATTTTAAAAATTTCACCTTTAACAACATTATAAATTTTTAATCCAACCACTCATAGATGTTTTAAATTATCAATGAGTGGTTGCATGTATACATCGATATCCTCACCAGGAGCAGTAGATCTTGGAATAAGTAAAGAAAATAAGAAAAAAAGGCTTCTTTATATACTTCTATGAGGGAAAATCATATGACACAAGAATTATTGTCCACTTATTGTAAGGAGTACTTATATTACCAAATAATTTAAATCCATCAGAGGCTAACCGAAGTTGAACATTGGGACAACCCTCTAAAAGTCTTTCCATGCCTTTAAGTTTATTGGATGACATATAACATTATCATCAATGTGTTAATATATATGATTGTTTTTATTGACATAAAAAGCCTTTGTAGTCATGGTTTAATAAGGAAATATTTCAAGATTTTATGGGGTATCTTTTTTTTCCTTTTCTATCATCCGATTGCCACTTTGATGTATCACAAATAGGACATATTTGAAGATCTTTAAACTCCTTCCAAAAGATAGCACAATCATACTTATAAGCATGTGTCGATATACATATCCTAATCCAAGGTCCCTTAACAATTTTTTTACTTCATAGTAAGATTTTGAAAATTTATGGCCAATCGATAATACATCATTGAGCAACCCTGAATCAATATGTCAAAAGATTTGTTACTTTGCCTATTATATGCCTTCAAATGCAACAACTTCATAACAAAAGATAATTGTGAGAAATTAGAACACTTTGGATATAATTCTTTTTAAGCTACTTTCATTAACTTCTTAAAATTATCTTTCTTAATTCTAACAAAAGTATTAGGCAAATTATTATCATCCATAGTCTTTATATAATTCCCTACATCCTCTAATATTTCTCTAATCCTATCATCTATGTCATCATTAATATCACTATCATCTCCATCATTATTGTTATCACCATCATCACCTGTATCAACACTTCTAGCATTACTTGATTCAGAACGTTCTCCATGATAAATTCATCAAGTATAAAATTTATCTATGCCTCAGATTAGCAAGTGATTATATACCACATCTTAACTTTGATTGTTAAAATTTAACCAATCTATGCATAGGCAATGAATTTCACATTCTAAACCCATTTTATGTTTTACAAATTTCTTAAAAGTCTCCATTCCTTCTAATTATTGATTGGACCATTTGTGACGAGTCATCCAAATTTTTTCTATGAAATTATACAATTATAAGTAAGTTACTAAATTACTAAAGGCAATTTTAGTTGTAAATAACATAATGATAAACTAAAATTGACATACCAAGTTTGAATTTTACCGAAAGATTTAGTTGGATAGTAGATTACGACAAACCTTGTCACAAGATATATGACAACAAAAGGTTTTATAGTTAAGCAATATGAATTAGCTTAGAATAGGAAGCATGAACCCATCTCTAAAACCCACAGGTACATTCATTTTGATTATATGCATAACTAACATGTAATTATTATCATATACATACCTAAAGCTGGTTGTATATATAATATGTTATGTTACGTTACTTAAATTTCTAACATAAAGCAAGTTTCTTATTATATTAAATCTCAAGGCTCTAGCAACATCCAAATATTGCCTATGTTTTCTTTCAACCACTCCTTTCTATCAAGGGGTATAAGGACTACTATGTTGATGTAAAATTCTTATAGCACTTGATAAAAATTTCAACCATTTGATGATTAATAAATTTAATTCCATTATTTGCAAATAGTTTTGGTGGTGGCCTCAAACTAGTTCTAATAAAGTGCTAAATAGTATGGAAAAGTTGGCTTTTTGATTGCATTAGATATGTCCATTCAAAATGTGAAAAATAATCAATGATAGTTTAAGAAATATTGAGTTCTAGTTTGAGTTTTCACTTAAGCCCCCCATAAATAAAAATGTACTAAAACATCCTTTGAGACTATGATATTTCTAGGAAAGGGTAATATATTTTTTCTTATAAGTGGACAAACTGGACAAAAGAAATTTGTTAGAAGTTTTTATAGTTAAAAATTTGAGCTATCTTAGAATAGGAAGCATGAACTAATTTATTGTTCCAAATAGAAGAATAACATTTGAACAAAGAAAATAATTTGCTTTATTTAACTATGATTGTGAAGTAAACATGAAATTTTGTACAAATTCTAAAGATAATTGTTCATCCTTATTGCGAAGTACAATTGAGATGGTGTAAACAAAAACTAAAAGCTTCAAGTTAGTGTAAACAAAAAACTAAAAGCTTCAATTTTATAAAGTCCTCTTTGTTCTTTGCTAACTACTATGACCTTATTCTAGACCTAGAACACACAACTAGTATGGTAAAATGTAACTCTAATCTTTGAAACTTTTGATAGTTTGCTAATATACAACAATTTGTACATAAAATTTGGCACATATAAACCATTTTTTATGACATATCTTAATGCAATTTGACATCTTCAGTATGTGTAACAAAAGTATAGTTGCCATTAAATACAAATATTTGTATTGGTGTTTATAATTTGATAGTTTGGTAGAGTAATTTTAAATGTGGTGTCATATGGTTGGTATGCCCTGTATCTACAATCCATGTATCTAAGATTTTACTCAGATTTTCACAAGAATTCATGCAATGAGTTTTAAACATACCTCCAAATTCAAAAGCAACAATTGTAAGATTTGATTAAATTTTTCTTTCATTATCATAAGCTTTAGCACCTCTTGTTGGACTGCATTTGTAATTTGAGTATTAATATCATCATTCTTAATAAGCATAACAAAACTCTCAAGAGAGAATCAATTATAAATTCTCATGAAAAAACCAAGTTCAAATTCATATTTGGTTACCAAGTAAAGAATGATAAAATAAAAGAAGAATATTATTTGGCTACTTTACATGGCCTAGTTAATGTGTTTAAAAGATATGTTTATTTTCCTATTAAAAATTATAATAATTAAGAAAAATAAAAGCAAAAAATATTTGAATAGTAATGCATATCTTTACAAGTCACAACATTACTTCTTAACCTATAACTAAACATGTCAAAACATGAAAATTTTTTCCTAAAAAATCATCAAATTAAAAAATATTCATATATATAATTGTATCTGGTGACAATTTTAATGTTTATGCACAAAGTAAGGAATTTTTGAATTTAGTGTTCTCTTTAGATTTTAATGGAACTCTTTTAATTTGACTTGGCATAAATGTTAACTAAATAATTCAAATAAATAAGAATATTTCAAAGCTAGTTGACTTATGTATAAATAGTACTAGTGCTTAAGTTTTCAAAGTTGGATAAGTTTAATATCACATGTAGAAGAATTTGATTTTCGAAGAATCATCTCCAGTTTGAGTTCATTCTCAAAAGAATAAATATTATTATGGTAATACCTTTCAATAAGACCTATAGGATATTGGATGCATAATGAAAATACGTAAAGTAAGCATATTTACCTTTGTAAGACATCATTTGTAAGACGCAAAATAAGCATGTTTACCTTATTTTAAACATATTTTTCTTTGTAGTCTATAAACTCAACTTTCAACTCTAAAGACTAAATATTAAAACTATATAATCTTTGTTGCCATATTCTCTTAACCAATACCCATATTTTTCCTCATTATCAGTAGACTTAAATATTTCAATCTACAATATAAAGGTTTAAACTATATAATATACATTGTTAAATCCTCGTTTCCAACACCCATAGATAGTAACCAGTGTAAAAATTATTGTAGAAAAAGCTAGATTGGAGTAGCAAGATCCATAAGTAAAAATCATAAGCAAGTCAAGAAAACAAACAAAAATCAACTCACATATAGCATGATAATGTATGTAAAAAAAACAATAATATGAATAGAAAAGCTTAACAAAACTCCCAAAAACTTTGTTAAAACTTAACATGCATATCAAAAATCTTAGTAAAAAATGATTTTACATTTCTATTTCTCATCCATAAACACCAATAAATAAATCTTGCTAATACTAGGAAAAGGATGCATTAACAAGCTCTGACTTCTGAAAGTTTCAAATCTTTCATTTAACCCCATTAGGAACTTCATCCTGATCTTAGTAACCCTCTTAGGAACTTCACCTTGATCTTAGTTATCAAAGTAGAAATCTTCCTAAAAGCATCACAGATATAACTTCTATATACACATAGGCATATCATCCCTATTTTTTGACTTATAGTAATACAACACACCTACCAAAAGCCAATTAGCACCTACCATAACTCTACATTAACCGATTGACTCAACACTAACTTATATTAACCATAGATGAACTGAACACATAGTTACCTTGAGATGAAGAACCCTTTTGAATAGGCAGAACGGACATCACCAATTGGTGGAAAAATCACAAGGACATTAGAGAGAAGACAAACGAATATAGACGAAGACATTAAAGTTGCTGGAGAAAACACGAGGACATTAGAGAGAAGACATACGAGGGCATCGGAGTTGTAGGATTTGTGTGTATTTTTTGTAGATAAAAATATTTCGCTTCAAAAATAATTTCACAGTTAAAAAAATCGCCAAATCTTAAATATTTTGTTATAAAACTAAGTTCATAGTTAAAAAACATCGCCAAATCTTATTAACTATGAATATAACACGTAGCCTATCTTAAACATAACTAATAGTTTTAAAAAACCCGTAAAATATTTTATATTGGAGGTATTGTTTCAATAGGCTACAATTTTGAAATTATGTAGCTAAAAAGTAAATTTTAGCTATGAATTTCAAATTGTAGCAAAAAATAATGTTGTCAAAACTCCTATTTGTTATAGTGACACCCAAATATAAGTCATCAATCCAAAGCTGCCTATATTTTTTTACGTGGCCTTTAAGGGAACCTTACATATCATCCCTTTAAATTTTTTTGAATTAATTAGATGAATAACGTACCATATCATCCTCTTAAATATAAAGTAAACAATATAACAATTATAAGACAAATTGAAAGTTAGAATAGATATATAAGGTCAATTGCCAATGGCTAAAATACTTGGACCTATAGATCTTTACAAGTTGTTAATAGTAATAATAATAAGGGTTAATTATAAAAAACCCAAACTTTTGTTAAATTTTCAATTATAGCCCGAACTTTAAAAAGTAGCAATAAAATATCCAAACTTTCAATTTTTTTCCATTATAGCCCAAACTTTAAAAAGTGATAATAAAATGCTCAAACTTTAAATTTTCTTTAATTCTAACCTGGCGTTATCTATTGTTCTTCCGATGCCCTTAGCCCTTTATTTTTTGTTTATTCTTCTGATGCTCAAAACTACACTCTCATTATAGCATACTGCACTAGTAAGCTTCTTATTTTTAGTTCGTTCTCCTGATGCCCTTAGTGTGAGGGTGAGGGTGTTAGGGCTACGTAATATGAAAATCGAAGGGTGAGAGCATCGAGAGAAAAAATTAAAAATAAAGGGAAAAACTTAATCAAAGTGTAAAATCGTCGGACTGCATAATCTGATTTAGGTCATTTTTAAACAATGACATTATTTTAATTATGTGATTAAATGACATCGTTTCATTAATCTTCATTTGTTGTGTTAATTTTAGCTGACGTGTATTAATAGATAAGGTTTTTGAAACATGTAGCAAACCATGTCAACAAACTTAACAGAAGCACTAACGTCAAGTTAGAATTTAAAAAAATTGAAAGTTTGAGCATTTTATTGCTAATTTTTAAAGTTAGGGCTAGAATTGAAAAAAATTGAAAGTGTAGGCATTTTATTGCTACTTTTTAAATTTCAGGCTATAATTGAAAAATTGACGAAAGTTTGGGCTGTTTTTGGTAATTAACCTTAATAATAATAATAATAATAAGATAAATTCTTATCCTCGATCTTATCATTATAAGATGTTCTTTGATATGATATGATAATGATCTTATCATTATTCTTAATTTTATCTTCGATATGATATGATTTTATAGAATAAAATTAGGGATATTTAGTCAGATAAATTTTATATAAATACCCTTTGAATATTGAATTATACACACTAAAGTAAAGAGTTATTTTCTTTATTTTTTCATTACTCTTTCTTTCTATATGGTATTAGAGTCTCCTTTGTAAAAAGGAGTCAAAAGTTTTGGGGTTTCTTTTAAACTCTTCCTCACATCCTTCTATAATTGTATTTTGGGTTCATTAATCTCCTCCAAAAATGACCTCTCGCATACTGAATTGTTCTTCCTATTAAATAGATCATGAACACTTCAAAACCCATGCATGCACCCACACTCATAATTATAATCTGCCGACGTAAAAGACCTTAACTAAAGCATCTGGAGGTTGAACAAGATTTAAAAGACATCATTTTGGGACTAGCAAAATGATCATTTTTGTCAAAACAACAATAGCACACGTGGATCCACTAGCTATGTCAACATCCAAGTAGGAAACCATGTCAATAGCCACTCCAACAAAAGATGCATAGTCATTGCCATGTGAGCATCTTAGTCATTGCAACGTTAGTATCCTAGTCATTAACATGTTATCATCTAAGTTAGTGACAAGTTAGCATCTAAGTTGACATTTTTGCCAGGTCAGACTCCTAGTCATATAACACATGTCACCCACTTATTTGTCCACGAGACATATATGTCCTTCTTTGGTTCGGTTCAGATTATCGGTTCAATTCAGTTCAAAAAAGTTGACGAACACTTTGACCATTTAGTTTAAACCTTTCTCCTTTGGTTTCTTTGCAAATAAGACTAGTGTCTAAGGTTTTTTTTTAATGAATAGAACTCATTTTTGAGGTCAAACTAATCAAATTTCATCTCTATAAATAGTTTTTCTACCATTTTTGATTATAGATGCCTCTAAACTTACCTAATATGTTCCTAACCTTATCAATATCACCTTTGATGGTTTATATTATGATTTGTAGGTTGAGAAAATCTGCATTTTTCTTAAAGGGAGACTTCTTTAGCATATTATTAGTAGAGAAATACCCAACATAAAACAAAGATGAAGATAGATATGTTTTCACAAAATGTCTAGTATCATAGAGTGAAATGATTCATCAAATATTAACATGGTTTAGGAACACATATGTTAAAGCTATCAAACTTGATTTTCGATAATTTGACATCACGCATGAGGTACGATTTTTTTTAAATTGTTACTCTGTATCTAATGATGTCAACCAATTTTAGGTGTATAAAAGGCTTTATTGAATGCAACAACAACTTAGATAGATAATAAACAATTATGCGCCTAAACTGCAAAAACATTGGTTCAAATAACACTTAGTGATCCTGCTTGGCCCTATTTAGATGTTGTTACTATTTATGTAATTCTTCATGATCGACAACATATCTGGAATTTTTTGATGACTCTTATGGATGAGTTTGAACCCATTCATAGTTCTCTCTTTCATCGAGGATCTTTACGCAATCCAGATACCATCATTAAGGAGCTCGTCATAAAGGAAAGCCAACTCAACACACTCCATATAGAAAAATCTGTCTCATCTACTAATATTGTTCTTGCAACTCATACCTATTCGTAGCAAACTTCTTATAACTTAGGTAAAAAGTTCTATAAGGGATCATGCAACTATTGCAAAAAGTTTGGGCATCACATTTCAGAGTGTAGGAAACGAAGCAAACAAAACTTTGAACAAGGTAACTCCTCCAAGTCCTTTTAGCTTGATTCCACTACAATTGTTGCCATTAAAGGTTCAATAAAGAGCAGCTTTCCCAAATTCTCTCTTTTAAGGATCCTCACACCCTTTTTTAGTATCTCCAACCAAATTCTGGTACTATATCTTCCTCTGCATTATCTATCACATCAGGTACTTCAATCTCTTAGTATTTTGATTCTGCTTATTGTAATCATATAACCTCTTATTTATCAATTATTGAATCGTTAACAACACTATTTGTTCCACACATATCATACTACTAATAACTCTACTATGCAAGTACAATAGATAAATACTATCCACATATCCAATTTATTTTTACCTGAAATTTTGTTCCCAAAGTTGCTTTGAATCTTATTTTCGTTGGAAAATTATGTGAACTAGGTGTTAACTTGTCCTTTTTGAGTTATGGTTGCATTATATAGGATCCACAGAAGGGCAAGATCCTTGGAAAAGGGCATAATGTTAGATGATTGGTTGAACGAACTTCATCAAATCTTTCTTCCAATTTTATCATTGGTGTTGTCGCTTCTTATACATGGCACTCTTGGTTAGGTGATCCTTTTACTTCTAGATTAGGATCTTTTATCTTTAGTGGTGCTTTAGGCTTTGTTAAGACTGAACATTTTTATTTGATATCTTGTCAATTATATAAAAGTCATACATTACCCTTTTCTCTTAATGACATTATTTCTTTAGCACCTTTTGATTTAGTTCAATCTAATATCTGAGGCCTTGCACCTCATAAAATTATAGGTGATATGAGATATTATGTTATCTTTATCTATGATTTTACTTGCTATACATAGATCTACCTAACGTGATATAGATTTGAACTATTATCAATTTACTCCTGCTTTTGTTAATATGATTTAAAATAAGTTTTCTTGTAAGATTAAAATATTTCACACTGATCCTGTCATAGAATACAAAGATACAAACTTCACCAACTTTCTTGCTGAATAAGGGATTGTCATTTAGAGATCCTGCCCAAACATATCTCAACAAAATGGTAAGGTCGAATGCAAATATAGACAAATTCTTATATCCTCTTCCTATCGTAAAACCTTTTAGGGTGACGTAGCTCTTACTATTGTCTATGCTATTAATCGTATTCCTTCTCTTATTGTAAGTAACATCTCTCCTTATGAGCATTTATTTAATCATGCTCCTAATTATTAGTCTCTTAAAGTTCCCAGATGTGCGTGTTTTGTTCTTTTACAACCTCATAACTACACCTAACTAGAATCAATAGCATTTTTATGTTATTTTTTTAGGTATGGTATAGAACACAAAGGATTAGATGTTGGGATATTTTGTCACAAAGAACTTCGAATCTCTTGACATGTAATCTTTTGAGAATATAAAATATTTTTATACTTTCAAAATTTTGAGCCAGCAAACCCTCACATCAATTTTTTAATTCCTATAATATCTTTATTTCTTGATATTTCTTCTACAGGTCCATCTTACAACTTTAACAGTTCAATACAACAAGTGCCTGATTCCATTGTATCTTCCTAAGATATAGATCCTACACCTTCACCACATAACTCTTCCTTATCTACTCATTCATTAGAATCTAAGTCTCAACAGCTTCCTTGTTGTTCCACTCAAGTAAGTTAACCCTCTATTTAACTTAAAGACTTTCATGTTTATTACACTATTGTTTCTCTATATGAACCTCACACTTATTGTGAGGCTAGCTCTGACCTTAAGCACTAGAGGAAGAACTACAAGCTCTCTCTAACACTAATACTTGGGACTTGGTTAATGTACCACCAAAAAAGTCTATTATTGCCTGTAAATGGGTCTATAAAATCAAGAATCGAGTATATAGATCAGTGGAAAGATACAAAGCATGTCTTGTTGCCTAAAGGATTCATTCAATAATTAGTAATTAATTATGAGGAAACTTTTACTCCTGTAAGCAGATTGACCTTCGTATGTAGTCTCATTATTGTTATTGCTAACAAAAGACGTTAGTTATTCTAAATAGATGTCAAGAATGCCTTTCTTAATGGAGAACTCATAGATGAAGTGTACATACAACCTCCTTTAGTTAGGATGGTTGCTTCAAGATATGGTATTTTTCTTTTCTGTAATTCCTCTAGATATTATTTTGAAAGTCAATCAGAAAGGGGATTTGGGCCTCTTTGTCCAATTCGTCAACATCGGCAAGATACTTGACCGCTTCTTTGATACTGGACAACTTCTCCTCTTCTTTTATGCCCGCATTTATAATGTGATGATAATAGTGTTATGCAAAATATTCCTAATGATATCTTTTATGAAAGGACCAAACACATCAAGAACGATTGTCAGCTTGTTCGATATCATATTCTCCAAGGAACCATAAAACTTGTTTCCAATAGTCTCAGATTGCTGACATCTTCACAAAGCACCATCCACCTTGATGTTTATAGATCTAGTTTCCAAACTTAACCTCTCATCTATTATGACATCTTGAGTTTGAGAGGGGTGTTAACAATAATAATAATAAGATAAGATTAATCTTATCTTATCCTTGATCTTATTATTATAAGATGTGCTTTGATATGATATGATAATGATCTGATTATTATTCTTGATTTCATCTTTGAATTGATATGATTGTATAGCATAAAATCCGAGATATTTAATTAGATAAATTTTATATAAATACCCCCTTGTGCATTGAATTATACACACACACCGGAATTTAGAATTCTTTATTCTTTTCTTCTTTGCCTCTTTCTTTCTACACTAGTAAAAGTGAGAGGGTAGGCACGTCTATCGGTTTTGTTTCATATCAATTTCAAGTTACTAGTAAAAGTAAGAGGTTAGGATCAACTATCGGTTTTGTTATTTACCTGTTTCAACCATGGTGCTTGGATTACAAGTTCTTAAAGAACAAGCGATCAATTACGAGTTTGGTTTAAATAAGACCGAAGTATCGTAGAGTATGTCTAGACACCACTTTCAGTTTCCTAAATGAACAATGGATTCCAAGTTTCAAGTAAACTTGGCGCGCAGTGTGAACTAGGATGCCTGGGGTGCTAGAATTTACTTTGTGAAAGTAAACAACTCACTTTTGCGCAAAGCATATGAAAAAGTAAGTGACGATTTCTTTGCGTATATACAATCCTCCAATTCAAACATTACATTCTATTTACACTTTAAGCTAACCGATGAGTCTTAATTCCAATGACAAGTTATAAGGGAAACAGCAAAGGAAAGATGAGTTAGGTAGGGGCAGATTAGTTGAGGGAGCAGACAAGAATCTAGGCCAGCTTACAAAACCAAAGTGAAGCTCCAAATACCAGCAAATGACAAAAAGGGTATATATTCGTAGTTCAAGAACACCGAGTAACAGGCTGTGCAAATGAATTATGGTTCTTTGAAAATATTTGAACGATATGATTAGGTGGAGGATAAAAGGGAAAAAGCACTGGCAAGTATTGTTTGATACGCTGTGGCTGCTTTTAGATCAAGTGTTTGATTGGGGTCTTGAAAATTCTCCTATCGCTGTCGGCCAAAAAGAGAATAATTGGACCACCAACCTTCCTCAAGGCTTATGCTTTCCCTGCACACGGACGAGACGACTCGTCACTCGCTGTAATAAAATAATTATTTTTTCGTGACAATCATTAACCCTTTTAAGGTTAACTTTGCCACCATTGGTAGAAATAGAAAAGATAACGCTTACTCTTCATTAAAACTTCACGTTTGGGATTGGTTTGCTCGTTCACATAACATCACACACATGCATAGAAGTAGACCAAAGATGTGGTGGTTACAAGAGAATTGCACTCTCTGTGTCTCCCGATCAATCATGCCACTTCACCACATGATAATGTTCGGATTACGTACATGTTATTCAGTTAAGGAATGAGTTATTAGCTTTGGTTTTGACTCTTCTGCTGTAGCATTAGCCGTGATTTTATATAAGTAATATTTGTTAATATATGTTTAATAAATTAGCGACTTAAATAAATTTAAAGTAAGGCAGACTAATTATTGGTAGCTCTTTTGTGAATGGAACACAAGATAACTAATCAATTAGCAAAAATAAGGGTTTTCCTTTTCATAATAATTATTTGGCTATTTAGTTTTAAAGGCTTAAAAGTTCTTATGACGACGACGACAACAACAACGATAAGAACAATAATGATAATAATAGAAAGCCACTGTTTTTCTCCAAGATTCTAAATCTCAATCTATCAACTTATTTGATGAAATGAAAAAACTCCCACCAATTTCGACATAACTTCCAAAACGACACTAAACCTCCATAATCAAAACTTTAAACCCCTCCATATCCATCTTGTTTACCGTGAAAAATAGTCTAATAATAACTGGGCTTCAATCTTGTCATATAGCTCTAACAATAAGCGTTAGATTGGGTCCACTAGGAAAGAGTGATAGATTTAGATTTTAATGTAACTCATCTTGATATGAATCGAGCTTTTTCTTGTTTCTTTTCTCTTCTTTTTTTATCTTGTTTGTGAATGTACTATTTTCTTCTTTTAACAAAAATTTTCATGTGACAATAAGTATTGGAGTATTGGTTCTAATTATTTGTGTCTGGTGTATCATACCTTACATTCATTATTTATTTATATTTTATAAACCCTTCTTACCTTGTTGTCTACAAGCTATTTCATAATATAATTGAATTATTTAATAGAAAAATTGGTTGGGTCGGTCGTGTTAGGCCCAAGCCCAGATTCAGAACGGCGCATGGGCCGATCGACCCATCCCTTGATGATTAACCTAATTCCTATAGGTATTAGCTATATAAATTCATTACCTCATCATGAAAAAGGTATCGAGAACCCTAGTATTCTTTATTCACTAGCCACTAAAACTCTCACAAAAGACTAACTTGAGCTTCGAAGGGGCCTACCGGCAGTCAACCCCTGATGTGCCTTATTGTTTTGCAGGTATTTTTGTGCCAAAGTCAACCAATCTCATGGATCCTAGCAGCAGCGCCCAGCCCCATCAAAATCAGACAGAACCAGTTGGCGCCTACCGTGGGGCCGGGCATCAAGGCACCACGTCCAGAAGCACTCAGATCAGCCAGACGGTGGCAACAAATCCTGATGTAGCCGCTGTTGCGGCACTTGCACTACAGCGAATGGGCTTGCGACTACCCGCCGCCCTTCCATCGCCGCATCCTGATCACCAGACACACCCTCCGCCCATCATCCAAAACCCTAGCATAAACGAGCTACCCCCTCAACACTCACATCAGCATGATCAACTGCAACAATCTCAAAACCAATACCAAGAAGCGCAAAGCGTGGCCCTAGAGGATGATGCTAGAACCAGTTCATAACCTCACACCCAGTATCCCCTCAACACGAATCCTCCTGCACCACAACAAGCCTTCCCCTCTGCACCACAACAAGCCTTCCTCACACAAAGACAAATAGAAGAAGCAGCCGATCTATTGATTTGTCAAATCTTACAGTCTCAACCGGAATAGCAGCAAACCCCCGCTCGGCAGATTGGTGTGATGGCCGATCGACACTCTGCTGAAGTCTTAGAAAAAATCGTGGACCACCGAATCAATATAGCCATGAATTCCCGTCTTGGTCAACCATCAGCACAATACAGCTCTCCTTTCAACCCGAAGATCCTGGATAGCCTCCCAGCGGTCGGTACTAAGATACCCACGCCAGAAAAGTACACAGGAAAGACCGATCCCCTCAATTACCTTCAGCACTTCCAATCAATGATGAATTTGCATTGCGTTCCTGATGCAATTCAGTGTAAGGCCTTCTGCACAGCCTTTCAAGAAGGAGCCCGAAGATGGTTCAACAGCTTACCCCCACGTTGCATAACCAGTTTTGAGGATTT
>JANIJH010000003.1:38050155-38073775 GCA_024520975.1 Erythroxylum areolatum
AAATACTTCATAATATTGTTTGTAACTCGTTTTGAGAAAGCAAATTTTTAAAAAGGGGATTGTACTAAAAATTCGAATACACAATTTAACCCCCCCCCCCTTCTTGTGCATTTTGTATATCATATACTAACGTGTGATTCACTTCACTTGGTATGGAGATAGATGGTAAAGGTGTTAAACTACAACCACATATACTTAACAAAATTTCTCAATTCTCAAATAAATTGTTAGATAAAAAATAAGTTCAAAATTTTTTCGGTGTATTGAATTATGCATATGATTTTATTCAAAATTTTGCTGAGATAAGAAAGCCTTTTCAAGTATTATTAAGGAAAGATCATAGGTTTGAATTCTCAACCTATATCTCCTAGTTAGATAAAAACCACCCTTGATGATCTTTCTCTAAGACTAGATACATCTCGGAAAATTTAGATACCTTGAAATATCATGAAAAGTTCGCCTAGTTCACATCCTACTGTTCAAGCTCATTTCGAGATAATGCGAGACCTTTAATCGCTAAAATATAACAATTTTTGCTACATTGATTGTGCAGGTATTTATCCCTGATTAAACTTTTTGCAGGGAGCTCTTCCCCAAATGGGTATTTATCCCTGATTAGTATGACTTTGGAGTTATAAGCGCCATTTATTTAACAAACCCTCATTTTCCTGAGATATCTTTATTACCTAAATGGGTGCAAGAAGGTGTTCGGGATTGTTATCTGAATAATCCTACAATCATTCCTTAAGATACTTTAATGCTACAAATTTGATTATCCAAAACCAATTTCTATAAAGAAGAATGATATGATGCTTATCATTTTATTATGATTGGAAAAGCATAACATTTCTCTATTACAATCAATACCATGTTAAGGAAAGAATTTAATAGATATATTGAGATTGATATCCATTACTGAAGAGGTATTGGAATGAGGATTGTTGTCTCCGGAATGGAACCAACTTTTAGAAAAGACTTCCGATGACTTTGGAGCTATAAATGCCATTTTTTTAACAAACCCTCATTTTCATGAGATATCTTTATTACCTAAATGGGTGCAAGAAGGTGATCGGGATTGTTATCTGAATAATCCTACAATCACTCCTCAAGATACTTTAATGCTACAAATTTTATTAATCAGAACCGATTTTTATAAAGAAGAATGATACGATGCTTATCATTTTATTATGATTGGAAAAGTAGAACATTTCTCTATTACAGTTAATACCATATTAAGGAAAGAATTTAGTAGATACATTGAGACTGATATCCATTACCAAAGAGGTATTGGAATGAGGACTGCTGTCTCTGTAATGGAAGCAACTTTCAAAAAAGGCTTTCGAACATATGGAGTAATTTTACCTCACTTATGATAACACTGTCCAAAAGAATTCCCTTGGTTGTAAAATGTTTTGTAAAAATGAAGATAGGGATGATCGAACGAGGAAAAGTAAGACCAAGCCTAGAAGCTCAAAAAGGATTTTGCCACCTCAGAAAGCACATTGAAAATATCTATCTAGCATGTTCTGGTGGAATCAGATTTCTCAAAGGAAAAGATAAAGAAGAAGATTTTGGAGTCAACAATTGCAGTGACTCGAAATAATGGAAATCTATCACAATTTTAGATAAGTTCTTTCTAACCGATAAGTCATATCTTCATAAGTCATTTTACACATAAATAACTAATTTTACTAAACTTCTTTAAATAAATAGCTGATGTTATTTGTTGTCATCATTTTTATAACCAAATAACTCACAATCGCAATCTTTATAGACATATACTAACCTACCAATTACATGGTAACTTTCTTATTAACTTAATAATTTTAAACTTAAGTGATATATCTAATTTAACTAATCAATAATAGAATCTAACACAAAATATACTTACATCATCTAACATAAATATATATTTCCTTAAGAGAACAAAGGGTTGAACTAATACTTAAGTGAAAGGTGCTAAATTACATATTTTTTCTAACTTAATTAGTGTACTTCTTAACTTTTTTGTTAAGCTAACACAAAATGTTTAGAAGATGGAAATGTCACTTAGTAATAACTACGAATAATTTTTCCTTATATCAGACAAACTTTTGAACCAAGTCAATAAATAAGGGATAATGTAAAAAATGTTTAAAACTTTTAAATTTTTATTTAAATATCTAATCTTTTTAAAATTTTAATTAATTGATCACATTTTTCAAAAAATAAAAGGAATGAATTAACGAACGAGCAATTCAACAATAATAAAACATTATTTTGAAGAGTTAAAGTGATCAAAATTTTAAAAATAACAACCAATTCAAATTATTATCTTGGTTAGTTTTCATTAACACGAATGATGGGGTATGTGAGAATTGCTATATAGAGCCCTCATATGGTTGTTGGTGTGATCCTTTCTTTAGTTAAACATCCTTTATCCACTTATCTTATATAAAATATCCAATCTAGAAAATTAGAAGAATCTTTGCCTATCTTAATCTCTCTCATTGTCCACCTTTACAGTTTCAACTTTTAAGTTATTATCTATTACTATCGTTGAGCATTTTGACATTTTGCACAAAACTTATATTAATTGAGTGAAACCCGAACATAAGAAGCTTCAATTTATTAGGAGGTAAGTTTAGGCTTTCCCCCAGATATGAATGCTTTATATTTTAGTAGTTTTTAATAAACATATTACTTAATTTTATAATCTAGTTTGTGATGGGTCAATGAGTGGAAAAGTAAAATCCTTTTATATGGGCTTGTTTTTTCTTAATGATGCTTTATGGGGCAAGCTTCTTT
This sequence comes from Erythroxylum areolatum, assembly GCA_024520975.1. NCBI lineage: Eukaryota > Viridiplantae > Streptophyta > Magnoliopsida > Malpighiales > Erythroxylaceae > Erythroxylum > Erythroxylum areolatum. The sequence goes on from JANIJH010000003.1 coordinate 38,052,943, forward strand.
ATATAGAAGATATGAAATATGTTGATGGAGAAGTTGAAAATTGGGCCATCAAAATTAATAGGTTTTATTACTAGGACCTTGAAAGGATGTTTATGAAAGATGTTAAAGGGACAAAAAAATATTTTTTTTGTATAAAGTACTAGGTTTGAGTCTAAAGAATGGCTTGATGAAGATGACTATTGATTGAAAAACAAACTACTAGTTTTACACTCAAAACTGCAAATATACGGGTCATAACTTGTACTAAAAAGCAGATATTGATCCTACAAGGATTGTGCTTAGGCACCATTTAATTCAAGTCGTTCTTTGTTTAAGAACCAATTTTAATGAATATAAATAGAAAAATTAAACTAAATCAAATAACTAACAATGAACAAATGATAAAGCAAAGTGCAGAAACTTGGAATTCAAGATTTAACAATTAGAGATAACTTTTTCCCTATCTTGTCTCCCTCATACCTTGTTAATTGAATTGTGCCTTACCTAAGATGTCTTAATGTATTAACTACCATATCTCAAGTTGTAATTAATTGTCCCTAGCCAAATTAAATGGAGATGATTAAGCAATCTCCCAATCTACAAAATTAGTCCACTAATTTAACTAGTTATGAAATTATCCTATAGGTAATCAACTAATTAGTCAAGAGCTCTCTCTAGCTAATTAGTTAACTTGATGAATGTAGGTCTATAGAGTGCTAATTCTCATTGTATAGCTCTACACAATTTACCCAACTAAATTTCTCGATATATTGGAAGGTATAAGCTCAACATTCATCAAAAGCATCATTCATTCAAATCAACAAAATAGGAGTTCAACAAGTAGTTCAAAAGTAATCTCTACAAATAACTCGGCCACTCATAATGTCATTAACATCCCCAACAACCAAACAATCCATAATAAAGATGCTAGAAGGGAAAAAAGAAATAAGGACTAGATGAAGCACGCTCCTCCTCTTCTTAGCTCAAATTTGGAAAATCTAAAGTTGGTGTGATTTTTTTCCCAATTTGGAATGGAAATCTTGATTCTCTACCTCTCTCTAGGCTCTAAATATGTTTCTAAGCTCAAGGAGGCAAGTTTTCATGACTTTCTCTTTGGCCCTTGGGATTTATGCCCTTAAATAGTCACAAAAACCTAAAAATAAGTGAAAACTGCATGTCTCTTTGGGCTAGGGATCCCACGATCATGGGAATTAGCATGAATCCCTTGATTATGAGGTCTTGTTCTACAACTCCTCCACTTCTCTTCTCCTCTCTTGGTCCTATCTTAATCACAAAGGTGGCCACCTTTTATTCCTATACCAAAAGGATCAATTCTTACCCTAAACTAACATCAAACATAAAAGAACAACTATAAAGATCAAACTAAACAAAAACACCAAAATAAGTTCTAAAACATAACAATAATAACCTATCATGCAAGAAACACATGCCAAATACTTAGAAGAGCACACACTAATGCACAACTATCAATGACAAAGAATGATTCTTTTTTTATGAAATAATGGGTGATTATTCTAAAATATAAGGTGTTAGAGATTTATCTTGATCATTGCTCTAATATCCTATATTTAGACTAAAGTTCTAATATCATAAATGATAATGAATTGAGTAAAGAAGTTATTATTGATGATATTATACTTGTTATAGATAATGGAGGGATGAATGCTAATAATGTATTTAAAGGTACAAATGACATCAAATTTAAAGGTATCACTAGAAATGCATGAGAAGCTGATGATGTAGAGGTTAAATATCTCTATTAATCCACTCAATCGACTACCATCCTAATGCAAGCACGACTAATTAATCAAAGAATCCATTACATATGCATAGTGGACCAATTATACGAGTTAGGAGTAAAAAAGCTTTAACAAACTATAAATGGTTTGATTGAAGACTATATATTTATCAAGCTTCAAAGAGCTTAATAAAAATTATTTTGAGAAACTTATTAGACCTTAGAAAAAACTAAGTACTAGGGTATCAAGACCAAAGTTAGGGTTGGAGAAAATTTTGGAAACATAAGTACATGGAATTGAGACTAATTTTATGTCTTAAGGTTTAGTTATTATTGTAGTCTTTTGTATTATAATTGGGCTATAGGTTTCATAATTATAAAGTGAACAATATATTTAATATAGTTTTATAGTTATTTGCTAATTTTCTATTTGGATTAGGACATATTATAAGGTTAAATTCAAAAATAATAAAAGATAGTATTTTAAGTGTGACATTAGGAATCTTAATTGAAATAGGATTTTTTGAACCTTAATTAAAACATTCTTATAGAGCCCTAGTTAGAGCATAACTAGTGTCAATTTCCTAATTGAATAAGGACCTTTAAATTTTAAATTCAAGTAGTATACAAAATCAGTTCTTTAATTTAAGTAAAAATATGTGTTACACTTGTAATTAAGATGTTAATAGCATTTTTTTACGTTTACCCTATATAAAAGAGATGTTTATAATTAATGAAGACATACGTGAAATTTAAGGCATAAAATATTGAGATTTGTAAGGCTTTATCCCTTATTTTTTATTAAAATACAAAACTTATTAAAGAATTCTTTCTTTGAGGCATTTATAAACACTTTATGAATTTATTTCTTAATTCGTTATAATCAACAAATTAGTTCTTTAACTCTAATTTAACTTTTCTTATGATATTTCTTTCTTGTTTATAGATGATCTAGGTTTTATTGGTTTAAATTCTTTATATCTTAAATAAGAAATTTTCTTTTGGTTGTGGTTTTAGCTATCTTAGGTCTAGGTTATCATTCTTATTGCTAGGTTATAAGGATTTATTCATTTTGGTTCTTTCTTTAGGTTATAGCTTTCTTTACCCAAAGATATCAATCTTGTTTTGGTGTTCAAAGGATCTCAAATATTTTGGATCCACTTTAGTTGTTATTTTTGTTTCTAAAATTAGTAAATTACTTTTTCTATTCTTGTCTTAACATCAAACACATATCTATAGTTCCAAATTATTATTTGTACATACCCTATCCTATTTTTCAAAAATTTTCAATCAATTTATTTGTAAGATTGTTTCTATTGATCTTGTATTTTGATCTTATAAATCCAATGCATATCATTAATGTTGGAACTGAATTTCAAAATCAAAAGGTGGATTAATGACTAAGCATGGTTATATTATATATCTATTTAAAGTTATGAATAAGATCCTACTTATTAAGCTATTTTAGACATTATTCAATGGTATAGAGTTATAATAAGTCAAACTGGTACTCTCTACTAAATTGAAAAAATCTTATAAAGTATCTAAATCTCTTCTTTATTCTCATGTTACTAGAGAAAGTATCTTGCTACCTAAAGTTGAAGATTGAAACACAAATTTGAGGAGTGGGGGAATGATAAAAGCATGGCTAATCAGTCAAAAAATTATATATGTCTAATGAAACAATTACAAGAGCTAGGAGTAAAAAGCTTAAAGACACTTTAAGTAGGCTGATTGAAGACATATTTGTAGATTACGATTCAAAAGCATATCAAAAAGCATTTTAAGAAGCTTATTAGCCTTAACAATGATCAAGCACTAGTTAACATAATCAAAGCTAAGGCTAGAGAAGGTTTGGATGCATAAGCCCACAGAATTAGGAACAAAATTTTGTTTTAAAGAGTTATTCATTTTTAGAGTCTTTGTTTTATTATAATTAGGCTATATTACGTATAATTATAAAGTCTAAAAATGTGTTTACTATACTTTTGTATTTTTTTTGCTAGTTTCTTATTTGTATTAGGATTTATTATCAGGTTAATTTGAATTTAAATAAAGATGGTACTTTCCTTGTGACAATAAGAATCTTAATCAAAGTAGGGTTTATAGCTTCTTAATTAAAGTATTCTTCTATAATCCTAGTTAAAGTAGAACAAGTAGATAGTTTCTTAATTAGATAAGGCCTATTAGAATTCCAATTCAAGAAGTATTAGTAGTTAGTATTTTGATTTAAGTGGGAATCATGCACCCATCTAGTTCTTATTACATTTGTAATTAGGATGTTTATCATGTTATTTATATTCATCCTATAGAAAGAGGAAGTTTCTAATCAATAGATAAATATTTGAGATTTGAGATATGAGTTACAAAATATTTGAGCACTTGTGCTTTATCCCTTATTCTTCATTGAATTACAAAACTTATTTAAAAATTCCTTCTTTGTGCCATTCAAAAATACTTTACAAACTTGGTTCTTAATTCTTCATAATCATTGGGTTAGTTCCTCAAATTTTCAATGTAGCTTTCCTAGTAAGATTTTAATCTTACTTATGAAATTTCTACGTTTTATTGGTTTTGCATGACATCCAATCATTGAATGAAGATAAAAGGGATAGAAAGGGGGAAAAAACTACGAAGTAGCATATAAAGAAAAAAAAGTTTATAAAGATAGAAAAAAAGTTTATAAAGATTAATCTTACTTATGAATTCTCTACGTTTTATTGGCTTTTCATGACATCCAATCATTGAATGAAGATAAAAGGGATAGAAAGGCAAAACAGTTACAAAGTAGCATATAAAGAAACAAAATATTTATAAAGATTATGTAGATGAGGGTAATGCGGTTAAAGTTGATATGGTTGATGCAATTTTAACATTTTACTTTAAATTAGATGAAAATTGTTGTTTTGATGAGGAAAGTGAATTGGATGCCAATAAGGAGAATGAGACATAAGTCCAGCTTCTTAGATTCAACCCTCCAAAGGAAAAAGATTGAAATTTAACTTTCCATAGTATTTAGTGATTATAACTAAATATATATAGGAAACACTTTGCAAGCTTGCAATTGAAGAGAGAAAGAAGTTTATATTCAAGAGGAACATTAAAAAAAAATTAAATGCCAATTATGCAAGTTAATACTATCTAAGGTACATTTGTCAAAACTTAGTCTAAAATTATTTAGGTAATTGAAATGTTTACTTTGATAAGATGCTACTATTCATTACAATTACATTTATGTAAGTGAAAATTTTACTTTCATATATCGCTTATTGTTTTGCATATGGGTAAATGATATTTTTACTTGCATATAGTGCCTACTATTTATTGGAATTTCATTTACACATATGTTGACTTGCCTATTTTTTTATACATGTATTTAATCTTTTTTAAAATATATGCAAGTAAGAGTTTATCAGAATAAACACATATGTAATCCTATTTCTCATAATAAGAGTGTGAATAAAAAATGTTTGACCAAGAATTACTTTAATAAAATCTAAATACGTACAATATTAAAGCTAATAGATTTAAGAAAATTTGTTAAAAATTATTTATGAGTTAACATAAGGTATATCTACTGTTATATGGTTAATAAGTTGGTGTTAAAGGAAATGAAAGGGGATGTGGGTACATAATATAGAAAGTCATAAGAATATAAGGAGGATTTGCTAAGATCAAATGATATTTCTAAGTAGTTTGTCACCTTAGATAGATTGAGCTAAGTTAACAACTCTTCAAATTTATGCATCAATTGAGACCTGTAAGGAAGTTTTTAAAATTGTTTAGCTTAAATGCTAAGAGGGTAGGTTTGTCTAAACCTCTAAGAGGAACTTATGAAAACAAAAAGAAGTTTTCATTTTTATCTCTTAAGGCTGGAAACAAATGAGATTTTAAGATTGTTTAGGGAGTCTCAAACCCAAATTTCAATGAATAAAACAAGTCTAAAACCTTGCTAGTAGACTAAGAAAAGTCGTGGATGGAACGAACTAGGTCTGTACTTTCTCTCAATAATTTGTTGGTAGAGGATACATTGTTGAAGCTTAGGCTATCAGATAACATACTTGTAGGTTTCCCATATGGATAAGCTTTTTGTAACCAAGGATTCTTGTTCCTAATACTTATATATTCTTGTCAAATATTGTAAGGATGGATATCAATAGAACTGCTTCTAAGCCTAAGGATTAAAATCATGATAAGAGTTATAACAAGGAAAAAACAACAAAAATAAAAGCAAGTCTTTTAGGTCTTTACAAAAAAGTTTCTTAGGAAAAGAAAATAACAAATATGTTGGAAGCTTAGGTTGCCTAAAAGCCATTAGTCATACAATTTAAGCTTAACAATATAAACCTTCATAATCCATAACCCTCAACATATTACCCTTGTTGAAGAATCCTAGGATATTATGTCTAAAATCCTTGTCCATCCTCTGTGGGTAATGAGGTGCTCATGTTAGTGTTTCTTTTAGAGAGAATGGTTTTATTAAAGTAAATAATATTTGTGTCCCCTTATTTGAGTCCTTGTACTCTAGTCTTTTGCTTCAACAAGGAATTACTTACCCTCTAGAACGTGTCGAGCAAACTAGTTTTTTTAAAAAAAAAATATCCCTTGGAGATTGGTAGACTTTACTTTAATTATGGAGAAGTATGGCTCTAGCATCCAATACAACTTGGTATATATTGTTATAGTTTTTCTAATTTAGTTTGTTGAGCTCTTGCTTTACCATGTAAAGTTTCCTCATATAAATAAAAGCTTTTTAACTTTAGAATACAGATGATATTCCTTTAACCACTGTGTCCCCATATCCCTTGTCCTAATTAAGTAATTATTGAAGCAAAAAAGGGAGTTTTCCTCTAATGCCTTCCTCTAAATCATGGATTTCAGGTGAATGGTCTAAAGTTAGATTATCGGTAAAGATTGCCTTTTCGTTCAGGCATCTAGATAGCTGTAAATCATTAATAAGAGTCATATACAACTTTTTCCTAATAAACTAGCTCCCACTTTGATTATTACTCATGTAAAATCTTAAATCTATAAAGTCTCTTTGGCTAGCATAAATTTTGAAATCATCAGTGTAATTCCTTAAGCTAGTGTTGTCATCAATTTCAAAGTTAAAAATTATGCTAAAGTGATATCCTTCGAAAGACCATAGTTAGTCGCATAAACAAATGTCAGATGTGCCAAAACTTTTTCCTATAATAGTCTCATTGCCAAATGAATTAGTTAAATAAATTACCTTAATTTTGTGAAGAACATAAGTAATAACAATTGTATCATAAAAATGAAATTAATTATTGGTAATAACTAACTAGTGCTTCCTCAATATCTCAAACTCCCACAATGATCGAACTTAAGATGGGTTTCCTAAAGATTTGTTAGCATAATTTTTATTGTACGTGAGTAATTATATAGTGCTTGTTACTTTCTCTTTTACATTGTAAATAAGCATTGACATTAGGAGGTGAGTTAGATGTTTAGAGCTTTTAGCTTTATTCTTTCCGTTCTATTCATCCCAGGCTTAGTAAGATTTCCAAGAACCTGTGGTGATTCTTCAGAGCAATTTGGAATGCTCTCATAGGGGATAATGGATATTCTCCTACGAGATTTGCTCATTCATACTACCATCAATATTGATGTCATTTTGAATATCCTCAAGACCTATACTCTACATACTAGGAATTGTTTCAATATGCAAACTTGTATGCTTTCGCTTATCCCTTTGCTATCTAATTGTTGGAAACTTCAATGTTTTCTATAATCGTCTTGAGATCTGGTTTTGCTCAATGCCTTTAATACTTAATTCTCCTACCTCCTTAGGAAACTCCAATCCCATTAGCTCATAATAGTCCCTTGGTGGATCGATCTTGCCTGTCAATTCCATTCTTACCTTAATTGCTTAGAAAGACTACAAACATATCTTCTGTCAATGTGTCATCTTTACCTAGTCTCATTAGAGGTATCAAACCAGGCACGCAAGTTAACTACCACACATACGCGTTAACTTATTCTTCTTAAAGTTATAACTTCATCGATACAAATTGGATTCCATATGTAGCTTAGCTTAGTTCCCTAGTTATCTAGTACTGCAATGGAATATTGTGTATATTAATCCAAATAAGTACTTGCTTCTACGCAACTTTTCCATTTGGATCCCAGATTTTTACTTGCATAGAGAAGAGGTTCTTTGTTTACCTTCTACGGTCCTGCTTTCATAGTTTTTCTAACCATTAGCCTTTAAATCAAATTTAAAAATGAAGAGGCCTAGGGTTAAATATTAAATTATAGGGTTACCAAGTTTGAATATCATTTTTCATCGAAAAGCATCTAGCTGACTGCAAATGAAATTACACATGCAACAGAAATAAACATAAGAAGAAAATAACTGCAGAACAAACATGTCCATGACAATTATTTGTCTACATATCATGGTATCCCTAGAGGCCAGAAAATTGTGGACGTTAGAGCCTCTTCTCTTCATGTATCGCCGCTCTTCACATTCATCCAAAGGTCAAATTATCTGGGTTTACAAGGATGAGACGTTACAGCTGACCATGTGAGTTTATATAATCTGTCATTGAAAACTTTAAATATGTGTGCGTGTCCTTCCAGGACCAAAACAAGACCTCAACTTTAAAGTGTATACAGAAGCCAGCTGTCAGTTAATCTGAGGTTGAGCACTGCAACCCAAAAGCATCAGCCAGGTTAAAGTTGAGATTGTTTCTCATAGTCCTGCTCCTTCCAACTCCTCCATCACCCTTTCTCATCATAGCAACAAACTCAGAATAATCTATTCTGCCATCCTACAAAAAATGCATATTAAAAGGGTAAGAACACCATCTACCCTTGACTAATCATATCATAGATTTAGAAAAGAAGAAAAAGCAGGCACGTACTAATTATGCAAGTCTTAGTTCTATCAGCAAATTTGATGGGGGAAAACAGAAGCAACGAAAAGAAAAGAAGTACTATCCCTAAGTCAAGCCTAAGAAGTCAATTGTCGCAAAACTGCATGTGTAGATGTATATTTTGTGCAAGCAGAGGCAGATGATACACATTTTAGCAGCCCCCAGGTTTTCAGAGCATGTGTAGATGTATATTTTGTGAAAGCAGAGGCCGATGACACACACTTAAGCAGCCCCAGGTTTTCAGACCATGTAGGCCGTAGTTTCAGTGCACTACAGCAACATTTAAATGCACTACCGTTAGCTATCCCCTCATATTGGCAGTACCAATTTAATCTGAATATTTTGTGGTCTTCTTGTTTTACTTCAACATGATTAAAAATGACACTTTCCTAGTAGTTGCAATAATTTAAATCTCAATCATAAAGACTCGCCCCTTGTGGCTAAAGGGGCTAAATCAACACAAGGAATCTTTATAGCACGACATTTAGATTTTTAATAAAAACCTCAGTTATGGAATTAATACCGGTAGTACAACAAATAAAGAACAGACTGATATTCATGATGTTGACTTATTAGAAAAGACAAGGAGATAATGAAACTATAAGATTCAAACCTAATTTGAAATAGTAGTCTTACATTATCTTGGTCGATTTCTTTGATCATATCATCCAGATGAACATCACCTAGGCCAAATTCTTTGCAAGCCTGCTGAACTTCATCGATGGTGATATACCCGCTACCATCTTTGTCAAAGTATGCGAAGGCTGCAACTAAATTCTCTTCTCTCTCTATCTTATTTAGGTGCAATGTAGCAGCAAGAAATTCACCATAGTCTATGGTTCCGCTGTTATCTATATCAGCCTATTCAAGTTTCCATTAAAAGAGTGACATCATTGAAGCCAATAATGTAAATTGACAAGAAATTATATTAATATAATGCAGTCAAAATGAATATTCATGAGTCCTCATAACTTGTTTACCGCGTCCATTAGAGACTTGATTTCAGATTCCATTAGCTGGGAATTTACTCTCTTCAAACCGTCTTTAAGCTCCTCAAATGTTATTGACCCACTATCGTCAGTGTCAATCATCTTAAACAATTCTTTCAAACCACCAATTTCTTCTTCAGACATTCGCTCTGCTATGACCTTCAGAATGATAAAATATTAATGCAAAAATAGCATAGGAATACCAATGTCAGAACATTTGTTAATGAAAAGTGAACAAAGACATCAGAGAAATGGCTAACTATTGGGATAGCTTCAGAAGTTAATAATGCACAATAACATGGAAGTTACAGAGTTCAACATAGAAAGCTCTAAGAATATTCTTCCCATTGAAACCATTTTTTCTCTTTTGAGTATGCGCATATCCTAAGGAACACATAGCATCTCAAACAAATATTTTCAGATTGTCCCCAGTGATAACCTTATTCATATAAAAAAGAAGTTACAGTAACTGTTATAGTCCCTGGTTCTGGATCTGATTACATGACCCAACAATTGGAAGTCCCCTAATAACTCTGCTTGCACACTGAGCCTGGAAGACTTCCTGCCTTTTCTACCAATCTTGTGAGTAAAAGATAAAGCTCGTTAAGAGGAACTCTGGATCTCAGTATGTATATTGGTTTGAGTGAATAAAAGTCCCTCTTATTACTTTACTGTATCCCTTTATAAAGGATACAATATCTTGAAACCAAATCTACTAACAAATTGGCTCTTTATTATAAATACAGAAAATAAATCTATCTAGACACCAACTGCAAATTCATTCAAACTTCTATCCTACTTTTCTCACTGGTAAAACACTTGTAACTTGCTCAAAAGCCACCATCTTCACTGAATCAGGTTCAGCAACTTGTCCAGCAGTAAAAGAAATTTTGAATAATGAGTGTAGCATTTGTCCTTTTCCAAATCAAAGGAAGAAGAAAACAGTTCAAGTCCAAGAAAATATCATGGGGAATCAAACACTTGACAAGACAGAACACAGCAAGATTAAAGGGAGTGCGTGACTAAACTTGAAGCTACATAAACCATGTAACATGTCAAATAAATCTAGTTATGTTTCTAAACCAAATTTCAAAGCTGAAATATCAATTTATCACAGGCACCCAGAATTAAACTAATTAATGTTCAACTTAATGTATAAATATCTTTCAGAAGCATAAAACTTCTTTTAAAATGTCTATTTTTCCAACAACAGAAGGTACAACTTGATCATGACATCAAGTACATGACTAGTCAATTGTATTATATGTTTTTGTTGATTAGGCAATAATTTAATGAGACCTTGTAATTAATTCCAGCACAACTACATTTTAGCATCTCAGCACAACTTTGTTTCTTATTTTGGCATTTCAAAGTTACTTCTAATTTTCTATTAATAAGCTTACTGCATGTTATTTTTGGTTCACATACATACTTGTTAAGTAAAAAACATAATGTTTCAATTTACATAATTATTGATATCTCCTACTGTTGGCCCATGGTTCACGCTGGTTTATCCTACTTGCACCTTTAAACCTCGACTCCTCCATTCAGTTTATCAATCAGTCCAGTTCGAAAAAACATTGTTTCACATTGTAAAATGACAAACGAGTAATAAGAAGAAATTATGAGGTCTGACAGGGCAATTGACAGAAGTCTTCAAAAAGAATTTCAAATGTACATCAAATACAGATGCTCAATGGGAAAAGTAGTACATAAAGACAACCAATATACGAAAATAATACAGAGGAATACCTCAGGATCAATTTGTTAGGTGATGAGTGTCAATTTACCCAATCAATTGTGCCAGTCAGTACTAATATGTCAAAGAAAATAAAGCAAAGAATAACATCCTGTCCTCTTGGCCATGAACAATATACAAGTCACTGCATCAAAGTTCTCCTTTCAAGTGATGCTAAGTGTTCTTAGCTTTTGCAAGTGTTGAAACAGTACCAAGCTAATCAGGAATGTAAGGGTCATGCAAGATTTGGCACATAACAGGAGAAAAAACCTAATCCTTGTATAATTGGGACTCAAGTACAAGATGACTTTTCTAAAGCACCACTCCGACCTTCATCTACGACTAATGCACCATCAGCAGTATGATGTACTGATTAAATGACTTTTAGGCAACATCAGCAGCCTAAAAGTCATTTCAACTCTATATCAATTGAGTCAATGGATCTGAATAAGGTAATAGATTCCCAAATTTATGTTGCTCGGAAATTTTCCAAAAGTTGCACTTTGACTAGGAAGTAGAGATACAATAGTCTTATATGCATCATATCAATAAATCAGCATTGAAAGTTCTCACGGAAGAATGATCCAATATTCTTCTCAGTTGACAAATGAATCAGTAACTGACAACCAAGTTAATGAGGAAAAATTCTTCAAAATGATCCATTAATTTGGAGAATTAAACCAGAGAAGTTGTATTGTAACCTACACGAAGAGCCATTTTTTTAAGCTTATGCATTGCTGAGAACTGCTTCAAACGCGATAATACTGCAGAGTCCAAGGGCCTGTCTGGGGCAACTCTATCGTCGACAATCCAAGGGTGACCTGATACATAACCAATCCCATTGTTAGCCCACATAATATATTAGAGCAATTGGCATGGTTACCAACATGGACATATCAAAGTAAACAACTGAATAAACAATGTGTTGTTATAATGAGAATGCAACAACTGACACAAAACTTCATGAGCTGAACTCCTTTTCTTTGGATCCCTCTCCAGCATTTTCCTTATCAAATCTTTTGCACTTTCTGAGATATTAGGCCATGGCTCAGATTCAAAATCTAATTTTCCCTTTAAAATCTGTTTGAAGATTCCTGATTCAGTTTCTGCAAGTGACAAGAAAAAGTAAATGGCAATGGAAAGAAGAAAGAAAGATATAAAACTTTTGGGAATAAGAGAAAGCACCAATTGATTTTAATACCCGCCCAAAATGGAGGAACCCCACTTAGTAAGATATAAAGGATAACACCAGCGCTCCATACATCCACTTCGGGTCCATAATGCTTGAGCAGAACCTCAGGAGCCACGTAATATGGACTTCCAACAACATCTGAAAAATATTGCCCTGTGTGGAAGACAAAGGAGGAAACTTAACTATTCATTCACATTGATGAAGTATCAACCAGAAGCCGAGGGCGAATTTTCACAAAGAAGAATGTGTCTGTGATCCAGAAACACAAATACTAAAGATATATATTCAAGCATAAAGTTGAAAAGGCCAGTAGGATGTGGGTACAGTTGCATGTTCAATTATATTCAAACATATGCAGAATACGCAGTGTGTTCTATTTAAAAGATAATCATGAAGGACTTTTCAGATTCTGTCTGCAGGAGAGGTTCTTGGACCAATTAGTTAGATTAGAATAAATCTGAAAGGCAAATTAAGGAACAATCAACGTGCTCACGTGAGGACCCGTAAAGATCATTGAAGGAAAAGGTGATAACCAGACATTACAGACGGAAACAATGGGATGTGCAATTTCATCCCAACGAAATGTAGAGAAGAAATTATAAGAAACTAGGCAAAAATTAACGTAATAGTGCTATCTAACATTATCGTTTCGATATGGATTCCAACATTTTCAAACAACATGAAACAAAGGGTACCCATCCACCAACGAGGTCCATAATCAAGAAATCGCATTCCAAGATGAATCCAAACACAAAAATATCAAGAATCGCAAACCAAGATCCAAAAACACCACCTGGCTTGTAAAAAACAGAGAGGCCAAAGTCGGTAGCTTTGAGCTTGGCATCATCATCAGTGCTATCAAATAAGAAATTCTCAGGCTTAAGATCTCTGTGCATGACCCCCAAAGAATGGCAAGCCTCGACCACCCCAACAATGGTCTTGATCAACTTGGCAGCCTCTTTCTCACTGTAATGACCCTTTGCCACGATTCTATCAAAAAGCTCACCACCTGCACAAAGCTCCATAACAATGTGAACAAACATGGAGTCCTCATAGGTGCCCTTTATAAGGACCACATTTTGGTGTTCAGAAAGGTGGTGCATGATCTGGATCTCCCTCCAAACGTCCTCATAGTCCTCTTTGCAGATGAGTTTCCTCTTGGAGATGGATTTGCAGGCATATTGAGCATTGGTGGCCTTCTGGGTGGAGAGATATGTGATCCCAAATTGCCCTTGACCAAGTTTCTTACCCAAAACATAGTGATCCCTTAGTCTTGGAGTTTGATATGGTAAAACTGTGTGGGTTGGTTTTGTTGATTCACGATGATTCTTCATTTCTGCATGGATTCTCCTTTTCTCACCCTCCCTGCCTCTTGTAAAGTTTATGTTATATTTGGATCTAACTGTTTGTTTCTTTGTTTCTTATGGTTTCAGTCCTCGAAGATATTTCTAATCTTTCCTTTGACGTCTCCTTCCTCTGTTCGTTTGAAGCAATCTCAGTCTTTACAAAAGTTGGTATTATTTGTTTATTTTTATTTAGGAGGTAATTATATTTAAGAGTTGACGACCACTTTATTCTTATTCTTATTATTTTTCATCGGTAACTCAATTTTATTTTCATTATTCTTTATTTAAGTAATTGATGTAATTATTAATTTACAGGACTTTGTCGCTATATTTTAGCTAAGAGATATTTCTTAGAAGCACTAAAGGTATGTTAATTTGCTATAGTTAATCACAACACATTCTAATTCTTCTAATTGTAACTTTTAGTCACCTAAATATTGAAAAATAAAAAATGATTTTATTTAGACATTAACTAAAATATTACATAAAATTGACTGTTTAGAACTGAGTTTTAGGGTTTAAAATAAACATAAAATACCTATAATGTGTCTTAAGGTTTAAAATAAAAATAAAATGCCTAAAATGAGTATTAGAACTTGAAAGGAATTTAGATTTTTATTTGAAGATGAACAATGCAAAAGGTTTAGTTACTTGACTCATAGGACTTTAAATGACATTGGAATTGAGCTTTAATGAAAGTTAAGTTGGAATTAAATTCCATATAAACAATTTAGGTTTTTCTTTTATTCATTTCTCTCATTTATTAAAATCATTTTATTCTTTTCAATTGTTATCTTCGACTTCTTTTTCTTTCCTCATTTGGATCATGCATTATAAATTTCACACATCAAGCATAGAAAGGAAGACAAGGAAAGAGAAACTTTTTTAAAGATTTATTCTAAGTTTGGACTTCGGGTATGACTCTTTTGAACCAGGCTCATTGCCCAATTAATTTTTAAAACCATCATTTGAACTGTAGTCCTTTGGAATCGAGGTCAAGGTGAATATTTCCTAACATATTGTAGAAAAAAAAGTGATGTGTCATTACTAGGCTCAAAAGAAATTAAAGATACAAATTACAATCTTACAACAATCTAAACTAAGATAGAAATGAAAATAAATAAGAGAAAGAAAGAAAGGTTATTTCTTTGGTTGATTTTAGGGCTTGGGTCTAAGTATTGTATCCACACCTAAGACTCGAACTAATTTAATTTTAAAAGTCATCACTTGAGATTGAGCTTATTCAAATTAAGACCTAAGTGGAGCTTTCCTAATTCATCCAATTTATAAGAAAAAAAATGTGATCTTAATTAATTAGAACTCAAGGTAGAAAGATTAAACATATAAATATGAACAATCAAAGCCCTTAATTATATAGTTGAGAAAACTAAGATGACTTGCTAAAAGCCAGACGATTGCCTTTAGTTATTTTTCTTCGCTAATCCTTGTATTTGCTTTAATGATGTTTGAATCTTGCTTTTCTATTTTTGTATTTTTAAGCCCTGACTTTATTTACTTTCGTTACAAAGACAAAGAAAAATAGAAAAGAATAACCAAATGTCATATGAGATTAAGACATCAATATCAATTTGTGCTTTTCTTTATTTGTGATATTATTCTTTTTGTATCTTTAAAACTAACTTCAAATTTGAAATTACATTGATATATGCGTGTATAAAAAGGATAAAGTCCGTCTTTGAATTAACCCATTTAGCTTAAATAGCCAACTTGATACAATATTCTTTTCAGGTCCTTTGACAGTTAAAACTACTTTTTTTTAATTAAAACTCATCATATAAGCTCTTATTTAAATATGAATATCTTTATCTAACCTTGTGTTTAGCAGGCAATTTAAATCATATCAATGAAAGAGTTTCATGAAGAGGGAATATATTAAGTGTGGAGGTGTACCTAATGATAAGTGACATTTTATTGAATGTAAAGTGGGCTTTGTGTTTGAATAGTAAACTTGTATACTTATATTTAAATAGGTCATATGTAAGAAAAGAAAATATTTATTTATGTGACATAATAACATTGGTCCATATTCTTGACAAAGTGATGGAGTGAAAAAGGATCTTCTTATTATTTAAAGGTATAATATGGATTAAGGTTCTTAATTAATTTATCTACCCAATACATATTTGGATGGTCTATTAATTTCCTTGATTTTATCCTTTTTCACTCAAAAAATTTCTCACCTTTGATCTCAGCCCTATTTAAGCTGAGGAATAAACATCTTTTGATTCATACATTTATAGAATTGAAATAGTGGTATGATAAATGCATATTTGACTATAATTTTGCACCCACATTTGATGTATTTTGCTTGATATTTTTATAGTTTTGTTGTATAGTTAGTACTTAACTCACTCTAAGTGTATTTGTAGGTCATAATTGCCTTCATGGACCAAAAGAAGAAGAATTCGATTGAAATCGTGGCATGGAATGAAGATTTGAAGCAACTAAGGACCTATATGACCGTACACATATGTATGTTGATATACACGGTTGTGCAAGTAGTTAGTGTAAGTCTTTGTGTCTGTGTGAAATCATGAATTCAGTTGTTTTCTTATATACCTGGTCTCCTACAAGCTCGTGTTAGTGACCGTGTATATTCCAAAAATCCTAATTTTTATTGTAAAAGGACGTGAGTGGAGGTAAAATAGAGAGATGATGAGTTTGGAAGCAATGTTAAGTCATTAGATGTATTTAGAGGTGATAGTTCTGATCAGGGGATAAAGAAAACATGAAGAATGTTAAGAGATCCTTTAGATAACAACATCAAATCCATACTTGGAAGAAGATTCAAGAGAAGAGAAAGGGAGATTTATAATTATAATTTCTTTATTTCTATTAGTTGTTTTGCATGTTTGTTATTGATTTTATTTTCTATGAATAACTAAACTTCTTTAGTGTCTAGGTGTGTTAAACCTTAGTTTTTGATAACAATATGTTTTGATCTTTTATCTAATGCAATTATATTGATTGATTTATTATGATTCAATTATATATTTTATTCTTTTTCTAATATATACAAAATATTAGTGCACGATTTGATTTTATATTATTAAGATTGAGAAATTCTTTTGTATGAATAGATATATTATAATTAGAAGGAGGTGCATGCAAACCTAAAGATAGGTCAACATAAATCCTTTAGATTATAGTTAAACCTAATAGCGGAATTCACAAACCGATAAAGTAATCCTAGGTTTTAACTAGAAATAGTTTTGTTAATCAACTGGTAGATTAGTTATTAATATTCTTAAGAAAGATATTAACATAAAATAGAAATTTCTATAGTTTAATAGTCAGTAATATAATTGAATGATAAAAGGTTAATATCTAATGATTCTTAGGGGGATTCATTACCTATACACTATCATTTGATATCGATCTTTTTATAATTTTGCTTTTTCTTATGTTCGGTATTGTTTAATCTTAGTTATTTGTTAGTTTAATTTTTAATTAAAATTGAAAATTTGATTCATATATTAGATAATAGAAAAAGGGTAACTACTAGTAATTCCAGTCTTTGTGGGATTGATCTGTAGTTGCTTGTAGTAACTACAGTTGCGTTGTACACTTCTGGTAAAATTTAAATATTAACTTAGTTTGAGTCAATCATGGTATTGTATTAACAAGCCTATGATAGTGTATTTTCATAAGAATAACTTGAGTAGCACACTTAACCAAAGAAACATTTAAGTAATTAAATGGAAATTAGTGAGGAAACTTTACTAGATTTTTGTACTCACTTTTGAATGAAACTATTGTGTTGGTTTCTGTTTAGATTTTCTTTGAAACTCAATTATGAGATATTGTATTTACTTAAGTCTTAGTTAGATTGATATCTCATATTGTGTATTCCTTTAGACATCATAAAGAATGAATTAAAGCAAGCTTTTATTATTTTAATGAGTATCTTTTCTCGATGATGAGTAAATTATCCAAGCTTAAGGTTACACTTTCCAGAGAATACAATAGTTAAATTGATCATTAATGGGAGCAACTGGCTTTGCAATAATAGAAGCAATGAAACTTTCTTGAGAAGTTTTTTAGCTTACCGACCTAATGCTAATCAGGATGATGAGGTTATCTGGTTGAGACGTTCCTTTAACAACATAAAAAACAAAACTTGTAGGGTTTTGTTTAAGATCCAAGCTCCAAGAAGCACATCACACATGTTAGTTTGGTGTAAGTATCTTTCACCTAAAATCTCATTTATTCTTTGGTTAGCAGTGAATAGTTTAAGCATATTGGATAGGATAAAGGGTATTCTAGGTTTTATCAAAATAACTTTTTAATTTATCGTTAGAAAGGAACTTAAGCATATTTAGGAACTAAGAAATGAATTTACATTTATTTGTTTAGAGGAACCTAAATAAAATTAGGGAATTGGTTATAATAAAGGTGCAAGGCTCACTTTGTCTCATAGAATGGCTAATAGATGGAATCTTTGAAGGCTAAGGGTTCCTTATCATATGCTCCAAATCTAATTAGTTTAATAGCCAACTTTTGACGTACTCCTTTAGAATGTGAATTGTTAACTTTTTTGCCATGCTTGATGATAGGTATGAATTATAGTGTATTTTCTATGTCTTAGAGTGTGTTTTTTAGTGTTTTCCTAGACTTGATAGTGCTTTATGTGTTTTTTTATTTATTGTTATTTAGGGCAAGAATTTCATCTTACTTGTATGTTTCAAAGGTTGTTTGATGTGTTTTATTATGAGTGGAGATAGAAACAATAGAAAAAAAAAGATAAAGAAAGAGTTGGAGAATAACATCTCATGCACGATGTGATAATGAGTGGAGATAGGAAAAATGGACTAAAAGATGACGAAAGAGCTAGAGGACAATATCTCATGCACAATTGTGCATGAAACAATAACAAGTTGGTGAACTCTCTAGCATGATCGTGCATTCCATGCACGATTATGATAGAGAGCTGGAGCAGGAACAAGCATGATCGTGCATGTAAAAAGCTTTTTCAATTCTCGTGAGTTTTTTTATACTTTTGAAAATTCAGTTTTACTTTTGAAATAAAAATAAGTGGAAAACCCCTACAAAAAAAACCTAGAAGAATTAATAGTATAAAAAGGAAGAGAAAAATACCAAAAGGAGGCTAGACAACACAAAAAAAGGAAATCAAAAAGAGGAAAATCTGAAGGACAAAAGTTGTAGTTTTCAGTTCAAGGAAAAGAAGAGAAGATATCTAGATTCAATTCTCTACTCTTTTCTTTTATTTCCTTATTATTGTTAAATGTTAATGATGATTCAATTGACATATATAGTTACATCTATGGATTGCTAAATTCCTTTTAGGAATTACTCTTGATTTATTTGTTAAACTTTACATTCTTGATTTAATGATATATGCTTATGATGTTTATTGCTATAAACTCAATTTGAATTGAGAGATTAGAATGGATTATTTGTGTTATGTTGTATAGCGAGAGCTAGTACCTCAATAGACTTATAAATATCGAATTAATATGAAATTAAAGAGACATCTTAATTGTTTATTAGTTACCTATAGGATTGATATCGAGAAAAGGTAATTATAATTATTAGATATCTAAGGTCAAGTAGTATTAAATCAAGAAGGTAAAGTGAAGATAAATAAGGATATAAATAATTGTCAGTTTTCATCAGGGATCAATCGACTAATTAACTATTGCTTATTTCATTGTTTGATTATCAATTCTTTTTTTAGATTAACATTTATTTATTTATCTCATTGTTACCTTAAACAAAGTTTATAAGTATTTTTAGGGGACTACCCCAATCTTCGAGTGACAATACTTTTTATGATATTAGAAATTATTCTTATACTTAAACTAAAGAAAATTGTTAATTTAAAACTTCAAAAAGTTTTGGTGATACTGTTTGGAATTGCTTTGTAGCATCTACTGCAGTTTGATTTACCTTGCTTTAAGCATTTTAACGCTTTTCTTATGTGATTACAGGTGCATAAACATAAGAACTATAAGGAGTTCAAACAAACTAATAGACACAAAAATTTCAATATCATTAAGCAAGAGAGGATGATTCAAAAAGGTTGTGGATTTCATAAGACTAGGGTTCAATGCTAACCAACAAGGAATAACCAAATCACCAGTGTAGGCTAACACTTCTGAAATTTAATTGATGTTGTTGAATAAGTTACAAACTAATGTCTAATTTTGTGGACTGGCTAATGAGGATCCTAATGCTCTTTTGGCTAACTTTTTAGATATTTGTGACATATTTCGATATAATTGATTGTCAGAAGATGGAGTCAAGAGGAGGCTCTTTTCTTTTGTACTTAAAGATCAAGTGAAGGCACGGTTAAATTCTCTCAACTAGAGAATGTCACAACATGGGATCAACTAGTGCCATTTTGGCTAAATATTTCCCCTTGAGGAAGACACTAGGATCATAAAGGAGGGGGAGTCATTATATAATGCATGGAAGAGATTTAAGGAGTTGTCCACATCATAACTTACCTAAATAGTTCCTTTTACAAACATTCTACAATGGTATTAATCTATCCATATGAGGCACTATAGATGTAGCAGGCAAAGGTTTACCAAAGTGGAAAATAATTGATATTGTGTATGATTTGTTGAAAGAGTTAGCAAACAATTATTATCTATAGATTTCAGAGAGGAGTAAATAACACCCAACCTTTAGAAATCTTTTGCGACTCGATCCGGAAACCGGATCCCAACTGAAAACGAATACTAAATCGAACGAATGGAACGGAAAGCACAAAGCGGAAGCAAAATCATAAGCGAATACGAATACTAATGACTATCAATCGAATCAAAGCAAAGAAACGAAACATAAAGCGAAAACTAATTTCCGACATCCGTGAACAAATATTTTAGGAATCACTGTCGCGTTGGAAACCTTAGACTTAAACTGTCCAACATCCGGTATA
>JANIJH010000003.1:38099556-38118737 GCA_024520975.1 Erythroxylum areolatum
AGCTTATGAATAAGCTAGACACATAAAAAGGGTAAAGATTGAATGGAGAATTTAGAATGATCATGTGCAAATAAAGTGTAATTCTAAGTTCAATTAGACAATATGAATCATGAATTGAGAATGAGCATAAGATGTGAATTTATAAAATATACCCGGGATTGTCATTAAGCATGCATTATACATTACACATACACATATGTGTAAAACTGAATGTTTATGTGATTGTGCAACTATTAATGTGTTTGCAATCTGTGTTTTGCGTAATGATGATACAGGATAGAACGTCCCCATTCAGACGCTTCCGGATCACGAAAGCTAATGCTAATTTGGAGCGTACTGTGAGTAGAACTAGATGGTCTCATTTCATTGTTTGTTTTGTGTGAATTTTGGTATTGATTAACTACTGAATGTCTATATGAATGTGATTGATTATGTTGATTTCCGGACAGGAGGTCCGATGATTGCGATGCTTGGTTGAGATATTGAAGTGTTGCTTGTATGTGAATGAGATGAACTAAGTGTACATAATTTGATGATAAATGTGTTTTGAATAAGCATTTGTATGTAAGTGAAAATGTGATTCTCAACTTAATGTTGAATGCCGGACTAAGGTTCGATGATATGGGAATGTGATTGAATGGGATCATGCAAATGTGATTGATGCATTTCATTTCATAAATGCATGAAAAATAATAGCAATTGTGACCAGAGTAGCCATTGATAAGAGCTTAAAGCTCAATGAGTGAAAATGAGCCTCGAGCTTAAAAGTGATTCAGAGCCTCAGGCTCAATGTTTAATGAGCCCTATATGCGATAGTTATCAATGAGCCCTATATGAGACAGTTTACGCACTTAGTCACAATAAAGTAATAAATGAAAAATGGGTCTATACAAATTGCATATGCATATTATGAATGATTAAATTGTATTGAATTTGAAATGTGAAGTGATGTGAATGTGATTTATGTGTTATATGATTGGGTGAGCCATCGATAATGGTTACTCATTGAGTTTGCAAAACTCACCCAAAATTTGCAAATATTTTTCAAGATCAGAAGAATATCTTGTGAGGCAAACGGGAGTATACCTTCAGCATACAAGTAAGGGTTAGAGGTCAAGATCAGTTTGCATCTGAATTTGTATTTTTTTATTTTTGTATCGAATTGAGTCTTCCACAATTATTGTAACATGTATATTTGAAGATTTCTGTTTCTAATAACTTTCCAAAGTGGAATGGTTTGTAATTGATTATGAAGTGTACTAATATTATGATTATAAGTGTTTTATCTCAGTAATGGGCCCAAGTGGAAAGTGAAATTTTGATGATTTATGTAATGATTGAAATGTTGTAAATGCAAATGTTTATGAAATAAAATGTGGCCAATTTTATAATTGATTTCTGCATGCATGTGCATTGATTGTGAAAAAAAAATTTACGTACCGAATTTCAAGTGTTTGATTGTTCTAGCATGCCACCCTCGTGGGGCATGTACTTGGATATCATTCAAGATGTCGGGCACATGTCTTGCAGGAGTAGGGTGTTACACTTAATCTGTTGTCATTAATATCCTTATCAACTTGTTTATCTAAGACCATTAGTTTTGTGAAACCACCTTAGCAAACCTCCTTCCAATTTCTTTCTGTTGTTTCCTTTGTTCTTTTAAATTAGGCTTTTAATGATATACAACATGAATTGAAATTTTAAAGGGTGCCTTATCTTCTCCTAATCTTATGATGGGAATAGTGTTTAGTAGAACTTTCTTTAAATCATCACTCACACACAAACTTGCATATCATAGCCTCCTATTCTGAGCTATTATTTCATCCATGCTATTTGGTTTCCTAATACATCTTGCTAGCATAATTAGTCCTTTCATCAACTAATACTCATAAGGTACTCTATATATATTGTTCCATACTGGAACACTAGCCTATTGAATATTCTTCAAGCAAATTAAAGGTTTTCAAAAATTGTAAGAGCATATGGTGTTTTGAACATATTTGGGAGTAACATCTAGAATCTCCTAAGTTTTCTAAAATTGTAAGAGCATAGGGTGTTTTTAGCATGTTAGGGAGTAGCATCTAGAATCTCCTTCACTCAATTATTAGTGATAAACTTGACTGGGATAAGATTATCATTCAATAGTAGTAACTTCTTTGGACATATCCTTTCCATTGTCTCATCACCCAATTATTTATTATTAAGAAAGGGGGATGTTTTTCAAGAGAGAAGTGTTCAAGGGTTGAAGCTCGACTCCTTGCACTATCCTTCATAACATTTATTTCTAGTACAATAATGGCTAGCCTTTCTATCATTAAATGGCGACAGTACTCTAGAGATACATCATAACTTTCCCCTACCACCTAGCTCTAGTTCAAGTTAGGGTTAATTTTTGTAAGAGAAGATGTTATGGTCTCTTTACTTGTTCCTTATTGTAAGTCATTGTTAGGTAAGTAAAATAAGTTGGAAGAAGAGGGACTAGTCAAGGGACTCAAATGCAAAGGAGGTCCACAAGAAAATAAAATCACTAGTTTGTATGGAGAATTGGAAGGGAGGGGTGGGAATGACAATTCATCAAAAGATTTCGTAACTTCAATTCCAAGGATTGGGCTTCGTATTTTAGAAAAGGAAAATGATGAAAGCAATAATTGAAAGTTTCAAAAAGTCATTCTTAAAATGATAAAGAAAGAGGGGGGGTGAAAAGATTACAAGAGTGAAAAGACCTGAGTGCCCTTAGAGTCAAATATTAACCAAGGCAGAGAAAGCACCCTAGTAAGTGAAACCTATCTAAGGAAAAGATATGGGGGAAGAAGAAAACCAAAGCTTAAAGCTAGCACCAAAATATACTTGAAAGAAGATATTACTGCAGGAGCTAGAATGAGGCCGAAGAAAGAGATGCAACAAGAAAAAGGTAAAGAGAAGACTCCAGTGAGGCCAAAAAACTAGAGGGAGGTGAGAGCTTTATTGTTGTTAAATTTAAACAAAGTTATGAATACAATTTATACCAATTTTGGTATTGGTATAATACAATATTAGTACTTGTAAATATCAAATACTATTTTGAATTATTTTTTAAATTATAAAATAATTTCATTTTTTATATAATTCAAATTTAGTTCTTAAATATAATTAAAATTAAAATTATTTAAAATTTGGTTTTATTAACTTTGTTTTTTAAGATTAATATATACAATATTTTTTAGAGAAAGTAACCTAACTTTAAAAATATTTAAAAATAACTTTCAATCTAATTCTTCAGTTTTTCTTAATTTACAAATTTGACCCGATATTTTTAATATTTTGGTACCATTTTGATATCTAATATAGCAAGCCAGTATAGTACAAAGCAATTTTATATGATCTTTTAGTTGATATGATATGGTACAATTGGTACTAATGAGT
Source organism: Erythroxylum areolatum (assembly GCA_024520975.1). NCBI lineage: Eukaryota > Viridiplantae > Streptophyta > Magnoliopsida > Malpighiales > Erythroxylaceae > Erythroxylum > Erythroxylum areolatum. The sequence goes on from JANIJH010000003.1 coordinate 38,102,959, forward strand.
ATGGTACAATATTTATAACATTGCTCAAAATTATATTGTAGCTCCATCAAGCTTTTACATTAAGAGGAGTTAAAACTTCATCAGATCTACCAAAAAGAAACTTAAGGTTCTATTAAGTTAACATCATCCAAGAAACTTTAAAGTTCTGTCAAGATCAAGACTCTAGCTTGATGCTTTGTGAAAATAAGTTGCTAAATCAAGATTTTCAAATTGTCAAGTTCAAGCAAATCAGCAAACATTGTCGCCAAAATCAAGACTTAAGTTTTCACTAAGTCTTCATCAATAAATTAGCATTCACATGAAATCAAATCATCAAATCACAACCCTCATATAAAGAATTCTAGCACATATATGCGAGATTAAATCAATTAATCTTTCACAAAATCAAGAACAAGTGATCAAATTAAAGGATTTATTATAATTTTTACTGTTAAATTTAACATCGAACATGTTTCTTATTTGTAAAAATTTCAAACATAAAATTTTCAATCTATGAAAATAGTAGGATATTTCACAATTAATCAACAAGAAAGTTTCTTATAATTTGAATTTACTCAGGGAAAACACTTTATTAGATGGTGAGTAACAAAAATTTCTGATCCGAAAAATTGTTATATCTTTATTTTTCAAATAAAAGAAACCCAATTTCTTTCATAATTTTCCTTTTTGGTTCTATCATTGTCTTTCTATTGTAGCTTTTAATTTTTATTTCTTTTTTGTTAAGAAAACATAAATATATTTAATTGAAATTTATAACAAAAATTGAAAACAAAAATCTGTTTGGTTTTATCATCTTATTTTTATTTATTTTAGTATACTATTAGATGTTATCATTAAATTTAAATTAAACATATTTCTTAATATATCAAATTTTATTTTTAAATTAATTAATTCTCATAATTATTGAAAATAAACATATATAGATATTTATCTTAATTGCAACTCTTTTAAAATTTCTCTTTCGTAAGACTTGGTTAATTTTGGGTTATCCAGCCACATTTAGCCAAGAATTTCATCAATAAAGATAAAAGAACTATGAAAACATTTAGGCTATACATACTATGCTTACAACTTAATTACAAATCTCCTTATAGGGCCAAAATGATTTCCATCTTCTCCACCATTGTTGCAACAAAATTAAATTCAAGAATTTTAGACGGATTCAAGAATTTTATAAGAGAATCTAGGGAAAACTATTGAGAAATTTTAGAACAAAAGTTAATCCACTTTATTGTATTCGATGATTTTTTTAGAACCAACAATTACAACATGAAGAATGAGAGAGAATCAGGAAATTTTAGATAGATTCTCTAATAATTCTCTTATATTCCTTTAGAATAAGTAGATCCTAAAACTAAAGATAAAAATATAAGGGAAAGAAATTGGTAATAAGATGGCATTAGCTGATAAAAGATTCTAACAAACTCCTTTCTCCATATACTTCTTTGTTGAGAACCTCCTATCCACATGACTTCCTTCAAGATTTCCTAATTAACGCTTAGCTGGCTTTCACTTTTGACATACTTCCCACTTTTAGATGAAATGTTGAATATCCTTTCACATACCCTTCCATAAGAAAAGAAACTTGACCTTCTGCACCGTAGCATCCTTACCGTAATAAGCCCTTATAGATTAGCTATATATCCAATTCATAATGGAGACCTTTAATGAAGCATCATTTCCCACCACTAGTTTCCCTCTTTTCCTCAACTCACTAGCTACGTATGAATAATGAGGGTGAGAAGATGGATTGCAAGTCAGAAATCAGAAGCTGCACGTTACTATTTTGTACTCAGTATTTTGTATTCTATTCATCAGGTCAGAATTAATGCCCTAAAGAGCTATATATATAATATCACCCCCTGTCACCCTTAAAAGAGCATATTTAATCTCATAGTCAAATCCCATAAGCTTAGCCGACTAAACATATTGTAAAGGGGTAATGATATGCTGCTTTAAAAGATACTTCAAACTTTTATAATTAGTTCTAGTGATGAAGTGCCTTTTAATGAGATAAGTCTCCCATTTTTCGATAGTCAACAATGTTGCCAATATCTCTCACTCATACGATAAGCATGCTTAGTGTCTAAGGCTAAGAGTTCTACTAATGTAGGCCACTAGATGATGGTATTGTAATAGTACAACACCAATCCCACTCTATAATGCATTTGCTTCAATTACAAATGTTTTTATCAAAGTCTAGAAGTGTCAAAATTGAAGCTAAAATGAGGAATTATTTTAAGTGCTCAAAGGCCTTGGTTGCTTATATTGATTTATGGAAGTTGTCCTTTTTAGTAAACTCTATTAAAGGCTTATAAATAGCCCCATAGTCTTGCATCAAACTCCTATAATAGATTGCAAGGTCTAAGAATGATCTCAAATGTTTTAGAATGGTAGGGAAAGCCAATTTGCGATAGTCAAAATCTTGGTTGGATCAATAAAGACCCCTTTAGGAGTGATAATATAACATAAGTATTCAATTTGCTGAGTAGAAAATACACACTTATTCTACTTTAAAAAAAGTACATTGAGCCTTATTAGATCAAAGACCAATTGGAGATGGTCCACATATTGATGTAAATATGCGTTGTAAACTAAAATGTCATCAAAGAACACTAAAACACACTTTTTGAGCTACTCCATTAAAACCTCATTCATGAGATTTCGAAAAGATGACGGGGCATTTGTCATCCTAAAAGAGATGACGAGGAATTCATAATGACTATAATAGGTTTTGAATGATATCTTATAAATGTCATCCTGATGCATTTTGAGTTGATGATAGCTAGCCTTCAAATCTAGTTTAGAAAACACCCTGACACCTACAAGCTCATCTAAAATATCTTAAACCAAATGAGTTGGAAAATTGTTCTTAATAGGTTGCTAATTAAGGTCTTTGTAGTCAACATAGAGCCTTAAAGACCCATTTTTCTTCCCAACTAGAATAACAGGTCCTGCATATAGGCTGTATCTCATGAGGGGTAGTTTCAATGCATTTGGCTTGGATGGAAAAGAGATGGGAGTGTTGAAGCTAGATAGACTACTTAATAGAGCTATTTGAGGACTTTCTTACAATATCTTCCAAGTTTTTACCTCTCATAGCCTTTAGTAAAGTGTTAGATCCCCCTAAACACATGCTTTTTTTTCAGCATAATTAAACTTCATAAAAAGTTGCTTAAAATCCCAAATGAATTTTCCAAGTGTCACCATTAAATCGCTAATACTATGTCATAAAATCGAAGGGCCACATCTTAAAGTCTCCTTTAAACATAATGCTCTATAGCTTTCATTTAACCCTTTTGCATTCTATCTAGATGATCATTACATTTTTATCAGCTACTGACATATATAAGGGCTTAGTTGAGTCTAACTTATACCCTAGTTTTATCTAGCAAATGATAAATATTGCCACTATTAATGAGTATCTGGATAGGATTTTGTTATACACATTTGTTATCCTCATAGTCTGATAACTCTTCCCATAAACGACATGAACTGATATTTGAGGTTCAATCGTTGCAGCAATTTCATCTTCTGGGGTTCCATCCTCCTTTTCTTTTAGAGGCAACTCTGCATACTCTTCCTCTTCACCTTCTATGATGAACAACTGTGCCTTTTTATGGTTAGGATTAAGCCCATGGGGTACGGGATTCCACAAAAATGAAGCACTTAGTGCCCTTCTCTTACACTTTTGCAGGAGTTAAGATTTTAAGTGGCCTTTTAATTAGGTCCTTTTGAAATCTATTTCCTTAGGGTATGGTGGTTGAATTGCCAGAATTTGGGCTAGCTGGCCATGTTTTAGCTGAGTTATGGGGTTAGGGAATAGTTCTTGAATTGTTATAGATTCTTTAAGTCTAGGACTTAGGTGGGTGTTTTGAGTGGGTGGGTTTTTGTAAAGCTTCATACAGTTGGGCTAGAGTTGACATGCATATGAGTGGAGTGATCTAACCCAGTTAAGAGGTTGCAAAGAGCATGCTCTTTAGGGAACACCAACTAGACAAAATGGACTCACATTCATCTAGATATTGCTTCACACTCCCCTTTTATTGCAAACTTATTGACTCAGATATTTGATCTTCAAGAAACTTTCCAAATCTCATGATAAGGTTAGTCACATATTCAAACCAACTAGGAAAATTCTCAAATCTACTATTCATATATTTCTAAGCCATTCTAAAGTATGAACCCCATATGCACACATGAAAGTCTAACTTTGGATTAACATGTGTATCATTTATGACGAAGAATTTTTCACATTTGTATAACCATTCATTCAGCCCAATACCTTCAAACTTAGGAAACTCTATTTTAGACATAAATGGATAACATTTTAAGCATATTTTCACCAATTTTAAGAATTTCATTACCAATATGAGTATGATTTTTTTTTTATAGAAAATGGGAATCTCATATCCTCTTAGAAGTCTCATTCCCTTACTTATTAGTATCCTCCCCATGTTAATTCTTCACGGTTTCCATAATCCAACACTTCAAATTAACGGTCATCGATTTTATCCTGTTGTTGTTGTTGAACTCAACAAATAGCTAAGCACTGGAATCCATGAGCTTCTTAGTCATCGCATTATCCATCTCCTACATTGTGACTTGATGGCGAGTGTTTTTAGCCATAGATGATGATTTTCTCAAATGACTGAAATGGATTCTAAAGAGTTGAGAGAGAAATTTGTTTGCCACAAATTCAAAGATTAAGGCTCTGTTATAAATGATGTAGCAAAAATAAATTTAGGAATTGCAAATGAATTCAAAATTTTTAAAGGAGAATCTAGGTAGAACTATTGACAAATTTCATAATAAAAGTTGAGTCATTGGATTATATTTAATGATTTCTTGAGAGCCAACGATTACAACAACGAGAGTGAGAGAGACTAAGGAAATTTTAGATATATTCTCTAATAATTCTCTTGCATCCCTTTAGCCTATTTATAGCTCAACAGATCCCAAAACTAAAAATTAAAATAAAAAGGAAAAAATGGAAATGAGATGACATCAGCTAATAAAAGATTCTAACAAACTCCTTTCTCTGGATCCTTCTTTACTGAGAACCTCCGATTTATGTGATTTCCTTCAATATTTTTCCAATTAATGCTTATTTACTTTAATTATGTTGCATCTAATGGCATCTAAAAACTCAACAAAATGATTACAACTTGATATGAAATATTAATCCATTGTTAAATATACCTTAGCAATAGCATTAAAGAAACATACAACCATAGACAATTTGTATAATACAAATCAAAATTTGCATGTTTTACAATTTTCATTTTGTGCGCTGATAATTTAGTAAATTCTTTAAGGCTTAGAGAAGACAAATTGAAGAACATACACTTATCACCCCTCATGGTTGTTATACGCTGTAAACATATATAGCCCATTAACAAATTTTAAATAGACAAAAACTTCAGTGAAATAAATCTCATATTGAACTACAGCATAAACTCATTTTTGGTCAAATGACGACAAAAGAGCATACTAAGCTCAAATTCAGAAAGTCTCTAAGACCAAAAATGGAAAGAGAGACAATTTGTATGATACAAAGAGAGTAAAAAGATGAGAAAAGAAGTCATAACTTCATCACACTTTGGGAAAATCATGGCAGCTTTAAAACCATTGCCTTTTATAGATTATTTGAGGTTGCCCCATGCATTAGGATTATAGAAAGCAGGAATGCGTAAACATGTAAACAGAACAGTGTACAAATGGTTAAAAGAGAACAATATGGGATAGGAAATGCAGTAGTTATCTTACACTCCTGTATGAGAAAAGGCAGACATGTCGTAATTTGGATCTCAGGAAATAGATAATTGATGAAGTGCAGATAATTGATGAAAATAGTAATACTTCTGCAAATTCTATGAGCGAGTGAATGAAGGAAAATGGAGCTCCGCATGAGTGAGAGTAAGAAATTTGGTTATCAGAAAGTCGTCTTTTGTAACTTCGTAACATACATAAACACTTTTTTTTTAAAATGTTTTCATAAATTACGTTTTTATTAATTTTGAAATTAAAAAACGAAATTTTTAATAATTTATTTCTTTTTTATTCATAATAGCAACAAAAAATTAAAACTAAGGATGTAAACAAATAGTCCCTTATCCAAAATTCAGTCGTTTCTAATGCTACATTTCAGAAGTCAATGATTAGTAATAATTAAAAAATTTGATTAACTTAACGATTCAACTATAAAAATCTTATGTTATCTAATTTTTCAATTCAATTTTAATTTAATAACTCGTATCAGTAAAGAGTAATAAATTTATTATAAATTAATTAATTTTTACTTACTAATTTTTAATTAAATTTTAAAATTTTATAAATAAAAACAATATTAAATAATGTTTTAAATTAATTAATTTTTAAACAATTTAATAATAATCTAATTAAACTTTGTAAATTTTAAAATTCCTGTCTTATCTATTTAACTTTGATTTTGATTTTTAAAATATTGATCATTAGAGAACCAAAACGAATTGAGAGATTATCCGGCAGTCTAGAACTTAGAGCAGCTTAGAATTGGGTCACATACTGCTTCTTTATTATCGTAAAAGCAGAAACTTATACAACCTCCTATCAAGTCACCGCTTGAACAAAAGTTATCTTTCAACCTTGAGAGTCCTTGCTTAAGGACCCATTCCTCCAAGAACTGTCAGCCTTACTAAAGGGATGCAAAGATTATCACTCTGTTTCAATTGGATGTGCTCCCAGAAAATCTGGCGGTGTTCTAGCTATAACAAGTAGTAAAACATGGCTGGAGGATTAGATTACAATCACAGGAGATACAAAAGTCTCGGATGAGGTCATGGAAAACTGTGGCCAATTTCAGATGATGTCCACAAGACGTGCATATCGTGCAACTGACTTAAGTTTTTGGACTTTAAAGACATCTTGTAGAGCTCTCTGAGTTTTCCAACATCTCTGCACTTATTGGATCCTGTAGTTTGCTGGGAATTGGCTAGAGACTTGTTTGTATTTACATTCAGCGTCTGTGCCAACAATTTCTTTAGAAGCATTTGCAGCTGTCCCCAAAATCTGGCACATACCTCAGGATATTCAGTTTCAAAGGAAGCCAATATTGTTTCTGGCATATGGCGTGCTCCTAGCATCCGAAATAAAGCAGATTCTAACATCTGAAACCAACCGATCATCATAAAGCATTAGCCATATGAAACATAAGATTTATTTTCTTCTTAAGATATACTTTTGGTATACTAATGTATATCACATTACTAAATAGTAATAAAATGGAGAGAAAAATATTTTACGATTTTTAATAGGGATATTCGCTGTGAAATGATATCGCAGATGAGCATTGAACAGTGAAATTCTTCAAAAAGAAAAAGGTAGAAAAAATAAACAAAAAGCAAGTGGGTGGATGAAGCAGTCAGAACATTACATACAACCTGTGCACACAAACCTTTTATATTCATAAATCTAGTGGTTATTAAGGTGAGGATTTTCAAACACATACCGGATTCGAGTGCAAGGCACTTGACAGGCTTAATGGAAGAGCTGATCTTTCCATTACAATGGTCAAGTACATCCTGGGGTGTGTCTCAGGGCCATAAAATTCTAAGGCTTTCTGCCAGTTCCTCTCAGCCAAATAAGCATATTGCTTCACCCGAGGAACAATGCTGCTTTCACTTTTGGGCAAGCTGCTTTTCTTACAATCCAACTCCAGAAATTTCAAACAGCAATCTCTTTGATGGCAAGCAAGCTGATAATAAGCATATGCAGCTTCTTGTTTCCGTAAATCACCTAGCGATTCATACACTGATAATGCCTCCCTAATGGCATCATTGGCCGAAATTTCATACTTCCTTAATTCTTTCCTGGTCTTTTTATCAGTAGTACTAACATCAACCAGAGAATTATCACCCAAGGCCTCTTTTTCATACACGTCAGCCGTTAAATCTTCAGTTGCCAAAAGCATGCCAAGCCTCAAAAATGTATGAGCAAATTGAGTATAAACCTCATTTCTGAAGCCATTTGGTACCGCATCAACCTTTTGTACAACATTGTTTAATTCTGATTTTGCTGCTCCATAATACTTGAGTGCCTCACCGTATTCTATTTTTGCACTTTCCACCGCTTGATTGTAAGCATCGTGGAATATTGGATGCAGTTTCAGGTTGTCAATCTTTGATACCATCTCTTCAGCCAATGCTCGTCTTCCATGGCCCAAGTTACAGTAAATTAATATAATGTTGGTATGATCACAAACTTCTCGAAAAGCAGAAATGGCTTGTGCAAATGCATGTTGAGCTTTGTTCAACTCTTTCCTCTCAAGTCTATTTCGACCCATTTCATTGCAGACCCATCCAATTTTTTTAATCACAGATTGAAGTTCCAAAGATGCAGTAGGAAGTCCATGCAACGCTTTTCTTGCCTTTTCATAACAAGTAAGGGCAGCAGAAAGGTTATGCTCTGCATCCCCCAAAACAGGCTCTCTTAGATATTTGAATATCCCACCCTTCTTTGATGTAGGCCCTTCTTTTGAAGCAGTTTCAATTACACAACTTGTCGTAGATCCTGTATCACTGTTATTCAAACTAACCACCGGCTCAGTATAACCAGCAGTAGTCACCGAACATCCTGTACCATTATCTCTGCTTACTCTAGAATTTAAGGGGTTATCACAATTTATACCAAATTGAAGGCTATCTGATTCAGAAATATTTCTATTATCCAATTTTGGATGACTCTGGCTGTCATCAGAGTCTCCCAGGGATGAATACGAGGTAAACTTAGACGAATATCTTTTAACATGCTTTCTGCTGTAAGGCACAGAGTCTCCACTACTACAGCTTGCACTGTTGCCGCTGCTAGCCCTATCACTCTGGCAGCTGCAATTTGCTAGGGAGCATGAACTGCAATTCTGATTATACTGCCCTAGCTTCTTTTTTAGCCGTTGAACTTCCTTTAAGACCTCAAATGACATTTTGAGGTCTCTGGGAGAATACTTACCCTCTGTCTGCAGAGTAAGCTCTTTTCCCTTTATAAAATGAAACTCAATGTGGACATCCCCAACTAGTGTCCATGCTCTAGCCCAGAATAGATAAGTAGAAGAGAAGCACTCAAAAGAAGGAATATCATCTTCTGAGCTAGATTTCACATCTTTTGAATCAGTAGTATATGATTTTTTCATCTCATTTCTTTCAGTATATTCCCTTGAGAACTTATGTTTGACAATAGATGATATGTACCTAGCATCTTCAAAGTATTGTGGCATTGATCCATAGACAGAGCACGCCACCTCAACTACCTTTAGCACTTGATGCAATTGTTTATCCTCCATGTATGCTTGTGCAAGCGCCAAATAAGACTCTCCAAGCAGTAGAACAAGTTTCCATAACCTATGGTCTATTTTCGAGGTTGGAAGCCACTCTTTTATGTCACAAACTTGAATACAGTCAGCATCACCACATGCACAAACAGAAAAATTTAAATTTGAAGGTGGAATGTCAAGACTACCATCATGGTCAACCAATTCTTCACTAGTTTGCAGCTGGCGCATCCATCTAAGGGATTTAATAGCTTGAGAAACATGATGTACTGCAGCTAACTTTGAGAAGATTGGATCTGAAACAGATTGAACCATTTGCGTAGGCATTGAAGAAATTTTGCACACAGCCAGTGGTTCACTAGAATTTTGCATATTTCCCGTTTGTTTAATGGCTTCATCATCAGATGTCGAATTTCTAGTAGAAGATACATTTACCTCCAAAGTCATCCCTACTGATGGTTCGAATGGTACATCATAAAATCTTCTCCCATCTCCACTTAAATGGTCTTCTGCAACTGATAAGTAAATATTTTCTCCAAAATTTGCTTCTGAAGAGTTAAAATGTTCCAGTGAATCTACTGAAACCATAGCTTCACATTCCAAAGGAAGAGAATCAGAAGTCAATTCCAGCTCTTGATCATGATTGAGAAGGAGCCTTGCAAATTGCTCATGAGCAAATGCACGCACCACCTATTCACACCAAAAGAAGTCAACACATTGGAAAAGCTCCACAAACCACAAAAAAAAAAGGACAAAGAAAGAAAAACAGCAAAGCACAAACTTTAGACAAATGCTTGCACACACACACAAACTTGAGACATTGATGCTATTATGGAGAGAATAATACCAGGTGATCAGGCTCACCCAGAAATTCCAAACACTTCCTGAAAAAGCTTGCACACTTTTCCCTGTTATTAGGAGCCTGCAGTGTAACAATTAACAGTTAGTAACAGCTAACTGAGGGATACATCACCATGTAGAAGCATAATCGCAATTATTTCTTACCATTGAAAGGGAAAGTTTGTGAGCAATACGATAAAGGAGAGTTCCTAATGAGAAAAAGGAATCACTTCTGGCCCTATGTCTTAAGGAAGGCTGGGTAATTGAACTATCCTCGCACTCATTAGAATCATGGGTCTTAGGGATGACAGAAAGATCAAAAAGTTGAATTACATCATCACCCGCACTTTTATAAAGCTGCAGAAGTAAAAAATTAGCGCTTCAGACAAATGTTTTCTAACCACTTTCAGGAAAAATATTACATACTATAAGAAATTGAGAATATTGTACCCAGTAAGCACCAGGATCTTGCTTGCAGTTTTCTTGCAGGAATCTCAAAACAGACAGGCCATTTTGTTGAACAACATAAGGATGAAATGCTGGAGTGCCATCTTCTGAGATACCTTTCAAGAGAAATATGTCATCTGTTTTAAGAAGTTCATAACCCTGGACAACGCCATCTTGATGATAACAGATGGCCAATTCAGGCACGCTTGCCATGACATTGTCAAGCCAGGCTTCAAGCCAATTTAAGGGTGTGACCTATTAAAACCACAGTAAAGAAACAATAAAATCTTTTAGAGAAAGAGTGAATACTGAAAAGATTATGAACTTTTTGCATTACCTGTCTTGTTACATCCCACAAGTGCAAGCTCACAGAAACATATTTGTCATTACTAAATAGAAGCAAGTCACTTCCCAGGAGCATGCGAAAATTATGAAATTGCCAGAACAAGACCCTCAGAAATCCATCATTACTGACTCTTTTATGTTTTTCGGACTCTTGCATTGAGCAATGGGGCTTTTCACCAACATGGGAAGCCTTTTTTATCGAATGATGTCCCTTATTTCTATTTTTCTTCTTTTTCCAGAAGATCTCATCTTGTTTGAGCTGTGAATAGTCAGAACTCTGGCTGAATGCCCCATCACTTGTGACCTCATCACTGTTCCCCACAAATGGGGACATAGTTGCCCCAGGAAGGAAGGATGAATTTGACTGACCCTCTGACGAAGCATGATGAGTAGGAGGACAATCACAAGCTTCCATTCTAACTGAATGCATTGCGAAATTCAAGAAAAGAGTTTGATCTGCACATTTAGGTTGATTGTTGTGTCTCCTAACCAGCTTTTCTCCCTCTTCTGGATCAGGCCTGGGCAAGAAAGTTATTAGACTTCAGGCGTTTAAAAATTTAAAAGAAAACAAAAAACAACTATTAAGGTCAATGATGAAAAGGTACCAACCCAGTATTCAGAACAAGAGTCTGCCCAATTCTACGAACTGCAATTGATAACCTGGCCTTAGAGTATGGCATTTTAAATATCTGTTTCACAATGTCGGCTGGAGCAATAACATCTATCTCATCTCCATATTCCACCAAACCAGTTACAGCAAGGGCTTCGCATCTCCTCCTAAGATTTGACGAAACAGCATCAGTTTCCCAAGCTAATTCTGTCAAACAAGAGACCAAATTTCAAAATTCAAAATATGCAGGTTAAGTACAGAATCCTGACTTTATCTGTGTTTTGGAGGCCTAATAGTAGTTTCATGAATCAGTGTCGATATGCTGAAGGAATTGTATATCATATGAGATGTCGACTATTAATCTCAACTCTGAAGATTGTAGATCCAAAAGCAATGAAACTGTATAAAAACATCTCTAGTATCTATGTTCACGGAGACTTCTCTGAGCTTCTATGTTATTCGGGAAAATAAGCCATTTGACCACTCTTTGTAAGTGGATATGACAAAATTAAATCAAGATATTCAACTATTTTAACTATTTAGACAAATGGAATATTATCGAGGAGGAATTTCACTCTTATAACATCAATTCAGCTCCATGAACATAACTGCAGGTAGAATATAAAGCATCCAACTCCTGAGGAGAAACAGGGAATGAGTTCAATTGGGTTCTTCATTATCTTTTCCACTTCAAGTTTATTACTGTCTGCTTGCTAAAACTTCCCTTTTCAGCAGGAACATTGTTTTCCAACATTCATAATCACAATGCATTCAAATCAATACCAGTCTCCAAAGTTAATGTATTGATTTTGTAAACGTTATAAATTCTCAGGGCAATAAGTTTCAGTTTCCTCTCATCAACAAGAAAGCGTGTTTAAGAGACAAACATTATTATGTGAAAAAAAATAAAAATAAAACGTACCTCCGGCGGGCTTAGACTGTGCTGCAACGATTGGAAGGACCTTGTCAGGAAGGTTGGAAACCACAGGAAGCGCGTTGAGATCAGTCTCCGTTGGTAACATCCGATAACGTGGAGCACTAACACTACACAGCATAGACTTTTAAGACCAACACAAGAGGATGATAATAGTAATTTGAGATTGTTGAATACGTACGTTTGGGTAGAAGGAAGAAGAGCAGAAGAATTGAAGGAATGGAAGGAGTTGTCGGTGGGGACTGGTATTGAACCGCAGAGGAATCCCACTGGTTTGGGTCTTACGATTTCCAGAGTCCCCACGCACTGCAGATCTCCACAGGTCTCCATGGAATGAGTTGTCGAAGGCGACGCTGCTTTCTCCATCCAATTTTTCATTATTCATTCTCTCTTTATTCTTCCTGCCTTTTCTGGAACTCACTCGAACATTAGCACGCCAGCCCTTGGTCCTGCCCTTTATGTTGGTGTCCTTATGCACAAATAATACATATTTTCAATTGATCATCGCCGTTTATTTTAATTATTATAACTGAAAATATATTAAAAATGAATGGTTAGCGATGTTAAGTGCTATTTTAATTATTATAATTATTATAAAAATGTTAAGTGCTACAATTGTGGCACATAACAAGTTTTATTTATTTATTTCATTAAAAACTTAATAGAGAATAAATATTAATAGAAACATAATAATTTTTAAAAGTCAAAAAAGACAGCTAAGTGTAATTAACCTTAAAAATACTTTATTGTTTTTAAAACACAACTTGATCTTTAACTCAATGCATAATAAAATAAACAAAAGAACTGATAAAAGTAATTATGACAAAACTGTTGATAACCATCTCATAAAATTAAATTGATGCTAAACTATTACCAATGCTTGATTCTAAATTTTAAAAATTAAAAAAAATCTATTAAAATTAACATAAATTGAGATTAGCTAATAAAAATTTGACTATAAAGCGTGTCAATAACAGCAAAAAATTAGTTAATCTAAAAGATTTAATATTATATTCTAATTACTACCAATTTCTTGTTTTTTTTCCCTTACTTTTCTCTTTCACTCATCCATCAATTTCTTTTAGCTCCATCTAGTAAGATTAGTTGTTTAAACCGTACACTTCTCATCTCCCACCCCTTTACCATTCTCTTTTTTTAACCGTTGTTTCTCTAGTTTGGTTCTACTTCTTCTCATCCATTTTGTTTTGAGTCTTACCTTTCTTTGTGCCCTTTCGCAAGCTCCTATCTTGAAATGAATAGGTGGCTTACTAGATACCCCATGATGGCCCTCCAGTTGGTATCTGATTAACAATCTGTGTCAAGTGCTCTGCAAAATTTACTTAACTCTGTACACTAAAAACTTGTAGATATAGTGAATCGGGATCGTATCTACAAAGAATGTTAAGTTAATTTTCGTAATGAAAATAATTGATGTAAAGTAAATAAAAATGAGTTTGGGGTATTATGTAATTAAGAAAATAAAGTAAAATTCAACCAGCAAAAACAAATTATAGCAAACAATCAAAAATGATAAAAGTGATTAATGTGTGTGAAACCCGATTCTTTGATCAATCTCGGTCTACACACTAATAAACGTCTTTCACTGTTGTAATGTTTTCACCCCTCTCCTAGAACTGTTAATCGTAGACTAACAACAAGTTTTGCTAATCTCGGTTTTCCCTTAGATCGTGTTTAATTAAGAGATGTTCATTAATTAAACCTAACTACTGAATAACCTAGAATACGATCTCTAGATTCAATTGGGTAGTCGTATTATGGAATGGAAAACAGACGAATCTAAGCAACAACCACACAAGCTTAGGTCATTTAACCCAAGTTACGTTATCCCTAATGATTAAAAATTATTAGTTGCCACATACGAATCCAAATACAACAATTACGGATTGCATTAATGATTCTAGCAATGAGTTCACTATATAAACAGTCTAATGATAACGAGAATATGATTATCCATACATAAATATCTAAATCAATTTAAACAAAGGATAATGTAAACAATTCCAAATGAGAGATCCAACATTAAACAAAGATAAGATAAGCTTAATCGGGCATCCCATACGTCGATTTCACCTTTTAACTGGTATTGAGAAGTTAGCCTTTCATCTTCTCTATCAATCTCCAAGAATCAGATCCAATAGCCTCCATTCTTGTTGAAAAACGAAGAGAAAATGATGAAGAGAGTGGTCTGTCCATTGCTGTCCCTACTGTAGTTGTCTCGGTCTTCCACTCTTTTTTTTCACTAGCCATCACACACATCCTAGGTTCGTCTCTTTATAATAAAAGCTAGGTTAAAAGGAGTGGATAGGTGGCCTAAACTGAAGAGAAGAAGTTGTCCATTCTCATGGTTATTCCTTTTCTAGCCCGCCACTTTGTTGTCATAGACCCCTTCTTTATATACTCCAAAACTAGTTTAAAATGTGGCAACTAGGTTAAATGGACAACTGTCCACTTAACTAACGTTAGTGGTTGGTGTTTTATGTTACAGTTGTGGTCTCATAGCTGTAACATTCTAATTGAGACCATGGCTATAACATTTTAATTGTTAAAGCCATGAGATAATGCTCACTCTCCATTTTTATGCTCTATTTTGTCTCCTCTTCTTATAATCTTCTTCCTCTTCTTGCTTTATTAAGACAATAGGGTATGAACGTTGAGAAGATGACTCAATGAGTATGCAGCTCCTTCACTTCTGAAATGTATCTAAAATCAAATATGAGCTAAAGTAAGTATCTTTAAGAATTTTAAGACATTAATAACTTAAGTGCAATGGATTAAATGTGTCAACATTTAAGCATATACAAGTTTCCCCCATACTTAACTTTTGATCTTCCTTGGGCAAATCATCAAAATTAGTCACAAACCAAAACTCTTACTCATTTTCTGTATTTCTTAAGAATATGTAATCATACGTAAAGATGAATTATTTTCAAAAACCATAGCAAGAACCTAACATTTAAAGCTTCTACTAATGATCAATCAACATTCATCACCTTTAGAAACTTATCAATCTAGAGGTAGACTTGGATAAAATGTGTTTAAATAACATAGATTCATAGGTAAATTCAAACACCATTCATGATCATAACAATCCATAACTGTGCATATCATTTCATTACTCTACTACTAAAATTCACATGCATAATTATGAATCAAAGTACTTTCTAAGGTTGCAATGTGGGCAAGGGTAAAGTGTTGGACCCCGAACTTTCGGTAGAAATTAGAAATATTAAGTGGAATTAAATGAGTATGTTTGTATAAGTATTGTGTTATATATGTTA
>JANIJH010000003.1:38431383-38443098 GCA_024520975.1 Erythroxylum areolatum
ATTACTAGATTTGTTCCAAACAGTGTAAATTGAATTCAATCCCAACTTCATTAATGTAATTGAATTCAATTCGTTCACGAATTCAATTCGGAGGTTTCTAAACGGCCCGTAAGGTATCTTTATACTATAGATGTCAGTAGTAGACATGTAAACTATTTTTATCTTACCTGAAAGAAAGTCATTTCATCTTAGTTCTTCTCCCAACCGATGATTATTTCATTACATTTTCATATTATTTCTTATTTAACTGTCATGTTAAATTTTGCCCTGCATATAAGTTCACTGGGCACTTTCACTGCGCATTTGCGCAGTGTTAACCTGCTAGTTATTATGTAAAATATGATAATTTCAGCTTAATTATTACATAGTCTTGTCAATTCCCAATTAGTCGACTAATACTTTACTAAATATTATGTTCCATACTCTTGAACTTTGGTTCTCTTAGGTTCTTAATGACTCTTAAATGAACTAAATTGATATTTAAAATGGAAGTTATGATTAAAATTTTCTTACAAAATCACTCTTTAATATTACCTGTGAGACTTGTTTTGAATCTCTCAATCAACACTAAAATCACTTTAAGTATTTTTTTTTCCAAAATATGAATTAACTCCTAAATATCACCAAATATGAAATCTAACTCAAGAATCATTTCTTTCATCTAATTAAAGCTTCAAACTTCGATTATAAAGCTACAAGCACTAATAACAAAGTTTTCCATAAGCTTTGTCTTACAACATATCTTCTTGATGATAGATAACTTCATTAGTATTTCAATTTTTTATTATTTTCAAAACTAAGAGTTTCAGCCCATTTGGTTCCAACAATAACAATTCCATATTCTTGCATATTTTACAATAAAAGATACTGCACTCCTTACCAAAAATAAGAATCACCCTATTGGTACACTTCTCCTTAATAACCATCCTTATAATTATATCACTTAGTCCACTTGTATACAATTTAGAATCAAATCATACTGACAAAAGTCACTTATCAATATATATCATATTCAAATCGATAGCCTCGGAATATAAATAAACTGACAAAAGTCACTTATCAATATATATCATATTTAAATCGATAGCCTTAGAATATAAATAAATTAACCTATGTTGTTTTAATTGAAGTAATTCTTGGTCTATGTCAAGCATATTTATTTTTCTTATCGTCATTATTATCGGGCTGAGTGATACCAAGTCTAGTAAGCGCGCATTGGGGGTAGGAAGATTTAGTTTTACACATTAAAAAGCGGTGTCGTTTTCCTTTTCAGCTACAGGAGTAGCCGACAGGATTATAAGAGCTAAGAGCTAAACTGCTTTAGACCTTAAAGGCGGTCCATCGTAACAATTCCCTATAACTCAAAATTTTATTTCACAGCTCTAGGGTTCCGAAAGCAGCAGGCATGGGTCGCGGTAGAGGCATGGACGACGAGGACGAGCTAGAGGAAGAGGAGGAGGAGGAGGACTATGAGGAGCCGATGATGATGGAGGAAGAGGAAGAGGAGGAGGAGGTGGAGGAGAGGGCTGGGTCGGCCAGGAAGAGGCGGAGATCGGATTTTATAGATGATGTGGCTGAGGAAGATGAGGATGAGGAAGATGTAGATGACGACGAAGATGATGATTATGGAGGAGCTAACAGGAAGAGCAAACCTAGGAAGAGGCCCGGAATGGATTTTATTGATTACGAGGCAGCGGTTGACAGTGACGAGGAAGAGGAGGAAGAGGAAGGCGAGGATGGTATTGTCTTCCTCTTCTTCTTCTACAACTACGTAATTTGCATAAATTTAGCGATAATTGGGTAACCCCAAATGCTAAGTGCAATGACTAGGTTTCTTTTCGGAGTCTGAAATTTTATTTTTGTTTATTTCTCAGGGTTAAGTGGTTAAATGTAGTTTGTTTTTCCAAGCTTATGCCTGCAAACTAGCTTCTTGGTTGTGGATATTAGGGGTTATTTGGGCTGACATCTCTCCCTTCTGTTGCGCATAAAATTGATTGTAGACCTTCCTTTGATGTGCAGACTTTATAGTTGATGGTGGAACTGATCTTCCTGATGAGGATGACGGTAGAAGGATCCACCGCAGGCCGTTGTTACCACGGGAAGATGAGCAAGAAGATTTTGAAGCCCTTGAGAGACGCATTCAAGCAAGGTATGCGAGGTCTAGTCACCCTGAGTATGATGAAGAGACAACAGATGTTGATCAGCAGGCTCTGTTGCCATCTGTAAGGGATCCAAAATTGTGGATGGTGAAATGTCTGGTATGGTTAACAATTTTGCTCTAACGTTCTCATACATGTTCTATTTGCTTTCTTTTGGCTTTTCATCTTATTTATCTTCCTTTATCTCGTTGTTTTAATTAGAATCTGCTAATGCTAGTTTAGTATGTTCATATACTAGATTGGTAAGGAAAGAGAAACAGTGGTGTGTCTAATGCAGAAGTGCATTGATAAAGGACCTGAGCTGCAAATTAGATCTGCTATAGCCCTTGATCATTTAAAGAATTATATATACATAGAGGCAGACAAAGAAGCTCATGTGAGGGAGGTATGTGGTCTATCCGTGAAGCTATAGTGATTACTTGGATATCTTCTTATAGCATATAACTTTTCGTGGTATATGAATACTTACTCTTTCTCATTTTCCTTTTCCTTTAGGCTTGCAAAGGATTAAGAAACATTTTTCCTAACCAGAAGATAATGCTTGTCCCAATCAAGGAAATGACTGATGTTCTTTCTGTTGAAAGCAAAGCAATTGATCTTTCAAGGGACACCTGGGTTAGGATGAAGATTGGAACTTACAAAGGAGACCTCGCCAAAGTATAGTTTATAACCTTTGTGATAGATATGATGTTGTTTACTAAAGGTTTTCTTTAATCCTACCTTTCATGTCTATAATTTGCAGGTTGTGGATGTAGATAATGTTCGGCAAAGGGTTACTGTAAAGTTAATTCCAAGAATTGACTTGCAGGCTCTTGCAAATAAATTGGTATATCTTCTATATCCATTGATTTATGGGGCAATTAGAGGCGTTAATTGAAATTGTTCTAGTTTGAAATTTATGCTCCTTTTTCTTTTTTTGCTGTAACAAAATGATAATGCTACTTATAGCTAAGGAGAGGAGTAAGTTTATATAGTTTTGTTACTATGATCATGATAGCAGTAATGGGGTCGTTACCGTTTATGAAAGTCAGTGAATATGAGAAGTAATTTCATTTATACAGGAAGGGAGAGAGGTTGTGAAAAAGAAGGCATTTGTTCCTCCTCCTCGTTTTATGAATGTTGATGAAGCTAGGTAGTAACCAACTCTCCTTCCCACTTTTCTGTTTTTGTTTTCTTTTTTTAGTGACTTATGTAGTTTAACATACCCTATGGCCTTATAATCTTTAGGGAACTGCATATTCGTGTGGAGCGACGGAGAGACCCAATGACAGGAGATTATTTTGAAAACATTGGTGGGATGTTATTTAAAGATGGGTTCCTGTACAAGACTGTATCAATGAAATCGATCAGCGTTCAGAACATCAAGCCATCATTTGATGAACTGGAGAAATTCCGTAAACCTGGAGAAAGTGGAGAGTCTGATATAACTAGTTTGTCAACACTGTTTGCAAATAGAAAGAAAGGTCATTTTATGAAGGGTGATTCGGTTATTGTTGTCAAGGGAGAGCTGAAGAACCTTAAGGGAAGGGTTGAGAAAGTTGAAGAAGATAATGTTTATATCAGACCTGAAATGAAAGGCCTTCCTGTAAGTGGAAGAAGATAATGTTTATATCATACCTGAAATGAAAGGCCTTCCTGCATAATGCTAACCACTTAACATCCCACCAATTTTGATGGTTATTTTTGTTATCTAAGTGTACTGACTAGTTCTTGACATGATTGTTTGCAATCACCTGCCTTTTCATTTATTGATGTTTTATTCATTATATAGCAGAAAACACTCATAGTGAATGAAAAGGAGCTTTGCAAACATTTTGAAGCTGGGAAGAATGTGAAGGTTGTCTCTGGTGCACATGAAGGTGCAACTGGCATGGTTGTTGAGGTTGATAACCATGTGCTCTTCATTGTAAATATCACAACTAAAGAAGAAGTGAGTGTTGCATTTATTTCTTAAGATTAAGAATGTCTCTAATGAAATTTTTAATCGTGTGTGCATGTGTGCTCAATTAGGAATTCATTGAGTTTATGTGGATATGTATTGTACTCAGATACGTGTGTTTGCTGATGATGTTGTGGAAAGCTCTGAGGTAACAACTGGTATAACCAAACTTGGAGAGTATGAGCTTCATGATCTTGTAGAACTGGAGTAAGATGCCGTTAACTCTATCGTAATCAGTATATTCCATTTCATAATCTAGACCTGATGTATTTGTTCTACTTGGTGCAGTAATAGGAGCTTTGGTGTAATCATTCGTGTAGAAAGTGAGGCCTTTCAGGTGAGCAATCACTGAGAGCCTGAGTTGCCAAATTTGCAACAGATTTTTTTTTATTGAGTTTTTAGTTCTGATCCTTTCCACATTCAGGTTCTTAAAGGAGTTCCAGAAAAACCTGAGGTTTCTCTTATTAGACTTAGGGAGATCAAATCCAAGATTGAGAAGAAGTTTAATGTACAAGATCGGTACAAGAATACTGTATCTGTGAAGGATGTGGTTAGGATAATTGATGGTCCTTGCAAAGTGAGTGCTTCATTGGCTATATCCGCTGCTTGATCATGTTTGCATTTTTTTTAATGCATTTTATCTCATGTGTATAGTTTATGATTTGTTTTTGTTGTCTTGTCAGGGAAAGCAAGGTCCTGTAGAACATATATATAAAGGAGTCCTGTTCATCTATGACCGGCATCACCTGGAGCATGCTGGCTTTATTTGTGCTAAAGCCCACTCTTGTGTTATAGTTGGAGGATCACGTTCCGGTGGTGACAGAAGTGTAAGTATTCGGAAAAGAAGTTTATTATTATATATATATTGTCATTTTTAAGTAGAACTTGTGCATTTATGTCCTTGTGGTTTGTTTGAATAAAGTGGTTTCTCTTCAATTTTGTTTCCTTTTGTAGCTTGACCACGATTTATTTTGGGACAGAAAAAGCATGTATATTGATCCAAAAATAGCCCAAAAAAAACTATTTTCTGATGCCAGCAGGCCATTTGCCCGCTTCTCTATCTATTTTTGTAGGGTGACAACTACTCGAGATTTGGAAGTTTGAAAGCTCCGCCGAGAATACCCCCTTCCCCGAGAAGATCCCCTAGAGGAGGTCCTTTTGAGTGTAAGTTGCTGATGATAAGATTGGAAAGTTAATGGAATTTTGCAGCAACCTTCTCTCTTGTAAAGGAAATACATAATACCTTAAGATAGATAAACTCTTTAACAGGGGTTCTTTTACAAATTTGTATTTTATTACTGCAGCTGGGGAAAGGAATAGAGGTGGAAGGGGTGGGCATGATGCTTTGATTGGTACTACAGTCAAGATACGTCTAGGTCCTTTGAAGGGCTATCGTGGTCGTGTGGTAGACATTAAGGGCCAGTTGGTTAGAGTTGAACTTGAGTCCCAAATGAAGGTCGTTTCAGGCAAGTCTCAGTTGGTTTGGTTGAAGAATTGCTTGGATTAATTGTCTTCTAAATTGCATGGTTTGAATTCTTCTGGTGCATGCAGTTGATCGCAATTACATATCTGATAACGTTGTTGTTTCGACTCCACACCGGTAACTTCATTATTCTGCTTAAAATTCACTTTTTTTTTTCTCTATTCAATCTTCCTATCATTTTGATCATTGACTGTGTTACTAGTGATACGTCCCGATTTGGTATGGGAAGTGAAACTCCCATGCATCGTTCTCGGACGCCACTGCATCCTTATATGACCCCTATGAGAGATGCCACAGGTATGTCTGTTGACAGTCATTTTCTGTATGTGAAAGTTATGAGACTTGTCTAATTAATGCTATTAAAAGAGGGTGATATAAAATATGTTTATCCCTTTGCAGCTACACCTATTCATGATGGCATGCGGACACCTATGCGTGACCGAGCATGGAATCCCTATACTCCAATGAGTCCTCCTAGGTTGTCCCTTATATCTTGCCTGTTGATGATAGATCCAATTTCTTTGTTTTGGGAAGCACTTTTCTGTTTGAAATATACAAAGTTCTTACATGAGCAAGTAGCTGATACGGTAAATAGTTGATGGAATCATGGTAGGAAACTACATTGTATCTTGGAACATCTTTCACTGTTGATGTAAAGAAATTAATAATTTGATTTTGGCCTCGGGCTGTTCATTCTCAACAATCTTTTATTTGAAGACAAATATTGATAGTGAAGGCAGAAATATAAAATGGCATGTTGTGGAGTTACTTGCTATCTATATGACTTGTTATCTTGAAAGATGACGGCCACCTAAGTTCTGCCCGTGTTTCACATTTTTGAGGGTTAAAATTATAAGATTTTAGACATGTAGCAGGCTTCTTTGGGGTCACCAGGATGTTGGCCTTGAAGTGGGTTCTGGATCAAGCCCAAGCATTGATGTAGAGAAAGATTTACTGCAGTAGGATTTCAGAAAATTAGGTCTAGGATAGGATTGATTGTTTAAGAACCTCTTATGAATAAAATTGCATCAATTCACTGGGTGATAGTTATAGAAACACCTCTTTCTTTACTGTTATTGGAACAAGCTCATTAAATCTTAGCTGTACATTGATGATACTTGATTGAAGTTAAAAATATAAACTAAATAAGAGAACATTATAGACTACTAAGACTCCTGGATACTGCTGCCTGAACATTGCCTACAGTTTGTTTGATCTTGCTGTTGGGTTGGCTTTAAGTAATTTCTTTTAAATTACTGTCTTTTATTTCTCAATTGTAATGCAGCCTTTTCCTTGTGTCTCCAGAAATGTTTAGGAGGATTCTTGTTTTTTCTAACTGCAAAGTTGATGAATGACTTAATTGTTTCCATATCGTTGTTTGATTACTCCCTCATTTCTGGAGACATTTTTTTTGCTAATCTGTTATTTTCAAGTGGATTTGCTGATTTGAAATTTATGGTCATGTATTTGTTTCCAAGCATGACATTGAAAACTTATATTTGTTTAGTTCTTTCAAGGACTTTGTCCAAACTTGAATTAGACTGTTTTTTTGGTCAATAATGTTTCGTATATATTATGTCTTATTATTTGGAATATGTGGGACCTTGTAGGGATAACTGGGAAGATGGTAACCCTGCCTCTTGGGGCACTAGTCCACAATATCGGGTGAGGAACAAGGGTCTCTTTGATGATATCAACTGTAGTTAATTTATTCTGATATTCAATTATATTTTATTCTCCCCCTTTTCCAGCCAGGAAGCCCACCATCTCGGACGTATGAAGCTCCAACGCCTGGTTCTGGATGGGCTAACACTCCTGGTGGTAATTATAGTGAAGCAGGAACTCCAAGAGAAAGCAGTTCCGCCTATGGTTAGTTACCTTTCAATTCTATATATTCTTCACAATTTTTATGGTAGCTGATTTTAATATCTATTGCAGCAAATGCTCCAAGTCCCTACTTGCCATCAACACCAGGTGGGCAGCCCATGACCCCAAGCTCAACTGCTTATCTTCCTGGCACCCCTGGTGGGCAACCAATGACACCTGGAACTGGTGGTCTTGATGTTATGTCTCCTGTTATAGGTTTGAACTGCAGATTTCAATATTTCTACCTTTTTTTCTTTTGTTTTTGACATTGGGACAGTGAATGATTATTTAATTCATTTAATTGTTTTAATTATTAATATTGAAAAAGTACTATAAATGCTTCAGTTGACTGCAGGCAATATATCTGGTAAAAAGAGAATATTGTTCTTTGTGGCTTGTTTTAAATATCAATTACACGATAACTTCTCATAATTGTTGACATTAAAGTCAGTTACTTCCTAGCATATAACCAGGTTTATGGAAATTACTTGCAATTAATTAATTTCTTTAGTGCATATTTGGTGATGAAATGTATACAGTAACTTTTTAACACGGATTAATTAACAACTTTCAAATTGTAGGTGGGGACCACGATGGACCATTGTTCATACCAGATATATTGGTCAATGTCCGCAAGGCTGGTGATGAATCTGTTATTGGTGTTATTAGAGAGGTTCTCCCGGTACGTGTTTCCTGCTGTCAGCTAGCATTTTTCTGTCTAACTGTGGACCTTTCTATATTTTTCTGGACTCGACAACCAAAAGGAAAAAGAAATGTTGTTTACCAAATTTGCCATGTCATATTTAATGTGTAAATTGGGTACTTGTCTGGCACTGCTTATCTTTAGGAGGTCAGAGGGGAGGTGTAATTTATTTTGCATGGTATGTTTATTGTTGCTAATACTGTGAATTTGCTTTTCTTCGTTATGATGTAAATGATTATACTTGAAACAAAAAATATTGACAACAACGAGGACTGATTAAAGCAAATAGAAAGTTCTTTTTGTTACTGCATGTACGCGATATCAATATGTGGTTCTGATATATCGATTTTGGTTTGCTGTGGTTCAGGATGGATCTTGTAGGATAGTTCTCGGTGCAAATGGCAACGGTGAAGCAATTACTGCTTATCAGAATGAAATTGATGTAGTTACACCAAGAAAATCAGACAAGATTAAGATTATGGGTGGTGCACACCGTGGTGCTACGGGCAAGTTAATTGGTGTAGATGGCACGGATGGGATTGTAAAGTTAGATGACACCCTTGATGTGAAGATATTAGACATGATTATACTGGCAAAACTATATTGAAATATTATTATCAAGTCAATAAAAATCTAATTTGTTCATTTCTTAAAGACTTCTGCACTGGTTATTGATTCATTTGAGATCTTAATTTAATATCCTTGGTAGTTTCAAGTGTAATCATATGGTTTCGGCTTTTAAATCTCCAATCCAATACAATTTTAGTGAGGTATAAAGATTAACGATAATATATAACAAGCGTGGAATGTAACAAGAAATCACCTGGTTTGGTAATTGATATGTATCTTCTTGATAGGCTTTGTTTCTATGCTTTTGAAGCGTATCGTCTTGCCACAAATCGAGTATCCGATAGGAATTGGACATCTTCTTCGTTGAATTTATTTCCTTGTTTTGATGAGTTGCATGATTTTTTGTTTGCTAAACACGTGAAAGCAATCCAAGTACAAAAACAGCCGAAGACGGCAATGAGGAAACCGTAGTGACGAGACTTGGGAGGGAAGCTAAAAAGCGAGGCCGAGCTAGTTCATCTTTTGGGGATTCGTCTTCTTCGATGTAATTTTCCGCAGCTGGGCAAAAGGCCTTGCGGACGGGAATCACCAAGGGTGGGACCAGCTCTATCTGGAGACTTTTGCGGATCATGGAAAGTCCCCATCCCGTCGCTCCAACTTGGCCCTCTTAGCCATTATGGAGGAGGATGATTTCCAGCTGCACGAGTCATCTGGAGAGTCTGAGAAGATGGTAATGAAAAGTGGGTTATTGTTGAGGTTCCGTTGCCTGCTGAGGACCAGCTTTGTTACCTGCTTTATTTTTCTTTTTATTCCTTACAAGAGCTGTACACATTTTAAGGAAGAGGTCTGTGTTGTACTTTTGCAATGGATCATCAGAGGTATCTTCTTCGAATACCTGGGTTTGAAGAAAAAATAGTTCTGCTGGTTAAAGGTTCCAATAGCACCAGCTGAGCATCCAAGATAAGGTCCTTGGATCAAAGAAAGCTCTGGGGAAGAGCGAATGGTTTGAAGTTTAAAAGAATCAAGGGTGCTCTGGATTTTGGTGAAGATTTTATCAAACTGTTTTCTTATTTATCAATACAATTGTTGAGTTTTGTAAATACCTCATTCATCTTCTTCTTAGGTGTTACAGGGACTAATACTTTTTTTAAAATTTTCAAATTAATTAGAAAAGAGAAAAAAGTGAAAGTTATTGTTACTATTATGGAGTTTGTCAATAAAATTCGTAGAAAGGTTCTATTTAATGTTATACAAATGTGATGGCTAGTTACGCTAATCATTATAAGTTAGTATATGATTTGTTGGCTAATAAGCCAAAAAATAGCTAATTGACCCAAATCAACTTGTTAACTTTATGAAAAAGCTATTAATCTTGTTTAATTATGAGCTGGTTGAGTTGGCTGATTCAACCCAATTAGATGATTTTTTTTAAAAGCTCCTTCATAGGAGCTTTTAAAAAAATCAGCTGATAGCTTTTTAGTTTAATTTCAATTTTTCCCTTACTTTACTCTTTATTCTTAAGCATCTCATTTCTCATTTTCTCTAGAATCTTCTTCCTTTCCTTGTCTCTTGCCTTGTGTCTCTCACATCTCTTGACTCTCAAATCTCCACCAAATCACCAATCGTCGGTTTACGGATCTGTGTAGCTTGCTTGAGAATCAGAACGGTGCTCTTAATGGAGTTCAAGAAATTGGATCCTCAGAAGATAGGTAATCAACAAGATATTTAGGAGGGTCCGATCTGATTCAATTTTTCTTTTTATGATATTTATGTATGGTCTTTGTCGTCATATTTGTTGTTGTTGTGGTTAGGAGAGAGATACTTATAGAATAGTGAAATCTAGGAGGGTCCGATCGAACTATGATGTTGGCTATTTGGTTGGTTGATTATTGGATAAGAGAGAGGGTGGAGAGAGGTAAAGTGGAAAAAGGCCCTATGAACCGTGGTCTTATGAATGATGACATATTGTAGCTGGTTATTGTTGTATTTGCATCTCATTCTTTGTTACGAAAAACAAATTACTTTGTACCTTTACCTATGAACTATTTTTAGATGATGGATTTTAGGACTGAGATAGTTGAATATTTCTTTATTGTAGGCTACATTTAGAGGAGCCATGAAGGCAAGCTGATCGTAAATTGTCCTTTGTTACAAGAACAAATATCGAAATATCAGTTGTTATACAAAGACTTTTGATTACCACGTCTTTATGAATGTGTAATGTTGGTTTTGTAATATTTTACATTCACCATGATGATTTAATACAAGAATTATTTGTAGTCCATGTATTCTTGTCCTCATTCTTTTTATTCTTCTGTGGAGATTTTCTAGCAGTATTTGTTGAATAATTAACAAGTTAAAACCCATGTTTCTTTTGGTTGCAAATTATTTAACTTGTTTTTCCTTCATCTCATTTCAAATTCATGTAGAGCTAAAGTTTTTGGAGTAGATATTAACATCTTTTTAATGAAATACATTCAAATTCTATATGAATTTCTCGCAAACCACCATTTAGGTCAATTGAAGTCTTTTTGGCAAGGGTTATTAAATTGTAAAAGAGCATTGCACAGTGTTAGTGTTGGGACCTGATCCAAAAACCAGATCCCAACCGGAAGACAGAACGAAAATAACGAAAGCGAATGGAAACGGAAATTTCGCATCAAAATTTCAAATTGGAAAACAAAGCAATCGATAAAGCAAACAACGAATCGAATACAAAGGTATCGGCAGCGAAACAAATACTTATCGATATCAAAAGCGAATCAGATCGAAATAAAAGTAGCGAAGCGAAATAATCGAATACGAATCATAAAACGAAGCCAAACAAAATAATTAATCGAACTGAAACACATTCCGACATCCGTTGGAGCCACAAACTATATAAAACTTCTCGCGTTGGGAACCTAGACTATCCAAATCCGGTATAATTTTTGTGTGTGTCATTCATGTTCTCTTTAATCAATCGCATACAACTCAAAACAATACAATTTCCCAT
>JANIJH010000003.1:38566555-38578144 GCA_024520975.1 Erythroxylum areolatum
CC
This sequence comes from Erythroxylum areolatum, assembly GCA_024520975.1. Classification (NCBI taxonomy): domain Eukaryota; kingdom Viridiplantae; phylum Streptophyta; class Magnoliopsida; order Malpighiales; family Erythroxylaceae; genus Erythroxylum; species Erythroxylum areolatum. Next base: position 38,566,558 of record JANIJH010000003.1, read on the forward strand.
AAACAGTCAACTGGCTTTTAAAAAAAGCTCTTCTCAGAAAAGCTCTACTGACAAAAGCTCTACTGATAAAAGCTCAATCAAACGGGCCCTAAGTTGGTGACTTAGTAACCTTAAGCTCATTTTTTTGTATCTTGCCCAACAAGCCTCCTAAAGCCTATAAATAGCTCCTTTGAGCTAATTATAATTATTTATACATCGATTATAAGTAATATAAAGGTTGACAATGTTAATGTAAAGTTATGTGCATCTTTATTTTCTTATTGCTATTAATTCTATTATTTTGGCTAAGTGAATTTCGTAGGTTTACTTTGTCTTTATAAAAAGAAATACCTTAAACACAAAGGATTTAGTAAGGTTAAGTTGAATTGCTAGAATTCAACTGTTGTAATTAGATTTTGTCGTATTTTATGAACAAACTTTGGAATTTTTTTTGCTAATTCTTTGTACCAATAACCATGACGCCTTTTATACAACCAGGGCCAAAGCGTTGACAAAAATGGAGTCTTGTTGGGCCGGCGGGTCAGGAAAGGATCGATAAAACATATTAAAGGAGTGAACATTTGTAAAGTTCATATTGGCCTATGGTAAATTAAAACATATAATTGTAATAGGTTAGGATTTCTTGTCCAATATTATGGTGTCTTATTCTGTCTCATAAATCTCAGCCATTTATTTATGCAGATCCCGCGTTTATTTATGCAAGACCCGCATAAAATTTACATAAATAAATAGTTAAAATTTATGAAACAAAATAAGACACCATAAAATTTTACAAAAAAATTTAGACTCAATTGTAACCTGTCTCCTACGATAAATATGTACTTTTTATGTAAGCCGTTGCGTGACGGTAACGTCAAAAAGTAGATCGAAGAGAAGATCACTTTGAACGGCATTCGTCTCTTGAGTTGCACCTTTCCCCGTCCCAGCAGACAACCATTTTAAACATGTAATAACTAATAACCATAACAAAAACTGCTACTGTTCTCTCCAAAGAGAGCCGTCCAACATGCTTTTCAAATCTGTCAACACCTACACAGTTGGTCTCATGCTTTTCTTTGCATTTCTCATCCTCTCCTTCTGTGGCTTCCTCCAATTCCCACCTGCCACTACCTCAATTACTCCACCTCTTCAAGACTCCGGATTTTCCGTCGCATCCAACACCTCCGGCCCTTTTTCTGATTTGTCTAGTGCTTTCAGAAAATGGGATGCTCATGTTGGTTGTGCTCGGTTCAGAGACAAGTATAAGGATTCTCTACCTTCTGGGTCTAATGGGTCCTCGCCTTTGCAAGAGTTTGGTGGTGATTCCACTTGTCGTCAGTTGAAGATGGGACACGTTACCGTATTGGTTAAAGGGTGGACCTGGATTCCTGATAATTTGGACAATTTGTACTCTTGTCGCTGTGGGTTGAGCTGTTTGTGGACTAAATCTCCTGTTCTTGCGGATAAACCTGATGCTTTATTTTTCGAAACAACTACACCTCCGCTACGGGTACTTTTGCTCATCTTGTTTCTTTATATATTTTTTTTCAAATGTAGGCAATCATTTTTTGGATGGTGTTAGAACTGTCAACTAATCGATGCATATGAAGTTTTCATCTTTAAATCATGATCAGATGGTTATGTGGTGATCGAAAGCATGAATAGTTGTCCTTCCACTTTTGGAATGTGGAGAATGCAACTTTTCTTGGTTGCAACTTGTGGTTCGTTGAAGTTGACAGGCTCAGTGTTATTAGCCAACTGGTTTTCTTGTTTATGCCATGTCTAGGTGTTGAAATTCTAGTTGTCTGGCTCTGGTAGTAAGGACTCCTAACTAGCTTATTGTAGTGGATTATTTGGATAAGGCGCAAATTGATTTAAGGGTTTTGCTAGTTCATTCATATAGATAGAAAATGGGATCTAATCCAATCCACTTGAAGTTATTGAAATCCACCCTTCTCCTATGTGCACTGCAAGATCTCACGCACCATTTGTATTTGGGTTTGGTAAGGTGTTGGTTGCAAATGTTGTGAGCATTTTCTGTGGAAAGCATGATAAGGCATTCCATACAGGACCTCGACTAAATAAATGCTCCAGCCTACACATGTTGGTAGAGCTTTTTATTTTGTCGGTAGGTTATTTTGCAGTATTCTTTTTATGCAGAAAAAGCATGACTTGCACACTCACATTAGAACATGTATTGGTGCCCATTGTTGATATTACTTTCGAAGGATTCAATCACGTAATCGGTAGGATTCGAAACTGATCAAAATAAAATGTTAAGGATCGAAAGTGCATCTCTTCAATTGGAGCATCAAAAAGGTCTTAGTGACAAGAAAGGAAATTTATCACCAAGAATGTATAGTGTTGAAAAAGCAGGAAAAGCTTGTTGAGATCCTGGAAATAAAAATAATGAGTTGTGTTATTGGTGGTTTTTATGCTTCCTGTTATGATCTGGAATATGTTGATTGACAAGTAACTTCTTATCGACCTTAATTTGCAAGCGAGGGAAAGAGGAAATACATAACATAGCCAGTGCCTGATGGTTGGAGCCATATGAGAATTGATTTTATTTGTTTGTTTACCTCTACTCAAGATCTTACCTCAGTTTGAGGCACATAAAACACCAAAGGGAGTTGCTCTCTACCATGCTTAGGATGTTTTTTTGATAAAGACTGCTGTATAGTTTAGTGTGTGGAAGCAGGTGCTTGAGCAGCCATGTGAATTGATGTAAATATTTGATAGTATTCTAAATTTTTTTCTGGACATTGTCTTCGTTTTATGTGTATTTATGACTTAATTGAATTGCTTTTCTACATCCAGAACATTCCATCTTGCAATTTTGATAACATTGCTTTCAATAACAAAATATTGCTGTTAAGCCTTGAGATTTTAAGAGTACTCCTAGCATAGTGTTGTTTTCAATTGGAAGGCATGGCTAATGTATCTATGGTGCCAAATATGCTAAATCTGTAGATTTTCTTCTCATTCTATTATTATTATGAATCCTTTTACTTTTCAGAATCATTTTCATTATATGAGTTTGTCCCAAAGGAATAGTTAGGCTTATTATGTGAGCTTGGTACAGCTGTTTATCCCTTTCAGTGATTTGAAATTTGGTAAAATATCTGAGTTTAGAGTATGGAGCAGTTTTTACAATCAAAGGTGCACAATCACTCTGGTTGCAGTACAACTATATTATCTCACAGTTCGGTTTCCTCTCTATCTGTGTCAACTTTCTAACTTCCATGCATTAACTTATGTCACCTCAACTTGTGCATCCATACTATTATGATTCTCAGAGGCGAAATGGAGATCCACTTCGTGTCTACATGGATCTTGAGGCTGGTAGGAAAAGATCTGGTTTTGAGGATATATTCATTAGCTATCACGCTGAGGATGATGTACAGTCAACTTATGCTGGTGCACTTTTTCATAATGGTCGAAACTATTATGTGTCTCCTTGGAAGAACAATGTAAGTGTTGACTGATATTTCATTCTTTTCTTTACATCACTATTGGTTCCTTTTGTTTTCTAATTAATAATTTCATGTTCAGAAAGTCGAACTTATGGTGAATTTTATTTCCTTATCCTAAGGACACTCTTGTTTACTGGTCCTCTTCGCGATGCCTTACTAAAAGAAACCAGCTTGCCAAGAGTCTTCTGAGCTTGCTGCGTCACCATTCATTTGGCAAATGCTTAAACAATGTTGGTGGACTAGACATGGCCCTTTACCTGTATCCAGCGTGTGCGAATGATGCCAGTGTAAAGCCAAAGTGGTGGGATCATCTACATTGTGCCATGTCTCACTACAAGTTTGTTCTTGCTATTGAAAACACCTTGACGGAGAGCTATGTGACTGAAAAGCTGTTTTATGCTTTAGACTCTGGTGCAGTTCCAATCTATTTTGGTGCACCAAATGTGTGGGATTTTATTCCTCCTCATTCCATTATTGATGGAACGAAATTTGGCTCCATGGAGGAATTGGCTTCCTATGTCAAGAGGCTAGCTAATGATCCGGTAGCTTATGCCGAATATCATGCATGGAGAAGATGTGGTGTCTTGGGTAACTATGGAAAGACTCGTGCAACAAGCCTTGACACACTGCCCTGCCGACTATGCGAGGCTGTAAGTATAAGAGGAGGGAGAGATGCACGGGGTTAGGTTTGTTTGTTTCTTTTTTTTTTTTTTTTCTATCAAGACTTGGTGATCATGGCGAATCCAAGATTTTGCTGATTGGATGATTTGTGTTCATGTTACAGAAAAAGAGTGTAAAGGGTTAAAAAAAAGAAAAGGATGGCATCCGTTAATAATGTTATGCATCTCTGGCCTCTCTTCTATAGAGTCCATGATTTGCGAGTGATGTTGCTTGGCAATTGCGAGCACGTGCTTAAGTAGTGGGCCTTTGAGTGGTCATTGGGATGAAGCATTGAACTGATATGGAAAAATATTTGTCGTTCTTCAAAAGATTACTGAACTTATAACAGTTTGTTCCTCCTCTCTCATCTTCTTTCGTCTTTTAACAGTAATTGAGGAACTCTTCGTATGCTGCTGCTTTTAAATGATATTGCCATACAAATTTATGTAAGATGTTTCAGAAACTCTACACAATTAATTAAACAAGAATGTTAATAGACGAGAGGCAAATCTTTTCTTTGTCTTAGAGATAAATTTAAGCGTTTGAAGTGTATAATTGATATATTTATACTTGGGCATTGAAACTTTTAGCCATGAGAAAAAAGAGGTCCAGATGTAGCAGCTAGACAAATGATGTACCATTTAGAGAGAAATAACTGACTCCAAGACCAGAACTTGCAGATAAGGCTTTACGAGTTTTGCTAAGAAGACTAGAGAGATAAGAAGTGCGTTTTTATTTTTTTTGGAAATGTAATGAATATATTGGGAGAGTAAAGAGGTTTCTGGCCTTATAAATGTTAACTAACTTGTCATACAGCCTTCTTGCCATTAACAACTAGTTTCATTTATCCTACTAGTTATTAACATGTTACATTTTTGACAAAAGTAATGGGCCTAACTTAACACCTTTCCCTAACAAGGCTTCCAGTAATATCAAATAGTATCCACAGTAAAAGCCAACAAGTTCAGGTATGGGAGGCCTCTATTATGAAGATTTTCTGTCATTGCATGCACTACGTTCTAGTAGTAAGGAAAGTATCTCCCCTTATGTTAGCATACATGGAAGGTAGCAAGCTCAAAGCGGTGTAAACTTGTGGAGGAATCTAAATTCCACTGGATTAGATAAATATCCCAACTATAGATCATGGTTAAATTTTGATTTGAGTGTAAGTGTTTAAGGAGGGGTTTTTTAAAGGAATTTCTTGTTATGCTTCTGATTCATATAGAGTGGATGTGAATTTCCCTTCTTCTTGAGCATATGAGCTATATTAGATTATTTGAGCTTGAGAGAGTAGCCGACATATTTTAGAGTCAGGTATATAGTCCTTCTTTACCATATATTTTACATTTGATTCTCATACATGAATTCATGGTCTTATAGAGTAATAACATCATACATGGGATAGAGATCATGGACCCAGGGATTCAAGTGTTCTCAATTTTGAGCCTCTCCATATATACATAATCATGGGAGATTCCAACTTTCTTTATAGGCATAGCTACATGTAGTATGTAGGTTCTTGATAATCATCTATTCTCTCAGTTGGTGATATACAAGCCTATAGGGTATATGAGATTCCAATTTTGACTTTTGAAATCTTCAATGATCTTTCTCCCTATATCTAGTAGATTCCATAGCTCAAGTATAGTTTAAACAACTTAAAGTCATCAGTGTTCATGAATCTTACCTTTAAGGCTCAAAGTATGGTGTTGTTTATTGAAATAGGCTAGTATTTGAGGTTGCACTTTTCAAGTAGCTTCTTCTAAAAGATATTAGAGTAAGGAGAAGAGAATAAGAGGTAACCAGTGGTCTTAGGAACTGTTTGGCATAAAGTGTAGATTGATTAACCACTTTACGGAATTTTGTCTATGGTTGATAATCTTTTCTTAGTGGCCATCCAATAATCATAAAGAACTTAGCGACATTGCTCCTAAACCAAATGATCTTGTGCTAACTAACCTCTTGGGAAAGTGGACTGAGCAAAGACATGCAAGAAGAGTTGTGAAGGTAATGGAAAGACTTCTGAGCTAGACGAATTTGTTCTTTTTGGATCCATTAGGGGAATATCTTGGGATTGGTAGAAGATTTGAGTAATGAAGATTTAAGTAATCTTCTGGGGGTTTGATCTACTGATTTTTGATGGATTAGCACTTCAAAATTGGCATTTGGTGTGAAGTCATATTGAATTATAGAGAAGGAAGTGTGGAGATATATAGGGCCAAAGTTTGTCCAATTATCAAACCATATGCTAGTTTGTTTACCAACCCTAACAATATCCTTCATTTCCATAGCCATAGCTTGCTTGAGGTTCATGAGATTTTTGCTTCCTATTGAGATATTAGAGTTAAGCTTTATAGACGAGAAACTATCTCTTAGGTAGTGGGAGTAGATCCATTTCACCCATAGTGATTTTTTATCTATAAGAATTCTCCATATCTTCTTGACTAGCAAAGTCTTGTTTGTTAGTTTTAGAGAAGTGATTCCAAGACCTCTTTCTTTTTTAGGTAGAGAAACCCCTTTCTAAGCAACCTTAGTTGTACAAGGAGTTAGAGGTACTAGCCTAGGGGACACTTCTAAGACTCTTCTCTATGATTTTTACTAGAGATGAGACAAGGTTATATAAGCAAATCACTATAAATAAAGAGAATTCTCTATAAATAAAGAGAATTCAAATCTGAGTTAATTAACTAAAGCCTCCCTACATAAGAAAGTGATCCATTGCACCAATTGTCTATCTTTTGATTAATTTTAAAGATCAAAGGTAAGAACTCCAAATAGGTAGGCCTTTTATGGGAAAATTGGAATCTTGAGTAGGTAAAAGGTAATTGCTTTTCCTTCAATCCATATATGGAGGAAAACCACCTAAATAAATGTATAGCAGATATAGAGAGGAAGAAGTAACTCTTTTATTTTTAACGTTTAGCGTGAGATATTTTGAATGTTTCAATAGCTTTGATGAGGGCCTTTAGAGAGTGATCATCTGCACTCCAAAATAGTGACAAATCATTTTCAATTACTAGGCTATGTAAAATTTGAATGCTTTTTTCCTTCTTATTGCAATGTTTAGTTAGCCTTAATAGAACCTTTATAGTTAAAGTAAACAGATAAGGGGAAATGAGATCTCTAGCACCTTTAATAAGTTTAGTAAGAGTTCCATTCACCAAGATGTTGGAGGAAGTGATGAAACATTGCTCTATCAACCCAAAAACATGGTTGGATATCTAAAAGCTTAAAAAATATGAATGATGAAGGACCAGTTAAGAGTGTCAAAAGCCTATCTGAAATCAACCTTAACTACACATAACTTTAGGGACTTCTTATTGTTAAACTTTTTGAAAAATTCTCGCACTAAGAGAATATTATTGCCTATGTCCTTACATTTAATATATGTTTCCTTTAAATCATTAATAAAGGGTTTAATAGCCTTCTTTAGCCTAATCGACAATAGATTTAAGACAGTCTTGGCTTATAGGTTTGAAATCCCTAATAGATGAGGAGTTAAAAACCTTTGGAATAAGGTATATGAAAGTATTATTGAGCTTTTTTAGTATATATCCTTTATTGAAGAAGCTAAGCACCACTTTTTTTATAAGGTCCTTTATCAAATGCTAAGATTTTTTTTTTAAAAAAGTGACCATTCAAGTCACCAAGTCTTAATGATTAATGGGATTTAAGGCTAAATACAACTTTCCCAACATCACTATCAATAAAAAGGGAATATAGAAAGCTTATTCATTCATCATAGATTTTGTCACAGATCAAGGAATAAAGTAAATGTTAAAAGAGAAAGAATCATCATAGGTATAAAAGATTATACTAAAATAGTCATACGTAGCTTGTCAAAGTTCTTTCTGGCTTGAAACCAATAAAACATTCTCCATCTTTAAGGGAGTAACCTTATTTATCTTTTTCTTTGCCAAAACAAACTTATGAAATAATAATGTGTCCCTATCCTCTTCCATCAACCATTATACTCTTGATCTTTTTTTTCTTTGAACAAGGAGTATCAAGCCTTTGGCACCCTATTGTAGTTTGATAAAGGCTCTTTCTCCTCATTTTAATGAGTCTGGTTAGTAGGATCTGAATATAAGAGTTGTTGGATTCTTTGAAGCCTATCTCTCAAGTTAAATATTGAGGAATTGATATTGCAATATTTAGACTTATTTAGGGCTTTGAGCCTTACTTTATACACTTAAGCTTATCTATACAAATGTATAATAGAGAACCCTGAATATGACCACATAACCTTTTTAGGATGGCCCTTTCAAATCCTTCATCCAAAGCCAAGTAATTATTGAACCTAAATGGAGAGTGAGGGATGGAATTAGAATTTAGATTATTAATGATAATTGTGGAATTATTTTAGATGTAAGGATTCCTAAACGCTTCCTTACTTGCTGGGAGGGAGGAAAGTCAATCAACATTTACCATTTCCCTTCCAAGTTTCTTCTTTAGGAACCATGAGCTTTATTGTCTAGTTCTCCAGGTTAATAAATCACCTTCGAATTTAAGATCCACCAACTCTACATTAGTCCCCGTTTGGTTGACACAGATTATTGCCAGGAAAAGTAATCTTTTTCCTAAAATTTAAATTATTACGTTTGGTTTGTTTTTTTGAATAGTTAGAAAAGTAAAAACTTTCCTAATTTAGAGAAAGTAGTTACATTTTTCTTGGATTTTAAATCCCAACACCCCCTTGGTATTTAGATTACTTTCCCTAGGAATTTAATCTAAAAAATACACTAGACAATTTAACCATTCCTTCTCTTTCAACTTTGCAACTTTAAAATATGTAAATTTCAAATAAATTTTGATTTAATAATTAAAAATATATAAAAATAAATACTAGTTTTATAAATAATAATTTTTAAATTATTTATTTTAAAAAAATAAAATATTTTATTAATAATTTAGTAATAAATATTATATAAAATATTAAAATAAATTTAAATAAAAATATTTTTTGTAAGTTTTATTTAATTTATAATTATTATTAGTAATAAAAAATATTTATTATTATTTTAAAAATAGAAATTAAAAATTCACAATAATTATAAAATTGAAATAAATAAAATAACTAATTAAAAAACTTTGGAAAAAAGGGGGAAGGAGAGATAAGAGGGAGGAAAATTTTAAAAATTTTTGAAAATTTTGCAAAATTTTTTCCTTATTTTAAAAATTTTCCAGTATCAGCCGGTATTTAGATTTTGAATATTTTTGCTTAGAAATTTCAATCGATAATCTTCAGATTCATATTTTTCTTTATTTAACGATTTTAATTTTTATTCTGTTTGTAGAGATATAATTGGAAACATAAGTTAAAATTAAGTTACATTCTGTAAAATACTGTTACATACCAAACACTATAATAAAAATCCACCCAACTTTCCTATTAGAATTCTTATAAGTATCCAAACATGTGAATATCTTTACTTTTCATACATTTATTTTCCAAAGAATCATGTTCTAAATTCACTTTACTTTCCCGCCAACCAAACGGAGCCTAAAGACACATTTAACTAGCTTATTTGAAAAATTCCTTATGCTAGCATTCCTTTCAGCCTCTAAAAGATTAAGAGCAAAATTGAATTCCCTAAATATCAACCAAGTAGTCTTAATTCAAGAACAGACCTCTTACAATTTCTTCTATAAAATATCCCTTTAAAAGTCAAAATTTGATGTATATTTGAAGGATATATGGATAGAGTCCACAGTGTACAACATTAACAATTCCAAAAGGAATTAGTTGATTTGTAAATATGGAGTTTAATACCTTTATCTTTTCAAGGTCATAGGAAACCACTATCCTTCCATAGTGATGAGATTTTATGATTTGAATGGAAGACCTATATTTTATTAATGAAAATATGTGACTTTAAAACTTGTTCATTGAGCTTAGCTTTAAAAAAATAACATAAGCGGAGGATTTATTAACTAGATTTAATCCTTTAACAAAAGTTGTTTGGAAGGGCTATTTAGTCCCTCAACATTCTAACATAGAAAAACCATTAAGATAATGCTTAGGACAAGAGCCTTTGGATTTCTTATTTGACTTCTTTTTACTATTTGAGTGAAAGCCTTGCCTACGATTAACTAATTAGATGCAACTTTTATAATTATACTAATCAATTCCTTTTTTTAATGTAAAGAGATTGGTAGCTAAAACATGTGGAGATTGTGTTACTTAGATATGGAGAGAGGCATCTATCTCCTGATCCTAAAATGAGGCTATATCTTTGGCCCGTTGGTTCTTCACATGAAGAATAACATTTGTAACAACCTCCTTTGTAGGCTATACCCCTAAAATTCTAGGAGACTTATCCATTTCCACCAATATACATATCTTTGCATAGGAAATCCTTATGACAGTGGTTATAGCTTCATCCATTCCAATTGGCCTACTAATGAAACATGCAATGTAACTCAGACCCTCTGTTGTTCAATACTCTAGAGGTATATTATGAATATTGATCCGTAGAGGAAACTTCATATTCATTATATCTAAGGAAACCACTCATGGGTTCCACTTTTGAAGAAAAACTAGTTTATTGTTATAATGCTAAAGGAAATTGTCCAACACTTTTGTGCTTCAACTTGAGAGTTCAATTTGTAGAGGAAGTGGTCATCATCATAAATTAAAACATTAATGAAGCAAAAAACACCCTAATTTTTGATTACCTAAGACTTTAATGGAGGAAAGGTAGGAATTTTCTCCAAAAAGAAACCAACTAGGGAGGAATTGTTGGACTCCAAACTTTCCTTGGAAGTTAGAAAAATTGTATGTGAAATGTTGGAAGTCATAATCTGGAAAATGTAGTTTGAAACGTGTTCATTGAGTATGCTTCAGTGTTTTAGCCATAACTTTTTCTCTAGTTATCCAAATGAGATGATTTTTAATTTGGATAAACTAGAGGCATTGTGCTACAAATTGTTTGATGAAATCGAGTTTCAATTTAGTCTCTAAGAATTTCAATTTTGGGATGAAAGTTGAGCACAGAATATTGTTTCAGTATAAGAACAGTTCGGAAATGTTTGAGGTATAACTTTCAGATTTCTGAACCAAATTGAATAATTTTGGTGTCATTAAAAACTTAAGACAATGAGGAGCATTTTTCTAGAAGGAAGTATTATCAAATTCCTTCAATTTTTTCATGATTATTAGTTAAGGAGTTAGAAGTATAACGTATTAGTTATAAAGACAAAAAAAAGGGTTAATATGGAAAGACTAGTTAATTATGAGGTTTTGATGGATTATTTTGGAGCTAGTAGTATGTAAAGGATTGTAGGATTGTATCATATGGTTCAATTTAAATAAAGTAGTCTTGTAAGAGTATATATGTATGGGGGCATTATGGGAAGGACACTTAAGCATTAAGGTTATAAGGCTTCAAAGGGAGGGCAAATTGGACAATTTAGACTCATTAATGGCATAATTGTAATAAGAAGGGTTGTTTGGCTTTTAAGGAAGAAGT
>JANIJH010000003.1:38592355-38607805 GCA_024520975.1 Erythroxylum areolatum
TGCCGAGATATAATCTAATACTTCTAACCCGTCCCAAATTACCAATAAACCCTTCCTATGGGAGATGGGATGTTACAGAATTGATAGCAAAATGATTAGATTAGGTAATGGGAGTTAAACAATCTAATAGATTACGTAACAATCAAATCAGTAATTTATATGAAAAGAGATTTCATGTAAGGACCGGATTGTCTATTAGAGTGTTTAAGATCTAATTAGATTTGTGGGTTGTTTATTAATTGAGAGATTTCGAATTCCATAATTCAATTCAATTAGGGTTTATAATTTTGGGTTAAATGATTATAACTCGAGAGAGAGTAATCACCCATTGAAATTCTAGGACCGATACTGGATTGACTCAAAGGTGATTAAGTTAGCATTAGATGATAGGATAAATCCCCTTCTCTCACAATTGGTTAATCATCCTTATGTGAATTTTCAATTGTTAATTGGTTGTGCTCAATTTTGATTTCTTATGTGTTAATTTTACAATTTCACTTTCAATCAATCCATATTCAATTGCTTAATTTTCTGCTCATTTTCATTTTCATTTTAATTACACTTTTAGGCCTTAGACAAATTAGGATTCAATTAGTTCACTAATTCCTCATAGGATCGACACCTTATATACTATGCTTACAACCCATGCGCTTGTAGAATATTGAGACAAATCATTTGTTTTTTAGATGGTCCTCACTTCAGCTTCCTAAGCCCATGACAAATATATAAGTAGTATTATCATAATTTTACCGTTAATATTGGATTTTCTAGGCTTTTACGAGAATTAATGATGTAAGTGAATCTATGTGATATGCTTTCATCATATTTCATTTCAAGTCATACATATTGATGTGTAAGGTTGCTTACTTGGCTCTCTTTCACTTGATTTGTTCCTTATATGATATTTCTGAGGTATTCCTTATATCATATATAGACTTAAAAATGAAGATTGTTGAATCATTTATACTTAATTCATAAAACAATATGTTAATAACATTTCTATCAAAGATATAAGTTTCGTATCACTTACATCTCATTCTTCTTTACCATGAGATTTTTTTCCTTTCCCACTTTCACTTCTTTTATAGAAATATGTTGATCCGACAGCTATATGGAAAATTTTTATTATTGTTTTCCAATATAAAGGGCCGTTTGTATAAGGAAATATAACTCTATTAATATTTTGACCTTTTAAAAAAGTGTTGGTATGATCTTTTTCACTTTTTAAATTTGCAATAATAAAGACTTGCTTTGAAACCAAATTGGTCCCAATTGGAACCTAAGGGGTAAATAAATAAGGTGTTTGTAAATTTTACAACATATTTCAAAAATTTGTAATTTGAAAACTTAATAAAATAATAAAAAATGAATATGTAGTGTTATTAAAAATAAAGATAACAAATAAGTGATGGATGCTCCTATTTTTCTACTACTTCTCCTCACTGGTCATTGTTCATGCACTTGTTTATACTACAATGGATGCTCCTCTACTGCACCTTTCACTTTCTCTTAGCTTACTGCTTTCTTATGAGTCTAAACTCACCCTATTGAGCCCTTTCTTTCCTTTACTTTTGTTTTATAGACTGATCCTACTATTACACCAAAGTTCTTACTCCCCACTTTTCCTCAGTAATCACCATTTCTTTAAACCTCTAGCTTCCTACTTCCCGGTTAAATTAGTCTCCAACCTCCTATGCATTCTTTATCTATCAAACTTCCTTTTGATCCATTAGTCCTTAGCTTGGTCCTATCGATGCTGATGTTTTCCTGCCTTTAAACTCAAACTTTTTGATTTTGCAATCTGAACCTCCCACTTTAAAAGAGTCTCCTATTATTTTCATTTTCATAGGACAGACCTCTGAGACTATCCCTTAACCAATTAGAAAAAGCTAGGTGTAGGTAGCTAGTGATTATAGACCTAATTGAAACTAGATTTTTGCCCTCTTAATGAAAGATCTTAACATAGGATTGTTTCTCTATTCTTAGAACTTCTTAAAGTTGGAGATGATAAATGGAAATCCACTATCCTTGGTTTTTTTCCTAGATAGGAGGATAGGAAACACTTATGAGAACTGGGTAATGAATAATTAAAAGAAACGTGAATTTTAGGATGTGCTTGTAATAATAAGGATGTTTTCATTTTCAAGTTTGCAAGCTCTGAAGAAGCTAAGAAAGTAGTTCTAGTTAGATATTGCCATGTACAAAACAAAAACCCTATTTCTCCAATTATAGAAACATAGATTGAAATAGAAAGAGATTAAACAAGAAAGCATTCCTATATGGATTTATATATATGACATGCCTTTGGATTATTATGCTACAAGTAATCTTAAACATTTTGCTAACTACATTGGCAAGCCCATCTATATGGATTAAGCCACTATAAGATCAGAAGAATTAACTTTGCAATTATTATCATATTAGTTACTTTCATGACTAATTTGCTTGAGGCGATTCCATTCATTAGACTAAATGAGAACCTAGAAACCATTGAGGCTCAACTGAAGGTTTTTTATAATGAAAATTGCATCCAAGAAATAAGAAAATTTGGAGACCTATTGGAAAGACCTTTACAATAGTTAATTATTAAGAACTAATAAAGCACAATGCTAATCCACAAGTTTTGATAGTTATCAATTTAGATGAGGTAAATTACCCACCTGTGGATGAGGAAGTGACAAATGGAGTAAAAATGAACACTTCAGACATAAGCACATCTTCATAGGTTGGAGATAAGAAAGTTGAAAGATCCACAATCTCAAACTGCATAGAGAGGAGACTTGAACCTACAATTCGTGTAGACATTTCATCTGGAACTCCTAGTAAAATCACCTAGCATTAGTAGAAATCCAAACAAGAATTCGAAACTGTTCCTAGAAGGAAATCTAATAGGAATAAGAAGACTCCATTAATGGAGCCTACCTTATTAACATCTTAGTTGGAATGTCAGAGGCGCAAATGCTCCTAGTAAGAACTTTTGATTAGAAATATGGTCTTACATAATAAAGTTGTAATAGCTAGTTAACATCTTAGTTAGAATGTCAGAGGAGCAAATGCTCTTAGTAAGAAACTTTTGATCAGAAATATGGTCTTGCATAATAAAGTTGTAGTAGCTAGTATTTTGGTATAAAGGAAGGCAGCTGTAATATAGTAAAATATTTTTCAACTTAATGGAGGGATAGTACAAACCATATTTATCATTCCAATGGTAGAATAGTTATTCTTTGTGATTCTTTTATATTATTTTTGTGCACCTGATTGATTTCAATTCATATTTTCTATCTTGAGATTTGTTTGAGGTACTTAACTCAAGCACTCTTCATATCCTTTATATATGCAAAAAACAACTCCTATCAAAAGGCCTTTCTCTAGAATAAAATTAAATATGCAACAACAAACATCTTCAATACTCAGATTCTCATTGGAGAATTTAATTCTATCCTAAAACCTGATAAAGTAAAAGGATCTAGATATGTTGGAATTCCTTGTTACAACTAACTGACATCCTATTTAGGGAAAACTTCTATACTTGGAGAAATAAACAATCTAGTGCACATCTCATACAACAATCTCTCAAATCATTCTCCTATACTCACATAACCATCTTCAGTAAGCCCTAAAATTCCTTTCAAATTTAATGATTTCTTGGTTGACTTAGTATGATCTTTATAATAATCCCTTATTCACTCAATTATAAGATTGGAGAGGATTACTTTGCATAAATTTTCTAAAGCTATTTTATATGATGTTTCCCTTGTGCAATAAAGATCTCAAATGGAATGGTTAAAGAGTGGTGAACAAAGCACTTCTTATTTCTACAAGGCTATTATTTCCAGAAGGTCCAAAAATATATTAGACTCTTAATCTTAGTTGCTTGATGGGGCATTCAAATACTTTTCAGTTATGATGAAATTGCCAACTGATGTTCACTCCCTTAGCTCCCTTCTTAAATAAATCTTGCAGGGGTGCCTCTCTTCTTAAGAAACTGATTATATGTGTAAACCTATCACTTTTTAGGAGATTAATGAAACCCTAAAATCTCTTTATCCGCATATCTCATGGTCCTGATGATTTTAATATAAAGTTCTTCATCAAGTCCTATCCCCTTAGAAGAGATCTTGTGTTAGAAGTTGTTTTGGAATTATTCAACGAGGGATCCATTCTTTTAATGATTAACAAGACTTTCATTACACTTATTCCCAAGTGGTGAGCTTAAACATTTCTCAAACTTTCTTCTTATAGCCTGTTTTAACTCTATTTATAAGTTGATCTCTAAAATACTAACTCATAGATTGAGAAAGGTCCTTACAAATCATATTGGACCTCCTCAAGGTGCTTATATTCTTGGAAGGATTATTGTTGATAATATTCTATTACTACAGGAGCTAATGAGAACTTATTCAAGGAAGAAAGGCAAACCAAATTGTTGTATCAAAATTGACCTGAAAAAAGCTTATGATAGTCAGGATTGGGATTTTATAACCATTATTCTTTCTGCTATGGAATTTCCTAGTACATTCATTCAATGGATTGGAAATTGCATCACTTCTCCTTCTTATAGCATTATTGTCAATGGTCAACCCACAACTTCATTCAAAAGTTGCAAAAGAATTGACCAATAGTTATGAATTTTTTCAATAGACTTCTTAAAAAGGTTATGAAAAGAACCAAGGAGTTCAAATATTACTCCAATTGCATGAAATTACATAATAGTAAACTATTCTTTATTGATGATCTTATTATACTCTCCAAAGAAGACTACACATCTATTTAAGCTTTTATACAAGCTCTCAAGATCTTTAATAGGATGTTTGTTCTCCAAATTAATTGGCCCATAATAGTTTTTTACTTTTTAAAAGTGCTACAAATCATGAATCTATTTTGAATTCCATTACTTGTTTCAATCAACACCTCTTTTAATAATGTAACTTGGCATTCTAATAGTAACTTCAAGGCTAAACGCAAGAGATTTTAGTAGTTTGATTGATAAAATCAATATCATGATATCTTCATAGAGCTTTAGAAACTTGTCTACTATTGGTAAAGCTCATCTTATGGTTTTTATTTTGAGCTCCATCAATGTCTATTGGGTACCTCATATTGCCTTTCATGTTAACATCATCATAACCATTAACAAGATCTTCTACAAGTTTCTGTGGTCTGGTTATAAGGAAATTGCCAATAGGGTCAAGATGAAATTGGGTGATATGTATATTCTTAAAGATCAAGTTGGCCTCAACATAATTTCTTTTAGAACTATAAACATTGTCATGCTTAATAAAAGGTTGTGGAGACCTATAACTAACAAGAAGGCACTTTGGTGTATGTGGATTAACACTAACTTCATAAAGAACATAAGTGTATGGAACTTGAATGTGAAAAATATGTCCCTTAAACTATGAAAGCTATATTTAATATGAGGTAAAAATTTTGACTTGATTTCATTCATCTCACTAGAAATGGAGAATCAACCAGCTTTTGAAAAGATAACTCGCTATCTACAGGTTCTTTGGAGAAAATGGTTGAGGCCTTTGCCCTTAGACCATTGATTCAATAAGACACGATAGTTTTAGAAGCTTTGTTAAAGGAGGTTATTAGATAAGCATTAATCACTATTCCATTGAAATTAGAGATTATTCATGCAACCACTAACACTAACAATCACAGAATCATTTGGAAACACACTTGCAATGGTATCTTCACTAATTAATCACGTAGGAAGGTTCTTCTTAACAATTTGGAAACACTTTCTTGCACTAGAATTTTTTGGTTCAGTCAGCAACAACCTAGAGCTTCCATCACATTATGGCTAGCAATGAAAAACAAACTACCAATTGTGGAAAAACTAGTAAAGTTTTTACACGTCACAAATTGTTTTGTTCTTTGCAAAAAGGCTAAGGAAAGTATAGATCATTTATTCTTTCAATGTAGTTTTGTTATTGAAATTTGGAAAACAATGATGCATAAACTTTAAATCACTGATGCCCTAAATGATTTGAACTATCGTAAGAGTTGTTATTCTACTATCAAGCATAAGACAATCAAATGATGCTTCAGCTTTTCATTATCTTCTTTGATTAACATTTTTCAGGAAAAGTGCCTCTATAAGGAGCAATTCCATAATAAACTAATAGAGCACATTAGAAATATTATAAGCATTCATAAGCATAAATTTTAAGACATGTAGTATCTCATCACCTACTGGAATGTGTAAAGATCCTTTTCATGAAGTGCAATATGTTGTAATCTTCTCAAAAAAGCCAATCATCACATTGTCTTTGTAATTTACAAGTTGATATGTACTTGTATACTTTGATTGCCTTCTATGGCTTAATTTAATTCATCTTTTCTCAAAAAAAGGTACAAAAATTTTAAAATACTAAAGTATCCTTAGCCTCTTTGAGTGAGTAGATATGAAATCTTAAGTTTCTAACCAATATAAAATATAAAATAGTTGTTTTTCCAAAATAATGTTTTAAGTGAATGAATTATATCAATAGAATTTAAAATGATGTTAAGCATAAAATTAGCATTATAATGGCACAAAACATAAGGTAAAAATATTTAAGGTTAATATTTTATACATAATTTATGGTGGTTTTATACAACTAACTTCCTTGTTTTCAATCCTAAAGTAGTCTCACTTTGGATTTCATTATCTTCTCCATTAAATTAGGTGAAGAGTAACTTTCCTATAAGCTCTTTCTTTTCCCAAGTGAAGTGTAAACCTCATATGAGTTTTTCCTTGATATTGAAGAGAAACCATGGCCCTGATAGCTCAAAATAAACTTAAAAATCTATGCCTAAGTAAACACAGCTTAAATATTTTCTTACTTTAGTCACTTTAATACTCAATGGCTCAATCTTAATTTACAAAAATGCTTTAAATGCTTAAAAAAAACTCTCAAAAATTTGCTCTTGTATCAATAAAATGTCATCAAGAAGTTTAATAATCAAATATGGTGTATTCATAGTTAAAATATCTTCAAATATTTTTCAGAGAAACAAACAAACAAGCCATTAAAATGATTAATTTTAGGACATATTTAGCTAATCTATGTCTATTATAATTGAACTACCAAATAGATATCAAAGTCAAGAAAATATTCATTTTGTCTAGATTATGTAACTTTTGAAATCGTGGTTCGATTAGCTGATATAAATCCTTCAACTAACTGATGTACATTAGGTTACGATTCAATTATCTTAACACCTAAATGATCTTTAAAAAAATCCATTATATTTCTTTCTTGTATAAGGTTCAGTTAGTTGATATAAACTCTTTTGCTATTGAACCTATATGGTAAATAACTATCAAAAACATGTCATGAAAAATTTTCCAAACAAAAATATCCTCTAAAACTTTCACTAACAAGTATTATATAGACTTTTTTAGGCATCATGCTTTTGGAAGCAACTAGTTTAGATTTGTTTATTTTAAATATATTTTCTCTAAGGTATTTTTTATTCAATGGCTAGCAATAAAAAATAGTTTAAGCACTTTGGATAGGATAAAGGATTCTTTTATTCCTAACCCTTTCTACAAGGTTTGGTTGGAGACTTAAAGACTATCAAACATCTATCTTGTTATTGCTTTTATGCCAATGGCTTCTTATAGAGTTTACAATAATATTGTAATCATTTCCCTTGTAAAATTGAGTGGGAAGTAATTATTTAGTGGGCTTTAGTTCTTTATTAGCTTAGTAGGAAAGCTACTATGTCCTCAAGATTACTTTTGTTTGTACTTCCATTCAATATAATGAGAAAGGAATATAAGGATCTTCAAAAATCAACAACAAGCTTTACAAATTGCTATTCAAAAGAACTTAGATAGGGTAGGGGAAATGATAGTGATTAGAGGTGAAGGCCTTAGTTATTCTCTATGTATTATTAGTAGATGGAATCTTTAAAGCTTAAAGATTTGTTCTTGATATTAGCAAATTATAGCCTCATTTCTAGTTATCATACTCTTCATGTTACTTATCCAAATTGGCTATCATAATGCTTAAGATTCAATTGTACTTGTAAGATTGTGACTTAGAATTGGAATCAAATTGGATCCATTATTTGATGCTTTTGTACTTAAGACTTCACCATTAGTTTGTCTTCAAAGACTACTTAATGCTTCACTTGATGAATAGCTTTAAGGAAATGCTCCATTGCTTGAATTGATTCCATGAATAAATTCTAGATGAATAAGTGTCACATTGTTATCTTTTGAATCACCAAAAATAGAACACTAGTTATTATCATAAAAATATATCCTTAGTTCAACAACACCTTTGTTTAATATTCTAAAAGTTTACCACCATCATCTCAACAAAATAGCTAATATTACTAAACTATTGTTTTCAATAATTAATCATCACTCTTTTAACAAAACCCATAAACTTTTCAATTATGGAAAATAGTTGTGAAAAGAAAAGAAAAAAGGATAAAATAAAATGATTTTATAGTTTTACAAGTTAGCCATCCATTTGTTATCTTATAAAAGAAACTATAACAAGTCATAGGTTTGAAAAAGAAACATCAATAACATAATATTCACTTTGATGGTAATATAATAATTTCTAGATGAACTATGTTTTGTATTTCAAAGATTAAATTTCTTCAAACACTCTTCACCATCTTCTTTGTGGAATTTCCATACGGAAGCCATTATTCCACTTGAAGTTGAGGAATTAGATTTCCTAACTTGTACCTACATTAATTATTGTTAGCAAACAATAAAAGCCTTTGACAATTTAAACATGAAACACATTCATCCAACGAGAGGATAATTATAGGTAATTCAATAATAAAAGCAAACATGACTTACATTTTCCTTACTCTTGTTCTTTTGAACCTTCAAGGTCTTCAACTCTTGAGGCCTATTTATTAAATAATCCTTTAATTGTTCATCATGCATCTTATCTACGATATTGATCTGGCAATATAAAAAATTAAATTAATATAGTACTTAAAAATTAAAATAAATATCGTTTTCACCTATAATATTTAAAAAAAATTGAAAAGAACAGAAGGCATTATTTTGTAATTTTAGTTTGTTGCAAGTTTTAAGTGCCTATTTTTTTTATTTGAAATTAAGTTCTTATATTACATTTGACTTTTTATTTTGAATTTAGTTACATTTGAATTATATTATAGAATATAGATAACATTCATGAAGGCTTTATAATTTTATGTTTTTCCCATCCATGTTACGCCTGCAAGATTCTGATCATGTATATAGATTACCTCATGGAATGCATGCAAAGATCTCCTATGAATGGCAGGATGGTAGGACACATGTCTTGGATGTGAAGACAGATGGAAAATGAATTTTATAGTTAAATATTACAAGTGTACTGGCCTGTTGTTCGGGCTTAAAGTACGAAGGTCCCATGATAGTGGGTCCATAAGTTCTTACATATGTGAGCAAATTTCCAGCTTTATAATCAATCCTGATTTAAATTAAAATAAGATTCAAAGAAACTAACAGTGATATATTAAAGAAATATTTTAATTTTTAAATTTTAAATATTTTTTTGATAATGACTTCTTTCTGACGTATGCAAAAAAAAAACTCAAAATTGGATTTTAAAGATATATTTATCGCCTATTAATTCTTTATAAAAACTATTGTTAATTTGTCATATACCTTTACTAAAAGACTAGAGTTTAGAAGAAGAGTAGTTTATTTATGAGAAAAGAACTATATCTTCATCGAGTATTAGTGTAGCAAGTTGTCCAAAGTGACATTCTGAATATCATATTGCAACCTGAAATACTTGGGAAAATGATACCATTTTATGATAAGAACACCTAAGGACATAAAATGAAAGGGTTAAATGTCAAAACATTCCACATTTGGTAGCTAGTAATATGAAGGAATTGAAATTAAAAAATAAAAATATCAATAAAAAATGAAAATTGAAATATGAATGAAATTACTGATTATAAATTTAGTGTATAATCACTGATAATGAGACTCATATCAAACATTTTACTGACAATGAGATTGATATCAAATATTCAAAATGATAATGAGAAATCATTTATTCATATTGGATTATTTTATTTTTATTTTTTAAATAGTTGATCAAAAAATTTCGTATTTTATAAATAACTAATAATTTTTTAATTAATTTATAAAAATATCAAATTTTAAATAATTTTGATGATTTTTAGGATAAAAATAAAATTAAATAACTATAAAATTTTTATTTTTCTTGATATAGTATCATTGAAACAAAATAAAAAATTGTTAAAGAAATTAAATATGAAGACTGCAATATGTATTTTGATAATAATATTCTAATAGGAATCAATCAAATACTGATAATATAATATTTTGATAATATTTTTATAATATCTCATTCAGTGCTTATATTTTCTCCCTGATATTTGATTCTAACTTCTATTTGCTTAAAATGCATTTCAATTTTAGTTTTCCATTTTTTGTTCTCCATTTTTTGTTCATTCCTAGTAACCAAACAAGCAAAAATTATGGAATTAAGGTTCCATTCACATTCTCAACTCTAAATTTCATATGTAATAATAATTAGATAAAAATAGCATAGAATTTTAAAGAGTAAGTAAGGGAACAAGCGAGGAAAGAGTAAATAGTGGTATTAAAGTAAGTCTGAATTCTTGAGTAAATGTGAAAATGAGGAGATAGGGGGGCTATCAATTTATAAAGCATGCATTAATATTGAGATATTTAATAAGATAAAGGGTAACATATATAAACATCCACCATGATTTAAGAGCTCCTAATCTTTAAAATTCTTGAAAAAAACTCCTTAAAATTTGTAATTTTTCTGGAAAAATTCCTTATTTTAGGCCTTAGTTAAAAAATAACGACAAAACATATATGATATGAACATCATATATGGATCAATCAAATGTTATCTGACATGGTAACCTAACTCAACTCTTAAAGACTCCAAGCAATTAAATTTATCTTAAATTGATGATTTAAGAAATTAAAAATAGTTATTAGTTTAGATCAAGTATAATTAGTTAAGCAACGTTCGATTGGTCCAATTGTGATATTCATGCTAAATGTGTTTCATCATTATTTTTAATTGAAGTTTTTCTAGAAAATATAAAACCATAAAGTATTGTCTTCAACCACATGAGAGCTTCAAGTTTTTTACCCTGATATTAAATCATGGGAGTAGAAGATTTTTTTTAAAGACGAGTTTCTTTAGATAAACTAACTTAAAGATAATAATTATACATCTATAAGATTAAACAAAAATATAAATAAATATGCTCTCCAAAAAACTTTCTTTCTTGAAATGGTGCTACAAACCATAATTTATTGAAATGTTTACCCTCTTATAGTATCTATAAAATTAAAAAATAGAATTTATAAATTTTAAAAGAGAATAAGCAAAGTGTGGCTACTCTCTTTATCCTATATCTTTTTTATAATACATTTAAATTTTACTAAGTTTCATAATTATAGCCTATTAAACCCAAATATCCTATACGATCATTAAAATTTCTCAGATTTTTCATTCAAGTTCAACTTGATTTATATTTATTTTTATTATTCTATATGTTTGATTTGTTAGTTTCGTATTACATTGAAAATTAATATAAATAATTCAAATAAAAGTTAGAATTAGAAAATTTATTGTATTTTATATTTATTTTCTAATTAAACAAATTGTGAGTATAAATAAATGGTAATATCTAGTAATACAATATGATCACTCACATAGTTTGAATGTTGAAGTAGAATATCCTTTCCATGAACAACCCTTCCTTATAAGTTAATTATTTCATCATTTAATTATACAAAATCTAGAATTATTATCTACTATATGAAACAAAATCAAATTTGATCTATTAGTAATTAATTTATGGTTAATATTTGAAAATAATCTTTTAAATCTTAATTATCTCAATCAAGAGAATTCTTAAAAAAAATAATTAGCTTGACAAATCCTAACTAAGTTAGTCAACTACCTTCATGTAATTCATATTATATTAAATTACTATCCAATAGATAAGTAAATAGAGAAGGTCCTTAGTATAATCAAAATGTATGATTCATATAAGAAATAGTTGTTTAATCTTAAAACTAAGGATGTGTGTGTGTGTGTGTTTAGTATAATCAAAATATATGATTCATATAAGAAATAGTTGTTTAATCTTAAAACTAAGGATGTGTGTGTGTGTGTGTGTTTACAAAATAAAATCATAATTAGGACTTCCACAAACATATATAATGTTTTATTTGATATCCTTATTTTTTTTGTTAGTTCAATTTACGTACTCTCTAATAAGAACTTGTTAATTTATTTAACTCCTTAAATTAGTTTATAAGAGCAATTAGTTCTTTCATAAGAAAGAAATATAATGTGTAATATTTTTATCATTTAACAAATATGTCATTTTAATGTGTTCTTGGTTTTTTTACGACAAAATACAATGCTACTAATAAGTCCTTTGATTTGTATGTTTACATGGAAGTTCAAACTAAGAAATAAGCTTAGAAAAAGATTGTGTTGAAGCCAACATAAAGGAGTAGATTGTTAATGCCTATCATTACTTAAGAGCTCACTATAAGATGTCTCTTAATTTTCCAATTGGATATGAATTAGCAATTAGCCACATCATATTTGAATAATTCAATGTCATTATATATAGAAAGAATATAACTTTCTTATTTGGGAACTTAATTTGATGGAAGGATTTAATGAATTGTTTGGTGATTTAAAGTATATATAGGGATCTATTAGTAGAAGATCAAAATAGAAGAGGGATTGTGTGCTAGATATTGAACGAAAACAATATTGTAACATATTGGTGAGTGAACTTAGTTGAATTAGGAAACATTTATGAAGTTAAGACCTTCACTAAGAGTATTGCTTAAATGTATTTTTAAAATTGATAAATAATTTATTTTCATCTAAGAGAAAAAAATACCATGGCTTAGGTTGCTCTTCAACTAAAAAGATGTATATTTTACAACCTTTGACATATTTCAGTTTATTGCAAGTTTATGATTATGTACTGAGGGAAGTTGCATGGAGATACGTACCATTAGATGGATCAAGGTAAGTTATTTTTTAGATCTTACTTGTCATTTGTATGATTCTTTTTATAATATTTGCCATTATCAAAAGAGGGAGACTGTTACACTAATTGGAATGATACCTATAATTTTAATGACAATAAAGTATTGGACTACTAATAAAGTTTATTAGATATTGATTGGTGATATAAGAGACCAATGTTGTAAGAAGAGACTTAATAAAGAATTAAAGTTAATAATTTAGGCATTAGAGTTGTTAATTGATGCTTACGATGAGTAGATAAGACTTAGAGACGATCAATCAAGACATAATAACTTACGTTTAATGATAATAAAGTGGTTATAGGTGGTATGATATGAAAAAGGAGTGTTGTTGGACCGACTAAAGCCTAAAAGGGGCCAATTGTTGTTTCATTAATTGAATCTAGTCTACTAAATAGTTAATTTTATCTTGTGAGTCCTTGACTTATTTGATCAACCAAATAAAGTGGTCAATCAAAGTTCATATAAATGACATATAACCAATCATGTTTTGCTACAAAAGGAAGAGAATGATACTATCAATAGCTAATTGGTTGAAAAACTTTATGAAAAGGACTTTTGAGGGTATAATACATAATAAATTAAAGAGATTAAAGTGAACAATAGGAATGAACAAGAATAAGGGATTTCAAGTGTAAGCAAGAACATACGCTACAAGTTTATTAACTTTTTGAGTGTCTTTAGTGATATTTCTTCTTGGAGCTATGATATAGACTCTTGATTAGTTGTGAGAACTATTTGTAGAAAATTAAAGGTCTATAAAGAGATAAACACTCTCAACTTACTATATAATGCCTCTTGACCATTAAAGTAAAACTTTTTTAGTATTTTGTTTAACCTATTAGAGAAAAGGGCTAATGGATTTGAATTCCTGAGAGAAGATTTAGAAATTAGCATATGCTAAGAATGGTCAAACTATTATGAATTTGTATGATTTTTTTTTCTTAACCTTACTTGTAACATCCCATTACCCATGTGAGGGCTAAAATTGTGAATTACGAGAATTATCGAGAAATCAGAAAGTACAATTCATGTTTATGCTAAATTTGACATGAACATTTTTGCACATTCATATAATTGTACATGCATTCTTTGACATTTCCGGGTACAATTGAGTTGTTAAATATTATTAAAATGTGTTTTGGCAATTTTGGTATTATTTAGGATATTTTGGAATTTTTAGTGAATTTTGTGAAAAATATTGATTTATTGGCCAATTATGGGGTGACATGTGACAACCTATAATTGGGACAAGTGGCAATAATAGGCAGAAGACAAATGGCTTATGTTAGAGAGGACACGTGTAAGGCATGCAAAGTATACACGAGTATGAGTTTGAATTAGAAAAAATGCACTGCAAGTGTTCTCAGTGAAGAAACACTTGACATCCGAATGAAAATTATGGGACTTTTGCTCTTTTTAATCTGTTCTCTTTGCTGGAATTCATAGCCGATTCAAGTAAGTTATGATTAAGTTGGGTTTTGTTGTTGAAAATTCAGTGGAAATGAATGCATGCATGTGAGGTTAGAGAAGTTAGTTTCGGTGTTGAATAGAGTAGATGATTGATTGAGAGTAGGAAATTGTTAATATGGTGTTGAATGAACTCTAGATTGGAAGATTTGTAAATGCTCTGTTCGGGTTTTGAGAAAGTCGAAATGGATAGGCATACATTTTTTTTCATTGTTTATCAGTAGAAGTGAAGTTGATGTTTAAGTATGAATATCGGATTTTTAATTGTGTGTGTGTTGATGAGTTAGAAGAATTGCTTTGAGTATGATATGAGTTAATTGATATGAGAATAAATGTGAGGAATGGAGAGAAATGAGAAAAAATGGTAGTGTGAGAAAGTGAAGTTTGGGTTTGAAATCTGGGAAAAAAAATGAAATGGGGGAAGACGAGTTTCAGAACCAGACGTCGCAACTTATTCTTTTTTTGTACGTCGCGACGTGTGGCTTATTCTTGTTTGTACGTCGCGGCCTCCATCTTTATTCTCGCCACGGCTCATTCTTTTTTTGTACATCACGACGTATGAGACCCCCTTGAGCTCGTCGCGGCAAATGTTGCAAGAAATCTCGAGAAAACTGATTTTTGGGCTGTAAGTCGCGATTTCATCTTTTCTCCATGTCGCGGCGAGCACCCCTCCTTCGACTGCTCGAACATGCTTTCGTATTTTGACCATAACGTTCTCTATAATGATCCAAATTGGGTGATTTTTGATTTTCTGTAAACTAAAGACATAGGGCTACAACTTTTATGAAGAAATGGACTTTTAATTCTGTCTGTAAGAGTTTCAAGTTTTGGTTGGAAGTTGAGGTATGAATTCTGCTAGAACTTATGAACCGTCTAGAATATTTTGAGGATATCTCTTGGTATAC
>JANIJH010000003.1:38612516-38634787 GCA_024520975.1 Erythroxylum areolatum
TATTGAAAACCGAATTGGAGGAGTATAAATAGTTGGATTAGAATTTTGGTGAATTTTAGGAGAAATTTTCAAAAAATTGTTGGGTATTACTGGACTAGGAAAAATGCCATGTGGCAAGTAAATTAATGAATGGTTGTAGAAATAAGAGTCGAATGGCAATGAAAAATTTTATGACTTATGTCATTGAAAATTGGGAGATAATTGGAGTAGAAATTGGAGACAAAATGAACTAGTTATTAAAGTGGACTAAATGAAAACATGGGGAAGTGACATGTGTCACTTACCACACCACAAGTATAAGTCATGAATTTGTTAAATGAAAGACCATATTTTGATTCTTTCACTTAACCATTCACGACATATGCTACCTTTGTTCATCTTCTTAAACTTTTTCTTCATTTTCTCTCTCTCTCCATTTACGATGCCCTCTTCTCCCAAGCTTTAATGTTAGACCTTGCCTTCTTCCATTCCTATCCACTTAAATACTTCCGATCTTCTTCTTGTTTCTAAAGAAACCTAACCTACTCCACCTCATTTGTGATGATCGTGGATGTTGGAGAGCTAGGGTTTTATGGTGATTGAAGAAGCTTTGGGTAAATCAAGTAAGTAACCTATTACTCTTCATGGCTTTGATGAATGCTGCATGTTTATAGTTAAGAATTAAATGTTCATAAAATGAGGATGGGTTCATAATAAAACGTGGATGAGAAAAGGAGATAGATTAATGTCTTACTCTTATATATGGGTGATGGGTAAAAATTCATAGATTGTTATAGAAACAATGTTGAGGTTGAATGATCATTAAAGGGTGTGTAGATGAGTGCAGAAAATTTATTTATGAATGGGTAAATATATATGTTCTGTTTTGGTTAATGATCAAATATAGATCATGGATTGGTTTGTGAATGCTACTGAGTTGAAATGGAGCTGAGAATGAGAAATACAAGGAGTAGAAAAGATGATCTTTGTATGTGTTGTGATAGGGTAAGATTTGGAAATAAAAGTGGTGGTTGATTTGGAAAATGTGGCAGCAACATGATCTCTGAATATGTTTATGTGTTTTAACCATAACTTTTTCTCTAGTTATCTAAATGAGAAGATTCTTAATTTGGATTAAATTAGAAACATATGGATACATTTTTATGTAGACATCGAATTTAAATTCTGTCTTTAAAAGTCTCAAAATTTGACATGAAATGGAAAACTGGGCATAGTACACTATTGGATGAATATGTATGTTGTTTTCTGTTTTGAGTGTATAAGAATGTGTTATATTTTGAGTGTTTAAGATCAATTAGGGAATATGAAACATGTATGGATGATGTTGAGTTGAAGTTAGGTATACTTGAAGAAGTATCCACTTGAGATGATGAAATCAAATAAGTTAGAGAAGTTGGTTTAGAATAAAAGATAAAGATAAAGAGAGGTAAAAGTTTGATTTGAATTTCCTTGATTAAATTGTATTGATCAAGGAAGATTTTGATAATATAGTCTTCATAAAAGTTGTATATAATTCTTTTAGCTTTTCATTGATATAAAGTGTGCAATTTTTGGAGTTCTGGATCAAAAGTTATGGAGGTTTGAAGAAGAGAGAGGGAAAAGAAAAATTCAGCAAGAAGAGGAAAGTCACCCTCGTGCATAAGCATGATGGTGACTTTGCACGGGAAAAATTGGAGGTCACCCTAATGCTTAAGCACAACGGTGACTTTGCTTGGGTGAGTTAAAAGTCACCCTTGTGCATAAGCACGACGGTGACTTTGCGTCAAGTAACTCACCCTAAACACCTTTGCTTCTTTTGGCTATATCTTATTCATCTGACCTCCACATGACATGGGACTTGAACCATTGGACTCGTAACACATTGATCTTCACCTCCATCAAAAATTATAGCCATCCGAAATCATTTGGAAGAGATTTATTGATGTAATTGGGATAAAAATGATGAACAATTCTAGAACTTCATAACTTGAGTATTTTTCATTGACCATACTTCGGTATTTTGATTCTATCTTGATCTGTAATGGTTCCAAATGGAATGATTCTTGAATTAGAGTAAAATAGAATAGTGCTACAATTTGTATGAAGAGATTGAATTTGAATTCCATCTTTAGAATTCTAGATTTTTGAATTAAAGCTGAATATAGGATACTGTTTCAGATTATGAACAGTCTAAATTAATTGGAGTATAACATTTGGAGTACTGAACCAAATTGAATGATCTCAGTTTCATTAGAAACTTAAAACAATGGGGAACATTTTTCTAGAAGAGAGTATTGTCAAATTTCATCAATTGCATTGTTTAATTGATCATGGAAAATAGACCTGAAGGTTTGGAATTTTGGAGATGTTATAAGAAGAAATGAGAGTTTTGATAATGCGTGATCATGTAATATTGGAATAACATTAATGAGTGAATTGTTGGTATTAAACTACCAGAGGCATGTGTAAAATGGAGATGAAGTGGTTCATATGATTAAATTTGTGATTCACAAAGGGGAGTAAAGTGTATCTAGTAAAAGTGAATAAGAAGTAAGTTATGAAAGCAAATGATGCAAAAAAATGAGAAAGTGATAAAATGTGAAATTTGATAATATACCCGAGATTGTCATTGAGAATGCATTATACATAGTCCATTTATACAATTGTGCATAAATAAATGCTTATAAGTGTGCCATTATTAATGTGAGTGCAATGTGTGTATTGAATAATTTTGATGTGTAGGATAAACGTCCGCATTTAGACGTTTCCAGATCTTGGAAGCTAATACTAATCTGTAGCATACTGTGAGTAGACCTAGATGCTCTCATTCGTTGTTTGTTCTATTTTGAATTTTGTATTGATTGACTACTGAATGCTCATATGAATGTGATTAATTGTGTTGGTTTCCGGACAGAAGGTCCGATGATGTAATCAATTGATTGAGATATTAAAGTGTTACTTATATATGAATGAGAGGAACTAAGTGTACATAATTTGATGATAAATGTGTTTTGAATGAGCATTTGCATGCAAGTGAAAATGAGATTCTCAACTTAATGTTGAATGTCGGACTAAGGTCTGATGATATGAGAATGTGA
This sequence comes from Erythroxylum areolatum, assembly GCA_024520975.1. Classification (NCBI taxonomy): domain Eukaryota; kingdom Viridiplantae; phylum Streptophyta; class Magnoliopsida; order Malpighiales; family Erythroxylaceae; genus Erythroxylum; species Erythroxylum areolatum. The sequence continues at coordinate 38,615,594 of JANIJH010000003.1, forward strand.
TTGAATGGGATCATGCAAATGTGATTGAGGCATTCCATTTCATGAATCCATGAAATATAATGGCAGTTGTAACCAGAGTAGCCACCGATCAGAGATTAAAGCTCAACGAGTGAAAATGAGCCTCGAGCTCAAAAAGTGATTAACTGATTCAGAGCTTAAAGCTCAAAGTGTGAAAAGAGCCTCGAGCTCATAAAGTGATTCAGAGCCTCGGGCTCAACATTTAATAAGCCTGGTATCCAATAGATATGGGACAATTTAGGCACTCGATCACAAAAAAGTAATAAATAGAAAGTGAGTCTCATGCACATTGCATGTGCATAATATGAATGATTAAATTGTATTGAATGTGAAATGTGAAATGTTGCGAATGTTATTTATGTGTTATGTGACTGGGTGAGCCATCGATGATGGTCACTCACTAAGTTCCCAAAAATCATCCAAAATTTACAAATAATTTTCAGGATCAGAAGAATACTCCGTTAGGTAAACGGGCGTATCCCTATAGTATAAAAGTAAGGGATAAAGGTCGGGGTCAGTTCGCATCTACATTAATGTTTTCCTACTTTTGTATAAATTTATATTCCTTGATTTCTGTAAAATAGTGTATTCCAAAATTTTTGTATAATGTGTATACAACGGAATTTATGGTGGAATGTAAAGACATTATGAATAAAGTGTTTTGTATTTGTAATGGGCCCCAATTGGCTATTGAAATTCTATTGATTGTATTGTGTTGATTGAAAACGTTTATGAATGAAAGTGAGCCCGAGCTGGTTATTATTTCTCCATATTATGTTTAGGGTTTCAAAAAAAAATTTATACCGATTTTTGAATGATTGAGTGCTTTAGCGTGCCAACCTCTTAGGGCACGGTCTCGGATATCACTCAGGATGTCGAGCACGTGTCTCACGGAAGTGGGGTGCTACACTAACCTTGAGGTAAGTAGCCTAAAAAAAACCCTCCCATTACAAAAAAAATTATAGTAAATTGGCAGAAACAAATGCTTCTAAAGACAAGCTCTATTACTTTAGGAACTTAACAGTGATCGAAAATCATAACACCTATGTAAATTCTACAAGTAGGTGTGACTCTTGGTCCTCTTCTTTAGAAGGGTATTTTTTGGGGAAAGGGCCCTTCTTTTCTTCAATACAATATCGTTTCTACTAAGAAGACCCTAATCATTAAAGATGATTCCTTCATTTTTAAATTATCTAAAGATGTTTACTTGGTGAAGATAATGGAGTAAGAACGGTCAGCATTTATTCCTATAGAAATGATGCCTCCAAATGGAATTGGATAGAAGAAAGGATGAAGCGATTCCTTTATGGGTTAATTTTCATAAAGTCCCACTAGAATATTATATTGTGGAAGGATTGAGTTATTGATAGTTGTAGGTTGCAATATGTTTTAATGCACATTTTAGTTTATTTCTACTAGTTATTTAATCCATTCAGGTATGTTTAGGTTTAGAATTGTATTAATTGGTTAGATATGTGACTTTTGAGTGTTATAGGGGTTACTGCATTCTATTGAGCTTTAATTTTAAGTATTTAATGTGTCTTGATATGTCTGTTAGTATTTGAGATCAGATATCGAAGAATGAAGAAGATTTGGAGGAAACTGGCAGAAGAACCAGGTCCACGATCGTGGCCTATAGGCCACGATTATGAGAGAAGCAAAATGGATAGGCCACGGTAAAAAGAAATCCCAAGTGCTATGATTGTGGCTTGTGTGACAGCAGACACGGACTGACTTCTAAAACTTAACTTTACGGGGTTATTTCAAACTTTTTGGTCCTAAGTAAAACCTAGTTTTTACCTTAAATAGAAAAGGCTATAAAGAAGGGGGAAGAACCCTAATTTTTGTTGAGCTTCCATTTGTCAATTTGAGAGAGAACAAAAGGAAGAGAGAATAAGGAGAGAAGGGGAGAGGAGCATCTATAACTGTTGTCTAGCCACTCTAACCCAGTCATTTTAATTTTTTTCCTACTTTCTCTTGTTTATTTACTCCATCTTGATGTATGGCTTGGGTTTGAGAATTTTGAACATGTTATTAATGATGTTCTAAACTACTTTAAGGATTTGTTCTTGAATCAATGTTAATGTGATTTCTTTTGATGTTAATACATAGGGTATTGTGATTATTTGTTGTATTTGCATGCTTCGATAACAAATCAAGAGAGTAAACCGATAGAAAAATATTTACATTGGTTAATAAGAGTTAAACAATCTAATAGATCATGTAAATAATCAAATCGGTAATTTATACGAAGAGAGATCTCGTGTGAGGACCTAATAGTCTATTAGAGGGCTTAAGATCTAATTGGATATGCAGGCTTGTTTTAATTGAGAGATTGCAAATTCCATAACTCAATTAGGCTTTATAATTTAGGGTTTAATGATTATGACTTGAGAGATAGTAATCCACCCTTCAACAGTCGAGGATTGATACCGAATTAACTCAAAAGTAATCATGTTAGCATTTAATGATAAGATAAATTCCACTTCTTATAATTCTTTGATCTTCTCTTGATGTGATATCTCAATTGTTAAGTGGTTATGCTTCATTTTAATTACTTTTGTTAATTTTGGAATTTTATTTTCATTCAACCCTTACTTGTTTGTTTAATTTTTTGTTTATCTTTATTTTCATTTAAATCACATTTTTACAACCTTATACAAAGTTAGGGCAATTAGTTTATTAATTCCTCATGGGATCGATACCTCAACTACTATACTTACGACCCATGCACTTGTGGAACATTGAGGGTTTTATAAATTGTAGAACTTGCTTAACAATTACCTTGTCAGTTCACTGGGAAGGGCTCTATTCCTGGACTCCCAAATAATTAAATTGGAAATAATAAACTATGTTAGGATTTGTATTAAAATGAAAAAAAAGTGATGAATTGCTAGAAGCTTTATTAATTATGAAGTTGGATGAAGTAGGTGAATTAACCAAATCTAAACTTCTCTTGACCTACATCTAGAAACCTTCCAACCAAATAAAAGTTGGAAGTCGATAAAAAGATCCTTTGCTATTAGCCTTTACCAAGAGCTTATGGGAATCTAGAAGGATAACCAGTCTCTTGCACAATAAGAATTCTTGATCATATTTAAACCAATCCTGCCAATACCTTAATGGTATCAATGGAACTGTTTATTCATAAAACCCCAGTCATTAACTTAAGGAAAAGGACTGCAACACTAAATGTTATGTTATTAGCTCCATCCTTAAGCAAAGCAAATCATATCTACAAGGAGAAGAATAAAGTACCTAAGAAGAAGAAGAATGAATTGATCACTAATATTATCCTAAAAGGTGAATAGGTAAGAGAATACTTAAAGAATGAGTTCCTAATGATAGTTGCCTCCTTTTCTAGAAGAAGATCTAGTAGGAAAGCTTGGAAAGCTAACTTTGGGGGCTTCCAAATTCTACATTAAATGTCCTTATTATCTTGGAATGTAGTAGGACTAAGTAATCCTCTTAAAAATTTGTGAAAGATTTAATATTAGAAAAAAAGTTTATACTTCTAAAACTTTTGAAAAAAAAAAGTTTCATAAGATGAAGGAAAGTTTAAGGTTTATAAGTACTCATTGATCTTTTATGTCAAACCACTCACATTATTTTAATGGCAGGATAATGCTAGATTTAATGCCTTTTTAATTCAAATTTCTAATATATATATTATATACCAAATGATTCATTTATAGGATATTTAGATGGTTATAGCATTCTTTTAATATTTCTATTATTTATTTTGTTAACATATCTTTTTAGGGGTTAAAAATTATAAGAACAGCTCAGGAAGATTTATGGCAATATTTAGAGTTCATGGCTAATTATAGGAGAGATGAACTATAAATTATACATGAATAAAATCAAAGATACAAAAATCAATTATAAAGATATAATAAAGGAATTGAGCGAGGTGGTATGCTAGATTGGTGTAGTAGATCTAAACAACAAGGAATTTCTTTACTTAGAGCAATAGACACCAAAGAGACTAGTTTATTAAAAAAAGCTTAATTGAGCCATAGTTAACAATGGATAGTTGAAATAATTCCATGGTTGTTTTGGTAACTTTGTTCCTTCGTTTAGTTTTGACCATTTTATGATTAAGATACTAAAACTTAATTCCTTTTCCATCCCAAGGCACCCTTTAGATTCCATAACTTCCTATCTCAGGTTTAAGGATTTGAACAACTGGTCAGGTTAATTATGAGGTAGCTAATGTTTGGATGCAAAGCATATCAGTTAATGATAAAGCTTAAAACCATCAAAGAAGGAATTACAACCCTTCAGAGAAGAGTTTGCTCAAAAAATAAGAATAATCTTAAAGTAGCTAAGGAAACTATTAAGAAAAGCCTAGGATGATTGCTTTAAAGATCCCTCTAATTAGAATTTGAGGGCTTTAAAAACTAAAGCACTCAATAACCATAATCAAGCACTACACTTCCATATTTCTCTTCTTAAGGTGAAAGCAAAGGTGAATTGGCTTATAGATAAGGATAATAATACCAAATTATTTCATGGCATAATGGTTTTCTCTCATATAGGTAGATTGAAGCTAATTACTTTAATACTAAGGAACATTCACCTTCATTAAAGCTCTTACCTTCTTCATCTAAGAAGGTTGATAAAAGAAGTTGAAAAAATAATCAAAAACTATTTATGGCTAGGGACTATTGATAATTTAAAGGGAGTAAAAATTAAATGGAAGGAACTATATTTACCTAGGTAGGTGTGAGGTTTAGGGATTGTTTCAATCAAAGTCTTGAACTCAATTCTATTTGATAAAACGATTAAGAGATTGTTTAATGATATGGAAGGCATTTGGTCCGAATGGATGCGTGTGTACCACTTATCTAGGATCAATTTTTGGCAACTGAAAACTAGTTAAGAGCATTATTAGAGCTTAATCTTAATTCTAAGAATAAAGGATCAGTTGATCTTTTCATTCAAAATTTTAATAGGAAATGGGATCAAACTTGGTTTTGGTTTATAATTGGTGTAATTTAAGTCCATTACACCTTAGGGATGAGCTACCTACTCTCAAAATAAGAATTCCTTTTAATATGAAGATCAAGGATATTCTTCATGGAGGTAGTTAGAATTATAACTTCAGATGCTCAACTTACATTATAAATTAACTTACCTGTTTGTCAACCTAATCCTCTTAAGGATGATCAAGTCATTTGATTAAGGGATATAACTAACAAATTCTCTAACAAATCATGTATTGATGTATCTAGTCCTCAGTCCCATAAGGTTTACTGGTATGATCTAATATAGGCTAAGTCATTGATCCACTAGTTGGCTTACTATTAGGTAGATATTTAGAATAAAGGATCAATGTTTTGGTATTCCAGACCCCCTGTGTTTTATGTTCTAACAAGTTCCTGAAACTAATTCTCACCTCTTCTTCAAGTTTATTTATTCATAAGTTTGGTGGTCCAAAATTCAACAACTACTACAACTTTACTTTTGAGAGTGGTATTGGATGATATTGTTAAATGGATTACTAAAAAATTTAAGGGAATGAAGAATAATACTTACTTTTCTAGAGAAGCCTTCTTTTGTAGTATCGATGCACTTTGGAATAAAAGGAACAATATGTTGCATATGGGTATTAGTATGGACAAGCATGTTAACAAGGCTTTATGAACTTGTTACTATATGTTAGGCTTTTGATTACCACTCTTTGTCCTGGACCCTAAAGTGGTTTTCCTTTGTGTTATCTTGTTTTATTGAATTATAAAGTGATGTATAGGCTTTTAGTTTGATTTAATAATATTCATTAAATTGTAAAAATAATTTAAAGAATTACGTTTTGACTTAAATAATATCACTATTAGATATTATAACATCAATGCAATTTGTCGCATAAAGAACCTCTTCCAACATTGTAGGTTGAAATATAAGAAAATAAATAAGAAATTAAACTTGAGTTTGTTTACACTTTAAATAAAATATCCATCATTTTCACTAAATCATTAAGTGAAGAGAGGCGTTGTCTTTTTAGGAGAGAGTTAGCCATGTTAGATATATAATTCCTTATATGAAACACTACTTTAGCTACATATAGTTTTACAAATTCTTGATCTTAATTATAGACCTAAATGCCTATATAACTACATATCTTATGAACTATAAACTCTTAAAAAATAGAGAAGAGAGAAACTAACGTTAAATTTAATTTATTATTTATCACTTTTTAACGTCAATAAAATGGAGGGCAAGAGTATGATATTGACTTAATGTTAGTCATTATTTTAATGATATACTAAGAGGACAATTTCATAATTAGCACACACACACACACACACACACACACACACACACATATATATATATATATATATATATGTTATTGTGGGAGTTTTGAATATTTTTCTATAAATATCACAAATGATATACTATCTTAAAAGAAAATGAGTTTGTTGAACTAAGAAAACTTATCATCTTTAGATTTAATGGGAGTTAAGCTTGAAAGAAATTTAGAGTTGAAGGCAACTTGGAGGAGTTATTTGTAGTAAAAGTGTCTAAACTAAAAATGTAAGAGTGTTCGAGTGGATGGGGGTTGAGTATTGGTATTTTTTTAAATTAAATAATTTCTTTGCTAAGGATTAGGAAAAGTGTAGAAATTAACCATTCCTTATTAGTTAGTCAAAATGTCCTTAGTCAGAATAATAAGGCACTATTATACAGATCATATAATTATAAGATTAAATAACACAAATGTTAAGTTCATAAAGCTCCACTTGTTCCTCATATATGGAGTACATAATCTATATACCTTATCTCCGTACTATATTGTTCATATTAGTTTACTTTCCTTTTTCATCTTCACTCACCTGTATGCTTTATTGCCTATAGATTATGGTGGTTATATATGATCATTCAATCCAAGTTAAGCTTTGATTGGATATATCTATGCAGACATAAGAACAAGCTGGTAAGTTCCATTTCCCTTGCTTTCCAATTTTCTCATATAGGTTACTTGATTATCTTGTTTCCAACCTAGTGATGTACGTGAATTCTGAATTTTCTAGTTTATTCTTTATATTGTTAGCATTTCCACACTTGCCATCTTTTCAAACCATCAATAGCTTCCTGATTATTGCTTTTAGCCTAAATCTTCTTGCTTTCCTATCCCTCTAGATTTTATATAGGCAGGTTCCAAGAGATATTAGATAGGTCACAAGGGTTCCTTTAGTTAGTCCCTTTCTGCTTTATAGCCATAGCATTATATCGAAGAAAGTATTAGACTGTATACTCCAATTCAGTAGGTCTTTCAGCTTATTCACATAACCTTAAAGAAGCAACATTCAAAGAATAGATGAGGCATATTCTCAACTGTTTTTTTTTTCCATAAAACATAACTATCTTGTATATTTACGAATTAAAGATAATCTATTGTATTAATCTTATCCCTAATGGCCAACCACATTAGACAAGATATCCTTAGCAATATATTCTTATTTCAAGCTAGCTTGTGCCAAGCTACTTGATGTCCCCTTAACCTTAACAAGTCTCTACACTCCTTATTTGTGAAGTTAACCTTCAATTCATTATTTCAAAACATAATAGTCCCTATCTTGTATGTTAGGGAGGGAAATAAGGATCGTTTGACTTGTTTCCTTTATAATTGTACTAATTACCTTTTCTTTTACACATAAATACACCTTAGCTTATTTTGGGATTCCCACCATTGCTTGTATAATTGGTGTGTTTTTAATTAGAGCACCATGACATTATTATAACATAGGGATAGCATGGTGCCATCCCCCACTTTTCCACTTACATTCATCTCAATTGATCTTGTCATCTTTAGTAATAGGTGGTAAACTATAAATGTTAAATTTTATGTGAGAGTCCATAAATATAAGTCCCTTTTAAGATGTACTATGCAGCCACCTCATCTATATGGATTCCTTGTATGCTAATGCTCTGCAAAGTGTTTTAGCCATTAAAACTTTATTGGTTAGTCTATTGGAGTTATCCTTAAGCCTCCTTCAATTAAAGGTTTACCAAATTCCTTCTAGTTAACCTTAGCTTTGAATTTACTATCATTCATTCCCATAAGAACTTCGTCATTAGCCTTTTGATTTTCTTAATAAGAACATATGTGAACTTTAATAGATATACTTGGAATTGACCCCAAATTTTAGGATTTGGAGCTTACCTCCAAAAAAGAGATCATTGTTAGCCTAACTCCCTAATCTCTTTTAAATCTTTTAATTAAAAGCAAGCATTTGCTGTATCGAAATTTGCTTGTGACCAATTGAAGTCTTAAATACATCAAGGGAGAGACCTAGTAGGCATCCCTGTGATAGAGCTAATTTATTTGTAGTATGTATTACATTAGAGGCAAGCATAATATGGCTCTTTTGGCAGTTTATAATTAGCCCTAAAAGTCTCTAAAATGGTTCAAGGATTCCATTAAAACTTGAAAATATTTTGGATCAACCTTAGAGAAGAGGAGAAGTTCATCTAAAAAAAATAAACATATTAGTTTAATATTATTACATTTGCTATTATATTTATAATTAACACTCCTTATGGTCTTGTGCGTTAACAAAAGAACTGAGACCTCTATACACATAATAAAAAATGTAAAGAGAAAGTAGATATCCCTGCCTAATGGCCCTATCCCCTCTAAACAACTTAGAGGTAACTTTATTTATCAATACACTGAAGGAGGTGGAGGTAATGCAAGCCTATATCCACTTTTTAAAGGTGGTAGGAAATCCAAAGACCTCAAGTAGCTTAGAAATTAACTCTTAACTTATGTAATCAAAAGATTTATGAAAATCTACCTTGATTGCATTTTTTAGATAAATCTTTTTACAGTGCCCTTTTAAGATCTCTTTTATAATTAGGATTTTGTCACCAATTTGCTACCCTTTAGGAAATCTCCTTGGTAATCACTAATAATATATTAAAGAGCCCTTTTCATCCTATTAGCCAGTATTTTAGCAATGATTTTATAAAGAATTTGCCATAAAAGATTGACTTAAAGTCTCCAAAAGATGATAGATTAAGGATCTTAGGAGCTAGGAATATAAATGTCTTATTTATCTCTTCGAGAGGCATACCATTAGAAAAGAATTATTTAACTGATGATATCACTATAACGTTAATTTGAGGCCAATATTTTTTAAAGATAAAGCATTCAACCTATTTGGACCAAGGGATTTTTGACCACTTGTACTAAAAACTATTGTCATAATTTCATGATCATTCATTTGCTTGGTAAGATTGTGATGTTCATTTTAACCAATTTGAGTTCTAGTGAAAGATATAAGATTCTCAAAAGAGGAGGTACTGGTGGACCTATCACTAATGGAGCTCTTAAAGAAAGCCACAACCTCATCTAGTAATTCTTCTTGGTTTATGGTCAAGGAGCCATCTTAAAAAACTATGTAACAAATATTGTCAGAATTTTTTCTTGTCAATATTCAATTGGACAAGAATTTGCTACATTTAACCCTTTCTTTATCCAACTAACTCTAGACCTTTTCTTCAGTAAAGAATCAATGTTTTTCACTTTTCCCAAATATTCTACTAAGATTGCCTTCTTATCCAACAGGAGAATAATATGGTTTATATTGGTTGAAAGCCTTTGTTGAATCTCTATAAGCTTTTCCTTTGCTTCCATAATTGCTTGTTTAAGTTGAGGTCTTTCCTAGCATTTAACCTTTTTTTTTTTGGTTCCAGCTCGACCCTTTAATTGTTGCATTCATATGAACTGTTTGGAACTATGAGTATTGTTACACCTCGCCCTCAAGACTGTATCAAAAGTGAGTAAATTGTTAAATTTAAAGGGGAATCTTTTATATACCTTTTGGAATAAGTTCCTAATTGGAAAGGAGTGTGATTCAAGGAGAGAGGCTCCATAAACTTTACTTTGCTTTTAGGGAAGTTAATAAGCTTAGAAAAATTAACCATAGCTTTATCCTTCTTTTTCCTAAGGAAGTAAATAGAGGCTTATTTATTGATCTATGTTAATTTGTAACCTTATAGCTTAATTCTACCAATTCCAAGCACTCCATGCATTCTTTGAAATCCTTAGTGAAATTCATTAAACTAGTATGCCCCTCAATTTTAGACCTATATAGTATTGTAACTAGTTAAGGATCATCACAGTTTTTCTGAATACTCCTCAGTCTATCCCAAGGCAAGTTCCTTTTAAAGTTGAGATAGGAACCATAAATAATGGATGCATTAATCTTGCGTCCTCCTATTAGGAATTGGATAGTCATATGAATTGCTTGTTCACAAGTATCCAATTGTTCCACCTTGATAAGGTTTCTATTGTAAGCCAAAATAACTCTTCTATGGTAATGATTTGGAGACTGGAGATAAATTTCAAATTTGAACCTAAACCTTTTAGCTTATTCAAGTTTTCATATCTAATTTTGGTTTATAAAAGACCTAAGAACATAGGTTTTTCCAATTGGCAAAATCCCTTAGAGCTTATAGCTTCCTAGGGTAATTTAGACTTTGAACTTTCCTTATGGCTTCAAATTAACTTGAGCTTCCTTAATCCCCATCAATTCATTATTGTCTTCCCTTTTAAACATCTTCCCTATAGTCCTTCAATGCTTTCTTTGAATTTTTATGGACGTCTTTCAATTATATGTAACCATAAATAATTCATCACGCATTGTATTCTTTTCACCAACTGTCATTATATGGATAAAGTATGCTAACTCCTTAGCTAAGTAAACACTTATATATAATCTTTCAAATCCAATTCTTCATCTTCATGTTATATTTTTATCCATACAAAAAATTTTCCTTATTACATTAGAGAGTAAACTCAATGCTTTTGTTTTCTAATACTTTGATGGAATAGTTTGCATGTTAACCTATAGTTGATCTATAATGGAATACTTTCTTGCTTAATCTTTTCCATATTAATCCTTGGTTACCAAGGTTATAGGAATATTGGGAGCTATCCAAGGTGCTAAGGGTCTTCTATCATTCTCTTCTCAACTTTAAATTTGAGGAAAAGTAAAAAAGCATCAAGTTTTCTTCAGAAAGTAGCACCTCCACGAACCATTTGTTTCTCCATACTTTTTGATCCCACTTGGAAATAGTTGGGAATAGGGGTTCTTAGGAAAAACCCTATTAAAGAATATTCCCAAGTGTTTGCTCATACTCTCAAGACCTTAATCTCTAGGGAAAATATTGTCTGCCCCTCCTTAACCTTAGGCAAGCAATAATGTAGTGAGAGTTCAACTAGATCATCCAAAACCTTCTTCCCACTCCCATGGTTAGATTCGATTAGGAAGAAGCATTTCTAGTGGAGTTATCTTTAAGGAGAGTAGGGAGAACGGGAATACGTGAGGGTAAAGGAGGAAAGTCAATGGTCCAAAAGATTGCATAGTATTTAAGGCTACAAAAACCATATTTAAGCAATCGTATGATCTTTGCCACCCTACCAAACAAGAAGTAGAGTAGAAAATCTAGATGAGCTAAGAAAGGAGTGAAGGGGGATCTGAAGGATTGGAGACTTCCAAGACAAAGATTACAAAGCATGCAAGACATGCCAGTGAAAGTGAAGATAGATTAGTAAAGAACTAGGATAGAAGTGTACAATGAAGAGGAGTGCATAATAACAAAGAAGATAATGAAGGTTGAGAGGTAGAAAGGTGGTGTTGATAGGGTTATAGGTAGCCATAGAGTATGTTAAGTTTAGAAGTTAAGAGAGAAGGCAAAGAATCATGATGTTATATTATAAGGACTTGGCACTGATCCATAAACAATTGGACGTTACAAACTTCTTTCCTAGGTGGTAGGGGTTGAACAAAAATAGATCTTGCTTTTTAATTCATTGTAAAGAGGTAGACATATAAAGTGGCTATGAACATAAGAATAATATAGAAATCGAGTAAGCACTTATATGAATAGAAAGGATAATGAACACCTAAGCAAATCGGCAACAAAGAGGTTATGAACAATATGACATGTAGAATGTGGATGAGTGCATAAAAGGATAGGAGGCTAAGAAGCAACTATGATCATAATCAAAACATGCAAAATACAGGCGAGTGCTAGATCAAATAGCTAGTTGAGTGGATTTGAGCTAGAACTATCAAAAATTCCTTACATAGTAGAGTGCTAGAAGATTGGTATTCTTAGTAGAGCACTAAAAGATTGAACTACTTAGAAGATAACTAGAAGATTATTAAAAACTTACTATTTGGGTAGATTTAGGTGACTACCTACATGATAAGTAGTTAACAACATATTGATAAATGAAACACAATGATAAATTCCTTCTTTGACAATTCAATAACTATTTTGGTGATTTCAAGTATAAATAAGAATATATGGAAAGTAGATTAAGAACAAGGAAGAGGAATAATGCATTAGATAATAAATCAAAACAATGTTGAGAAATATTAGTGAATAAATTGAGTTAAATTATAAACTTGATATGACTCGAGAGTATTAGAGATTAAGTTTTTCATTTAGGCTATTACCCAATTGTAATATAGAAAGTAATATTGAAAGAGTTGCTCTTCACTTTAAACAAAGAGAAAGATGATATTTTTAACTTACACTTCACCCGAGAATAATTACTGTGAGGCAATTTCTCTTTAGTTATGTATGTTTACGTGTTATAAGGCAATTTCTCTTTAGTTATCTATGTTTATGTGTAATTGTAACTTATTTATAATATCAATTTTTGCATTAACTTAGAAGTGAAGTATAATAATCTATATTAGGTATTCAACAAATTTTCAAAAAGGTAAATCACTTCAAAATTACTCTATTTATCTGAGTATCTTCAACATAGTGTAGCTACAATTAAGATATTTTATGAACAATGCTTTCATAGAATGTAAAAATCCTAATTACAATTACATATTTTTTAGTTATACTTTAAAAATTTTTATATTTCATTTTGATGGTTAAATAAATTGATAAAATATTCAAAAGTAAATACTACTTTTATGAAAAATCAACAAATTATTTATCAAGTTTTTTTAACTATTAGCTAAATTACTTGCTTTAAAATATTAGTGTTATATACCAAAATAGTTGTTTTAGAACAAATATCACATTACAACCAACTTAGTGATTACAAAATATATAGCTAATAGTTAATAAACAATTTTTCTTTATTTTATATTTAAATGGTACATGATTTTAATTATAGTATTTAATTGCGATATATATGAAAGATGAAATTGTAACTCCTATTTTTAGGAAAATAGTTCTTCCTTTATCTCATGAAGATAATTACTTTTTTTAGTTTTTCTATATGAATTTACTTTAAAGGTTATGATGTTAATTTTGAAAAATGTTTTTATGATTTTATTAGAATAATATTTAAGGCTTTCTACTTCTGAAGAAATTCTATTATACAATTAGTATTGCTCCAATTCCAATTTGATGTATACTCTTGTTTAGCTTTTGTATCCTTTATAAAGCTAGCCTCCTAAGGATATGTTTCTAGTTGAAGAATCTTTTGTTCATTATCAATTATTTAAATGAATTACCTTTTATTAAAATATAATAGTGAAACTAGGACCTTTTTGAAATACCTCAATTGTCATTTTGATTATAATCCCAAAATAAGGTGTTAAATTTTCACTTATTAATCAAATATATGTGGTCTAAATAGTAGATGAGGGCTTCTTAGAGAGTCTCCAATCCCCAATGGGTTTGAATTCTATTTCTAATATTCACGAAGATTTTCTCTAAGGATAAATCCCTAAATTTCGGTTATTTTAGTGTGAGTATGGATATGTATGAGTCTAGTATTTTCATTTATAAAATAATGACTGAATTCCCTGTTAATTATATCTATTTATCTACATATTATTTTCAATTTCAAAATCTAAGTTCAACCATTGAAGCAACAAGTTGATTGACTCTTAAAAATTGTGTTCACGACTTATCACTAGAGACTAAATTCATAAAAGTGAATCAATAGAATTGTTTCGATCTTAAATGTTAAGTAAAAATTGGGAAACATATATTAGATATGTTTAAAGATGGTATAAAAGTTCATATATCTATATGAATATGTTGAAGAAGTCTCAAGCTAAGATTTCATTATTTTTAATTTTTATCTTTAATAATTAATATATTTCTCATTTAGTGCAAGCTTTATCATATTTCCTATTTGATTTTCTTATTACTTAAAATATTTTTCATAATTGCTTTCTTTTTCATAAGTATTAGTAGGAATTTACATAGAAATGTTATTAATGAAGAAATATTAACCTAAGAAGATTTCTTAGATTGTAGTTCCTTTCAATTTATTTAAATCACATCAATCCTAATACTAACCTAAATTTATTAAACTTGATTGTCTCGACTAATTTTCTGGCATCAACTGATTTCAAAGTTTACAATCTATCTTTACCAATATTTTAACTATTCAAATTGAAGTTTGAGGTAGAGAAAATTAGTTCTTTTTATAAAATTAAATAATATTAATGATAATAAAATGAGCCAATACATACATACAAAAGGAATACCATAACACTAGTTTCTAATAACTCAACATCTTATAAATTCAATTATTACTTCTCTAAATGTTTAAGTTTGAGACAAAAAAAAATCCTAGGAATTCTCCAAGATTGAGCAATAACATTATATCAGCTTTGTGCTTCCTTGCATATCATTATTTGCTCCCTTATGCTTGCTTTGATCTTTTCCAAGAACATTGTACAACTTGCATCATTCTTAAAGAAAATTATGTTTTTTTTTCTTTCCATATCTCATATAGGCCTACTCTTATGCTAATCAAATACATTAATTTTTTTAGCTTTCTACATCTTACAAGCTTTTTGCAAGCATTTGATTGTGTCCTTAAATGTATCTAAGTTGTTCTGCCAATGACAAATTCTTTTAATCTGTCTCCATATCACATTACAGAAGATGCATTGGTAGAGTACGTGATCTATGTTTTCCTCCTTTTTCTTTCATAAAATGCATACTTTCTATATATCCATATATATCAGTCTATCCATAGTGTTTAGCTTATTCTTAACTTCCATTTATACATCTGGTTTATACGATCATATACTAACAAATTTTTCCTTGGAATTAACCATTGCTTGCATAGTATGTAGCAATCCTTTTAAGTTGCATTGAGACTATAAGTTGGGAGTAGATACCTTAATTCTTTAGGAAAACATCTCCATTGACCATTACTAATCTATAAGCTAAACTTATCCACTTTTGGAATGTTTGACATTACTCTAGTAGCATTTTGGTTTTTAATAAGAGGAATATAGCCATTGTAGTTGTCATACCATAGTGAGGCCTTAGCTTCATCTCATACTTTGCAAGTTTAATTAGGCTTAAATAGATGCCTCATATTCAATATCTACAAAATAAACCAGAAGTGTGTAGGTTTATTTGGTGTAGCCCATAAGATTTTATCATTGATAATGTATCAATGCATTTACCTCTGTCATAATGTCTCATTTTCTTCCAACCTCTTTCCTAAAAGCACTTTGTTAATGATTTTTATAGGAATTATTCCTAAACTTCCCTCCTTAATTAGCTTACACACCTTTTCCTATTTAATGCTTGCTTTACCCCTACTCTCATTATTGTTTCCCTAAATAAATTTATCTATTTTTCCTTCAATTGTCTTAATAAGACCTTTGGAAAGGAATATATAAAGGTTCAATATATATGCAAAGCACTCATAACTACTTTGACTTGTTAAACTTTTCCTCTAAAAGAGAGAAATTAGTTTTTCTACATCCCTATTCTTCTTTGTAATTTTTCCATCACTGAAATATAATCTCTGAATTACAATCTTTTAATTACAAGGTTGAATACATCAATGGAGATTGTTTCCTTTATGTTTTTGTTATTCCAACAGTTGTATTAACTAACTGGTTTCGCCAAGACAAAGTGGCTTTATTTTTGTTGACTTCTAAACCAAAGATTTGATTAAATTACTTTAAGATTTCCATTAGCACCGTAACTTATTTAGGGTGAGCTCTACTGAAAAGCAAAAGGTAATTTACAAGAAACAAGTTAATTAGAGGGACTTTCTTATCTTTAGAATGACACTTGAAATTAGGTTGTTTAAAGACATTGTATTTCAATAGTTGTTCCAAGGCCTCTATATACAAAAACAAACATGTACAAAGATGAGGGCTCTCCCTACCTAAGACCCTTAGCTCCTTTATTTTAGTTAGAGCTCCATTGACTAGGACATTGAAGGAGGTAGAGCAAATATAAGTTATTTTTCATTTTCTAAATTTTTCAATGTATTATATCATCTCTAATAGCTGATGCATAAAGCTTCAGTTAACACTCCCAAATGCTTTATTTAAGTCTACCTTAATTAAGTAATTTTGGATTGACTTATTCTTTAAAAAACTCCTAAGCTATAAGGATGTTATCCCTAATGTGTCTTACTTGCACAAATGCCCCCTAATTGTCACTATGAAGTGAATTGAGAATGATTTTCAATCTATTTGCTAGGATTTTATAGGTCACTTTATAAAGGGAGTTACAGGAAATTTTTGATTTTAAATTGCCGAACTTGGAGGCATTTTGGGACTAAGGGTCAGACAAAGAAATGCCTTGTTTTTCTCTCTTAGCAACAAACCTTTGTCAACGAATTGCTTCATTGCCCCTAATACCAAGTTCTTAGCTAAGGCTAGGCCTTTTGATAGAAGCCATTTAGCCTATCCACTCCTAAGGCCTTTTGACCATTCATTTAGAACACCACTTCTTTGATCTCTGTAGTTTCCATAAATTTAGTGACATTTTCAACATCTATATCACTGACTTTACAATTCACAAACTTCCTTAGTTTATGAACTATAGATGTTGAAACCAAGTCAAATGCCCAAGCATGTTTGAAGTAGTTAATTGTCTCTTTCTTAATTTCTTATTGATTAGTGAGCAATCTTCCATCCTAAGATGTAATTAAAAAATCCTATTATAATTTCTCCTGGATAAAACTGCATTGAAGGAGAACTTTTTAGATTTCTCTTTCCTTCAACCAATTAATCCTTGTCTTTTGTTTAATAAGAGAGTAGTGATCATCCACAACTTATTAGTGTTCCTTTAACACAAGCTTTTCTTCCTTTTCAAGTTCACTAATTTAAGGATTTTGAGAGAGGTTTTGTCAAATGTAATTAAGTTTCTCCTTAGCATTTGTACTCTTTGGCTTGTACTAGTGGATCTTACATCTTTAAGTTTCTTTAGCTTTCATTTGATCATTTTAAGTTTTTGCACATAGATATACCACTTTATTCCTCTTACTTCTTCATCTAATTCCCTTTGAATTGCTCCCTAAAACCCATTATCACTTGCTAGAAAGTTGATAAACTTAAAAAGGCTTCTTTTATAAACTTTCCTAAAAATATCATAAATTTTAATAGCAAAATGATTTGAGAATTAGGGATGTATGAAGCTAGCTTTACTTTCAAGTTATTCAGCTAATCACTCTTGGTTTGCCACCACCCTATCTAGTTTTTACCTTAAGCCCCGTAAGTATGCTCGCTTATTTCTCCAAGTGAACTTATATCCATTAAGTCCACTATCCCCAATCCTTCCATGCAATCTTTAAAATACTTAGTAAAGTTTCTCAAGCTATAGTGTCCTTCAGCTTCTGTCCTACACATGATGGAATTAAAGTCCTAACTGATTATCCAAGGCCCCTAGCATATCCTTTACATTTTTTTAGAGCTTTCCTGAAGTATTGTCCTTTAAAAATTAAGGTTAGCACCATATACAAAAGACACAAATATCTTAGCATTTTCTTGCAAGAATTAAACCCTAGTAAGCATGACTTGATCACAAGCTTCCAACTCCTCTATATCAACTACGCTAAAATTGCAATCAATGATTATTCTTCCATAAAAGTTATGTACACGATTAGAAATAAATCTTATTAGGATCCCAAGGTAGCTAGTTTATTCATGTTCTCTAACCTGATTTTAGTTTCTAATTGCCCTAAAATTAATGTTTTTCTTCAAGAACAAAATTTCTTAAAGCTTGAAGCTTTTTAAGGCAATTCAGAACATACATATTCTACACTACTATATTCATAGACAAGGAAGTTTACCTTTGGAGCTCTTGCTATTGTTGCCTCTTTGTGACTTCCTTCTCTTAACATTTTGGAATTCTTCCTCATCTAGCTCATTCCTTTCGCCTTTCTCCTAGGATAATTCAGTTTGATTAGTTCATGAGATATAGGTTTTTCTCCCACCTGAGAGAAATTCTTCCTTTTAACTTTAGATTATCTTTATCAAATGCATTTGTCCCTGGACCTTTTTCTACACTAGTTTATTCCTTCTCCTTTGGTGAAATTGGGGCAATCTCTTTGCCCTCCATATTGTTTTTTTTTCTCCTAAAGCTTT
This sequence comes from Erythroxylum areolatum, assembly GCA_024520975.1. Taxonomy (NCBI): domain Eukaryota; kingdom Viridiplantae; phylum Streptophyta; class Magnoliopsida; order Malpighiales; family Erythroxylaceae; genus Erythroxylum; species Erythroxylum areolatum. The sequence continues at coordinate 38,633,962 of JANIJH010000003.1, forward strand.
ACTCCTTCTTCTTTCAGAGAATCCTTCCTATTATTCCCCTTCTCTTCAATTCCCATGAGTTTATAAAATTCACATTTTTAAAACATCTTTCTAATTGCTTTCCATTTTTTCCCCTGGAGCTTGAAAGATGGCTTCCATTGATATGTTACCATGGTGGAATCCTTAAACATATTGTTGTTTTCTCCTAATCTCATCAGAAGTGTATGACTAGGTGATTCCTTCATTCTATCTACAATTGCACAGATCCTCACAAATCCTATACGTCTCATTCTTGCAGTATTTTCATCCATACAAAATGGCTTACATAGATAGCTAGCAAGCAAGCTAGCCCCTTTATTGTCTAATACTCATAATGGAACATTTTGTAAGTGCACCCAGAGAGGAACATTCTTTCTTAAATCTGTTAAGGCAAATGTCTAGTTATCACGTTTGATAAAAACAGAAAGCTAAGCTATATGTCATCGTCCTTTGTCCACCAACTTTTTCGCTTCAAATTGTGAGGAGAATGTAAAAAAAAAAGTGTCATACTTAGACATTAACACTTTAAATAAACCCTTACGTTCTAGTGATTATAAGCCCATTTATAAATGATTGAGCATGGGGGATGTCTTTCTAAAGAGAACCCCACCAAAATTGCTTCCTAGTTAGTTGCACCCCTCTTCAAAACTTTTATCTCTAGAGCCACATTTTCTGACTATTAGCATCTTCTTTAAGGGGAAAAAATACAAGGTGAGGTTAGAATTATCCTAGAAAACCTGTTCCCAACTCTTTTTAGAAGCTAATTGGGAACTACCTAGAGGCGTAAGTTGAAGAAGGATAGGTTGGG
>JANIJH010000003.1:38708081-38738348 GCA_024520975.1 Erythroxylum areolatum
CGTCTGCATGGGACTCTCTCACATGCGGACGGGCTGAGGAGAGCGTGGATTGGGCCTGGGCTTGACATAGCCATTAGATATGAGATCGATCTTTGAAGGATGGACTGATCGGCCCATGGGACATTTTGACTGGACTCAGGCCCTGCACGACCGACCCGACCAAAACACTTATCAGTATCGAACTAAATTTAATTTTAAATTCTAATATGCCAAAATTATCATAACTATTACAATTATAATACTATCCAACAAAAAAGTGATAAGATTTTTATTTTACATTCAACAAAAAATTACAATTGAATAATGACTTCATTGTCAAAATGCTCATATTTTATCTATAGTACTTAAAAAGTTATCCCTTAAAAATACTTAAATTTAACTACAAGGTTAATTTTAGTTAATGAGGGATTACAAATTTATTGTTACTGATTCTAAAGTCAGAATGAGGATTCAAAATGAAAAATCTAAAAAATAATGAAGACTAAGTTCTTATATTATGTATCATTTGAAATGATAAGAATAAACTTAAAACATAACACACTTATATACATATATAAGTAAAGGGAAAGTACAAGTAAACTTTACATAATTTTGCAATATTAGTTAGAACAATTTAAAATAATAATAATGCACTTGAATTTTTAATTTGAAGCATAAGTAGCCCACTATTAACCTCATAGTACCCATTTTTCAAACTAAAATAGCATCATCATATTACCAATACATTTACATTAATATCTTTCTAATGTTCCGTTAAAAGAATACGGTATCATGTGTAGGTATTAATATAAAAATTGAATTTGTTCGATCAATTTAACGATAAAAATTTTGAATTAGTTAACTTTTTAGTTTAATTTTCAATTTTCTAGTTTGATTTAATTTAATAATCTTTGTTGATAAAAATTGATCAGATTATTAACTAATCGATCATTTTTTGTAAACTAATTAGTTTTTATAAGTAAAAATAAACGGATTAATTTTTATTTAATAGTTTACTTTTAAATTAAAATTTAAAATTTTTCAATAAATAAATATAATTTTCTTCAATTATTTTGCAAAATTTTTAATTTTATTTTATTTTTAATGAGAATTTAATAACTATATAATAATGATTAAAAATTTTAAATTCGCTTATCTTAATCCATTTTGAATAGATAGGTACGAATAATGATAAAACGCAAATGTCAAATTTTAGAAGATAAGAGAAACGAAAAAAAATAGAAAGAAACACTCGTACGCGGATTGACCATAGAAGTCTGACGGACGTTCGACGAGTGAAGGGAAAGATTTTTTTGCGATTTAAACAGTTGGGTTTTACAAGAACGCAGACAATACCTGGATCGACTATTTGAGATTATCATCGTACTTCACCAAACGTAGCATATGAGATGCGTGTGCCATTGGTCAAAGCCGTCTTGATCTTACCGTTTGTGCTATTGTCGACCTCACAAACAGTGTATTCTTCAAACGATGTGGAACCCAAGTTCAAGATTGATGGGAAGGTGTTGGAGCTGGATGAATCCAACTTCGATTCTGCTATTTCAACTTTTGATTACATCTTCGTCGATTTCTACGCCCCTTGGTGTGGCCACTGCAAGCGTCTTTCTCCTGAGGTCATCTTTTCTATCTCTGCATCTGATATTTTGGTTAAAAATTTAAACTTTTATCATATGATTGATTTGATTCTTGTTTTCTTGCAATTGATGGGTCATTCTGCTCAGAATCGAAATGGGATAGATTTAATAAATTTCCAATTTTGATCTCTATTACGATTCGGCTATAAAATGAGGCGCAATTCCTAAAGGACACGTATCTCTCACTATCAGAATGCAACATTCCCTACGTTACTTGCCTTATTCTAGACTACACGCCTTACTCCGCCTGCACTTGCTGTTCTATCCCTCCAAACGACTCTGTTTCTTATCCTCTATTGTGTTTCTCTAATGCTGACATGTTCCTCCCGTGAGTCCTTTCTTCACGTCCTCCATCGTAACAATTTCCTCCCCTTTAGGAACCTTGTCCACAAAATGCCGTTGCAATTGAAATAATTGTTCCCTTCTTCGGGGGACTGTCCAGCCTATTGGACTAATACCTGAGCTACAGGTTTTTTGTGATACCTCACCATGCAACCATCTAGAATGGCCTCTGGTAATTTATCTATGTGGGTTAAATGTTGAATCATTTGCGATTTCTTAATCCACATTTGTTATCCCTTCAATCACCTCCTCTTTGTCCTCCACCATAACCAGTTGTAATTGTTTCTTCCAACATTTGTGCCCAAAGCGTAGTGTACGTCACACCAAAAACCACAGTCCTTTGGAGGCCTCTCATCAAATTCCTTGCTGCTTGTGGTGCGATTTTTATTATGGGTTCAAGTTAGGTTGTTACGACCATGATGCCCTTAAGCTACAGAAGTGGGTAATATTCCCTTGTCGTTCGTAATTCTAACTTTGATTGTTGATTGATATTTTGTACCCACTTGTCCTCCCCCTCTCTATGGGCTAGTTCTCACTTTCCTGCGTAAGGGTAAGGCCGTCATGTGAATTGCCAGTATTGCTTCTTGTTTCCTTGCGAGGGAGTAGGCTTGTTTCATTCGTGGTTCCAACAACTTCACTGTAACTTCCAGTTCTAGTTTCTAACCTTTCAAAATCCAACTAAGTATTCCTCTGTTAGTGATAATTTGTTCGAATAGCTGCTGAACTTGGCTCAGTATTCTTAAGCCGACCCTTCCTACCTCAACTCCTTCAGGTCCCCCATCAGATCCTCGAATATTTCCTCATTAAACCTTTGTCGGATTAGGGTCATAAATTCTGTCCCCTCTATCGGTTCCTTACTTGCGTGACACCTCACGGTGAGCTAATACCACTCTTGGGCTTTCCTTTCCTAATGCATTGCTGCAACGGCCACTTTCTTGCTCCCCGACGTACTGTCTAATACGAAAATTGCTCATTGTTGTATGTCCACCCTTTAACCACATCTCCAGAAAAAACAGGGATGTTGATTTTGCTAAACCTCATAGGAGCAACATAGTCTAACCCTCCAATTGAAGTTCTCACTACTCTGGATGTTGGAGATGACACTTCTCTAATGTATTTGAATTCGTAACCTTTCCCATGGTTCGCATGAACTAGTGAAACATGGTCTCTAGCTTCCCTAGTTCTTTTTTCTTGATGTTTTGCGCGACTTTGATTCCCCAAAATCGGCTTTTTTATTTCTCACCTAATTTTCTAGTAAAGTTATCCTTGTACCTAAGAGAATAAAGAAAAGGATGAGAGAGAAATGAGAGAATCAACAAATCATTTTCATTGTTGAATTTGTTACGATTTGTTATACAGATATAAACATGAGGTGTAGTTTCTAAAGGACACGTATCTCACTATCAGAATACAACATTCCCTACGCTACTCGCCTTATTCTATGCTACTCGCCCTACTCCATTACACTCACTATTCCTTCCTTCCAAACGACTCTGGACTCTGTTTCTTATCCTCTGTTGCATTTCTCTAATGCTAATGTGTTACTCTCATGAGTCCTTTCTCCACATTCTTTGTCATAACAATCTTAGTTTGCCATTAGGAGTTGTTATTCTTGTACAGTTAACTTATAGCTACCTTTGTTTTCTGGCTGTTCTTATTTGTGGCACTCTATGTTCTCCTTTTGAAACCGTTTGTTTTGATGTTTGTTTGCAGTTAGATGCTGCTGCGCTTATTCTTGCAAAATTGAAGGACCCCGTAGTCATAGCGAAAGTGAATGCTGACAAGTATACCCGTCTTGCTAGCAAATATGATGTTGAGTATGTGTCAGATTTCTCAACTGCAAATTTAGTTTTCCTATCACTAGTTTATGATGTGGTGCACTTTGCTTGTTTTGCTGTATTTGGAAAACATATTGATGGCCTTCCTTTGAGTAGTTCTTCTAGTTATTAATGTATTTATTTTCTCTCTTTGGAAATTGATTAACGACAATTAATGTTTTTGCTTTAACACAGCGGATACCCTACACTTAAGATCTTTATGCATGGTGTTCCGGTGGATTATTATGGACCAAGAAAGTCAGATTTACTTGTTCGTTATCTGAAGAAATTTGTTGCACCTGATGTTGCAGTCCTACAATCAGATATTGCTATAAGAGACTTCGTTGAAGCAGCTGGAACTTACTTTCCAATATTTATTGGATTTGGCTTAAATGAGACTAAAATAGCAAATATAGGAATTAAGTATAAAAGGAAGGCCTGGTTTTCAGTGGCAGTTGATTTCTCAGAGGACATTATGGTACATTATGATTTTGACAAGGTTCCTGCTTTGATATCCCTTCACCCAAGTTATAATGAGCAGCACACCTTCTATGGTCCCTTTGAAGGTTAGTTTCACTAAATTACATGCTATTGGATCATCTATGTGTTGTTTCTTTGAGACTTGAATATATGTTTTGGTTTCTCTGTTGTCCTATTAGTTATCTTAATGCTTCTGTATTTCTACTTGTCTATCTAGGAAAATGATATCAAATTTTAGAGAAAAAAAAAGAACACAAAGAAGAAGAGATCTGACTGTGTTCTTTGCTTGTGATTATGATACTGTCTTGTGTTACGAAACGAGTTATGGGTCAGTTAGTGTGTCTAGAGGGAGAGGAATTACCAACTTCTAGGGAATGACATGGTGGTTTCTTAAAGCGCCCTATGGTGATAGTTTGACTGTTGAAGAAATTGAGAACTTTCTTGAGTTTTGAAGTACTCTAGAGGAATTGCTATGAATTCTTTCTATTTCTTTATTAACTACAACTTCTTAAATACAAGAAAGGAAACTAACTCCCTAGAGGAAATTGGGAAAGCGGAGGCTAACTTCCTAAGAACATATAAAAGAAAATGGGACAGTGGATGCTAACCTCCTAACAACTTATGAAACATGGGGGAAATATGACTAAACTTATTTCTGCTTGATGATGTGTCCTAAATATGCCATGTGTGAATATGTTATGGACTTTAGGATTGCTAACATTTCTCCCTCCCTCAAAAATTCGCTTGTTCTCAAGTGAAAAGGAATGGAATCGTTGCCGCATAGAATCAACAAGTTCACAAGATGTGTTGGTTGGAGAAGTGCCATGCCAATGGATGAGAACCTCCTGGCAGTTTTGGTTGACACAACAATTAAGAACTGCCAATGGTTGAGGCAAGTCAGGCTCTGGGAAATGAATGTGTAATGCAGCTTCCTCTATGTGTTCTCCTTCAATGAAAGGTTTGAGACAAACACATGAAATACATGATGAATTCTAGTTGGTTGGAAGATCCAATTAGTAGGCCATGAACCTATCCAGTGCACAATTGGAAATGACTTTAGAACTTGGGTAGCAATTTGGAATGTCGACCGACGGCCATTGAGAGTTGGCAGTATTGTTGGAGGCGAAGCATAACCTTGTCTCCCACATCATTTTCCATTTGGCGGTGCTTGGAGTGGATTTCATCTTTTGCTGGGCATGGGATAAGTTCTGCCTTGAGGATTGAAGGATTTGACCACAAGCTTGCAAGGCTTGATCTACAATGTAGATATTGGAGACGCCTGGACAATAAAAGAGCAACTTGGGCGATGAGCGCTCATATACCACTTCAAAACGTGTAGCCATCAAAGAAGAGTGGAAACTAGTATTGTAAGAGTATTTAACCCAAGCCAACCAGTCCATTTACTCTGCGGGAAAGAAGAGTGGAAACTAGTATTGTAAGAGTATTTAACCCAAGCCAACCAGTCCATTTACTCCGCGGGGTGGTCGCTAGTGAAACATCGCAAAGTCATCTCCACAATTCGATTGACTACCTTGGTTTGGCCATCGGATTAGGGATGGTAAGCAGAATTAAAGCATAATTTAGTGACAATGAGCTGAAAAAGTTCCTTCTAGAAAGGGCTAGCGAAGGTGATGTCCTTGTCACTAACTACAGTTTTTGGCAAACCATGCAGCTTGAAGATGTCATCAAAGAAGAGGTGAGCAATACTTACAGCTGTATATGGATGGGAGAGTGGAAGCAGATGACAATATTTGGAGAAATGATCAACAACCACCAAGATAACATTCTTTGCATGCTAAGTGGGTAAGCCTTCCGCAAAATCTAAGGATATATCAGCCCATACCTGTTGAGGAATAGTTTAGGGTTGAAGTAGGCTGGCCGGTTGTAATGTCTCCACCTTGTGCCTTTGACAAGTTGCCCAAGGCAAAAGGGCTGTGCTTCAGATGTGGAGAAAAATTTCACCCCCTACATCAGTGTTCCGAAAGACAACTAGGGTTGTTAATATTGGAATACAATGAAACCTTAAACGACGATGGGGAAATAATAGCCATTGAAGGGGAGGATATCGAGGATGAAGAGGTTGCTCTAGAATGCCGAGCTATGGGGGTGTTTGGGATCCATAAGGTAGTGTTATCGGAGAGCAAACCTATGAGGATTGAGGGAGAAATTCGTGGGGTTCCCATTGTAGTGTTGGTAGACAGTGGTGCAAGCCACTTAATTTCTCCAGAACTCGTTAGTGGTTTGGGATTAAAGGTAGAAATGACAAGGAATTTGGGAATTCGTTTGGGAGACGGTCATAAAGTTTCCACAAATGAGAAGTGTATAGCAATTCCCATTCGGATGGGTGACTTAGAATTGAAGATTGATGCATACGTGTTGGAATTGGGAGGCATGGATATCATCTTAGGGGTGGCTTGGTTGCAAACATTGGGGAAGGTTATTGTTGATTGGAAAGAATTGACTATGCATTTTCAATACGCGGGAAGATGTGTTGAATTATGTGGCAATGCTTATTTCAAATCAGCCCAGCAGAGAGGAATTTAGAACTTTGAGGGGCCAGCATCCTTACACAACCTATTAGAGAGTTTATCGGGTGAATTTCATGAAGTAGAAGCTGTTGAACCAACAGAAATTCAACCACCTAGGCTGAACACAACAGAGCAAGGGGAGCTTAAAAGGTTGCTGAATCAGTTTTCAGAAGTATTCCAAGAGTTGAGGGATTACCTCCAAAAAGGAGACATTCTCATGCCATTGTCTTGCAGCAAGGACACGGTCCCATCAGTGTAAGGCCATACCGTTGCCCTCATCACCTCAAAGATGAGATTGAGAAGCAAGTCCAGCAGATGTTGCAAGTGGGGATCGTACGGCAAAGTTCAAGTGCTTACTCTAGCCCAGTTATTTTAGTGAAGAAGGATGCGTCTTGGAGAATGTGCGTCGATTATAGAGCATTAAATAGGGTTACAATACCAGATTACTACCCTATTCCAGTGGTGGATGAACTCTTAGATGAGCTGCATAATGCTCATGTTTTTTCTAAGATAGATCTCAAATCCGGATATCATCAAATTAGGGTTGTGGAGGAAGACATAAATAAGACAGCTTCTCGGACTCATAACGGCCATTACGAGTTCCTAGTAATGCCGTTTGGTTTAACCAATGCGCCGGCAACTTTTCAGGCTACAATGAATGATATTTTCAGATCTTTTCTTAGAAAGTTTGTGTTGGTTTTTTTCGATGATATTCTGGTCTATAGCGCAGATTGGAGTTGTCATCTTTCTCATTTATCTGGAGTCTTGGAGGTTTTACACAATAACAAATTTGTGGCTAATCAACAGAAGTGCAGTTTTGGGAGACACACGGTAGAGTATTTGGGGCATATCATTTCAGGGGAAGGAGTAGTAGTTGATTCAGCTACGTTCAGTAGTGTGTTGACATGGCCTATTCCTAGGAATGTTAAAGGAGTAAGAGGATTCCTAGGCTTAACTGGGTACTACTGCAAGTTCATTATGAACTATGGGAAAATAGCCAAACCGCTTACCAAACTAAGAAGGAAGGATTTCATTGGAATTCTGCCGCTTTAGAGTCTTTTGAGGCTCTCAAAAAAGCTTTGACAACATCCCCGGTCCTAGCTCTTCCTAATTTTTCCCAACCCTTTGAGATTGAATGCGATGCCTCATGAAATGGAGTGGGCGCGGTCTTGATGCAAAACCACAAACCTATAGCTTATTTCAGTAAAGCTTTTTCAGCTGGAAACTTTTCTAAGTCAGCCTATGAGAAAGAATTGATGGCTTTAGTGTTGGCAGTGAACCATTGGCGTCATTACTTGCTTGGGCGACCCTTTGTAGTTTATTCCGATCAGAAAAGTTTACGTCATTTGTTGCAGCAAAGAATTACCACAACAGATCAGCAGTGTTTTTTGGGCTATCACTTCGAAATCATGTATAAACCGGGACTAGAAAACAAGGCGGCTGATGCTTTGTCATGGGTTTATGAATAAGGGAAATTTCAGACCACTGTGTCTTTTCTAATGTGGGTAGAAGGTAAACAAATCCAACAAGAGGTACATGATCAGACACTGTAAAATTATCCAGGAATTGCAGCAGAAGCCAAACTCCAGATCTGGTTTTTCTTGGCATCAGGGGGTTCTTTTGCACAAAAGAAGGCTGGTTATTTCAGCTACATCCCCATTGGTTCCAATCCTCCTAAAAGAATATCATTCTTCGTCTATTGGGGGCCATTCAGGATTTTTGCGCATTTATCGACGGATTGCTAGTAATCTCTATTGGATTGGAATGAAGAGGACTATCCAAGACTTTGTCAAGTCTTGTGACACATGCCAACGACAAAAATATGCTGCAACATCTCCTGGGGGTTTGCTACAACCCTTACCAATTCCTAATCAGATTTGGGAAGATATTTCAATGGACTTCATCACGGGACTTCCAAGATCTAAAGGATTTGAGGCAGTGCTGGTTGTGGTGGATAGGCTCTTGAAATATTGCCATTTCATTCTCTTAAAACATCCATGTACTGCTAAGAGTGTGGCTGAAGTGTTTGCTAAAGAAATAGTGCGCCTACATGGAGTCCCTTTGTCAATCGTAAGTGATTGTGATCCCTTGTTTGTAAGTCATTTCTAGAGAGAATTATTTCGCCTACAAGGAACCATGCTTAAAATGAGTTCATCTTATCATCTGGAAATGGATGGACAAACTGAGATTCTCAATAGGTGTTTAGAAACCTACTTGAGATGTTTTGCTTCTGAACAACCTAAGCATTGGTCCTATTGGATTTCATGGGCTGAATTGTGGTATAACACAACTTTTCATATCTCCACGGGTTCAACACCATTTGAGGTGGTGTACGGGAGCCACCTACACTTGTGCGGTATTTGCAAGGTGAGACAAGAGTTGAGGCAGTGGCTAGAGAATTACTGGATAGAGATGAAGCATTAAATCAGCTGAAGCACAATCTGCATAGGGCCCAGGAGCAAATGAAGAAGTATGCTGACAAAAAAAGAACTCCTCAATCTTTTCAAGTAGGGGAGTGGGTCTTCCTAAAGCTACGCCCTCATAGACAGCTCACCGTGGCCAGACGCATCAACCAAAAACTAGCAGCAAGGTACTTTGGTCCCTTTCAAATTCTGGACAAATTGGGAGCAGTGACCTATAAACTCAAACTACCCCCCAACTCTAGAGCTCAGCCAATATTCCATGTTTCGCAACTTAAGAAGGCAGTGGGCAATTATTCGGTGGAGGCTTCTTTACCAGTAGGTATGGAAGTAGAATTGGAAGATATGGTGGAACCTGAAGGTGTGCTGGCTAGCAGAACCATTACTGCATTTGGGGACTCAACACAGCAATGGTTGGTTAAGTGGAAGGGCCAGAAAGTGGAACAAGCAACATGAGAGGATGAATATGTGATTTGGAGCCAATTTCTTTTAGGAGGGGGCAGTGATAGAACTTACGGGGGAGAGAGTGATTTAGCAAATGAGAGGGACAATAGAAAAGGGAATAAACCGTTAGTGTGAAAGGTGTATTCCAGAAGAAAGAACAGTGGGCCGGGGGGAAGTTAGTTATCAGCTAAGGTGGCAAATTAGTTAGTATAACAGAATGTACCTGAGGAGGGGGATTTATGTAAGGGAGAGAGAGAAGGGAGGAGGTAGGCAGCAAAGTGAGAAAAGTTTGTGACAGAAGGATTTCATACCTTCTGAGGAGCAATTCTGCTCTGGTTAGGGAGAAACACCATACTTCTATACTGTAATGATATATACATTACAGTTATATTGCAACAATACAGTAAATCTCTAGTATTCTAAGACTAGAGTTCTATCAGTGAGAGCTCATTTACAAATAAAAGGAGATTACTCCTAGTTTTATTCTAGGTATAAGGTCAGGTTAGAGTTTGCCAGAAAGTTGCAATTCATTTAAGGCCTTTACCTGAAAGTTTGAGCATTTCAGAATTATCAGTTGAATTTTGTGCCTTTTTGTTGAACTGGTAGGGATATTTAACTCGTATATAAATTAATCACCATTTTGTTAATCTATGTTGGCTATTCTTCTGTTATTTTTCACGTCAATTTGGTTGGGGAGGGATCGCTTTAAATGATTGCTAAAGGAGCAAAAGAAGAAAACCACAGAAAATACTTTATGCTTCATGTTAAATGGTTCAAGATAAGATTAATTTGATTTTTCTTTCAGTGCCCAACGAGGAGAAAAATTCCTGGTTGTTGCTATCTGTATGAAATTTCTGTTTCCATTCAAAGAGACTTTCATAACAATGATTTGATATTTGTCTTGCATATGTTTTTATCAGTTTTATGGTTGGTCTTCAGTCTTGAGCTTGCATGTGTACACACACGCACACACATATATATGTATGTATATATACAGACATATATGTACATATGTTAGTAATTTTTGCTTGTTGAATATGCAGAGGACTTCCTGGATGAATATATAATGCAAAATTTTCTTCCCCTGGTTGTGCCCATGAACCATGACACACTTGGGATATTAAAAGATGACAAGAGGAAGATTGTCCTGACCATAGTAGAGGATGAATCTGATGAGAGGTCACAAAATTTGATGAAGTTATTGAAGGCAGCTGCATCTGCTAATCGCGAATTGGTATTTGGTTATGTTGGAGTTAAACAATGGGCAGATTTTGCTGAGACTTTTGGCGTTGATAAGAAGACAAAACTGCCAACAATGGTTGTTTGGGATGGAAAAGAGGAATATTTTTCTGTAAGTAATGATATTAAAAAAATCATACTCTACAAAAGTTGACATGATCAGAATCTTTTAAATTCCTGGATGTTTTCTTATATGCAACCTTTCCTTTGTCTCTAGCCATTTATCAATTTTCTGGCTATCTATATTCAGGCCACCAGTAAACTGGCTATGTGTATTCTTCTCATACTTCCTTTCCCCGAGCATTTTGTAGTGCCCTTACCCCGAAATCTTTCGTAATTATTTTCAGTTTTATAAAAATATGCTATGCGTGCTTCCTTTCTTGTTTTTTTTGGGAAACCATGTTATGTGTGCTTTGTTTTTGCAGTGTTAGGTATCAGCGAATAGGTAATTTCTAGCTTTTCCATTGTCAATCCAGCATATGATTTATGTACTCTTTCCTCTCATTCTTCTTGTTAGTCTAGAAGTTTTTATTACACTTGAATATCAGTTTTAAGGGAAATGTTCTCGATTGAATTTCTTCCTTGAACTTCATCCTTTTTCCTTTCTGAGAAAAACTTACATGCACTGACCTCTTTTCACATTGGCATGTACTGAAGGTCATTGGTTCAGAAAGCATTGGAGAGGAGGACCAAGGGACTCAAATCACACGATTTCTTGAAGGATACAGAGAAGGGCGAACGGAACTGAAAACAGTCAGTGGTCCATCACTGATTGGGTATATTAATTCACTAATTGGCATCAGACTTGTGTACATAATTGTGTTTCTAGTTGCAGTGCTTATGCTCATCCAAAACACTTGTAAAGAAGAACCTCTTAGGGTTGGTACTCGGGACAATGCTGATACTGCTACATTATCTGGAGCTGGAAGCAGTGAGTTTAGACTTGGGGACAAGGAAGACTAGGTCTATGCTTCTCTAGTTGAGATACCCATAAACATAAACATGGATTTAGAGAAACAAAATCAGATTCTTTATTTGTGAGACTAGTGCTTAATATTATGTTTCCCCAGCCCTTGCAGCCTTTTACAAGATACGTTATACCACTATTCATTAGAACGTGAAATCATGGATTCCCTCGTTGCTATTGACTCACTGTTCAATGGAGGATTACACCGGAAGGAAGACGATCATCATTTTATAATTTGCTTAAAAACTCATGTTTTCCGATCACTGTTTTTTCAAACCCACTCCATATTTTTTCAAACTCAAATCCAATCCAAGGAAACTGCCGAGGCTCAACTTTCCATCTTTTTCAAGTAGCTGCATTTCCGTTTAATGCTTGCGTCCACCTATCTAATAAGTGATCTTTTTTGTTTCATGGGGGGACTTGCAGTGAATATGTCTATTATGCCTTTGTCATTCTTATGATTAGAATAAGCACAAGAGTCCGGCATGTCCGGTTTTCCTGATCAAGTTAATTTATGACCTAATGGCAACCATGGAGAACCCAACACTCTCGGAGGAAAGTATGTCTTCCCCGTTCTATCTGACGACATGTGGTAAAACAAGGTACGGAGTCTTTAGATCGTTACTGAATACTTTAGAATTGACATGTCCACGAAAATGCCATAGCTTTTGGGCAAACGTGGGACTACACCAAATGATTAACTCGAAAACAAATTTTCGATTAGAGGTAAGATTCAACATTATTTTGGTTCAGTTACATATCGGACTCCAGTAAACAACGAGTTTAAAGTATCATACTACCCGCTAACTGCCAAGTTCTACTACATAATTGATATACTGAACAGAAAATAAATACTATGATCTCCTGTACACTCCTAAGGCCTGATCTCTTCATTGTCAATCAAAACATTTGTTCTATCCAAAAAGAGAAAGTACTTTACTGGATAAAATAACAAAATCTTGTAAACACGGAAAAGACAAGATGTAAGTCCCATTCTGTTTAGGCAATGACCAAAACATTGTACATTCAAACAAATGTCATCTCATTGTCACCCATCTTACATGAAAAGTATAACTTTCTTACACAAATCTAACCAAACACCAACTTCTGAAAGTGTGAAACAAAAAAGTGTAAAAGAGGAGGCTAAAATATTAGTTCAGCTATCCCAGAAGAAAAAGTAAAACAAGAAGAGAATCACCACCTTTAGAACTCCATTCATACTACTGGGTGGCGGAATTAGTTATATTCATCCACACAAAACTAATAAGCTATCTGATGCAGAAAACCCAATCAATCAAACATAGTCACAATGTTGACAAAAATTTGTAAAACATCAAACTGTGAGAAAAACAATTATCAATTCAAAACCAATATCATTAACAGAATTGTGTTTTAATGTACAAATTGTGCATAAGTACGTCGCATACCATAATGCAATAAGGCAGTCATCACATCAGAACAAATTGAACCACGAAGCAAATCTTCCGTAGGTGTGAACAGCAACTTCAAGTCATATCATAATTGGCTCCCTTTCTCTAATTTCTCCCTTGTAGTCAATGGCTCCAAATAATATACACGTCAGCTCTAATATTCTGGAAGAGACTGAGCAGAGGCAAAGGGGGAGAAACTTGCAGCAGACTCACTACAATGTAGTGGACGTTGTTGATGACCAAATGAGCTTACTAGAAATGGTGAAGCATGGCTTGGACTTGGGATATATGGGGACATATATCTTGAATTAAGAGGAGAAGCAGATGGGTAACCCAAGGAATGAGGTGAAACCAAATTTGAAGAAACGGATCTTTGGGAAGACATATTTCTCAGATCTACAGAGCTGCGACTTGCACTTAAGGAAGGTGATTGATGGTAGGACCAAAGAGACTGTTGGATGTAGGGAGTGCTTGAAATAGAGGGAATGTGAGAAATAGAAGGAGATCTTGATGACGCTGGAGCAATTTGTATAGCTGATGAAGTTGCAGATCTGAAGGATGACAACACAGAAGACGAAATCGCAGAAGCTGGACTGGACGAAAGCAATGGCGTGGATTCTGATGCTGGTGGATCACCTGTGCTAGTTCTTGCATCACGTTTGCATACCGGACAGAAGGTCCTCCATGTAGTAAGCCATGAATCCACACAAAAAGCATGGAATTCTGTAGGAGGTCCATATTCATATAGGTGAGTCACCGGGAGTATGGAAAAACTAGCATCTTTATCTAAATTATGCTTCAGAAAGAGAGATGATCAATAAAAGAGAGATGATCAATACATTAAAAAATAATAATATGCAAGAATATTTAAGATTCTGCTAAAAACCAGTGAATTGGACTTCAAATGCAAGTTGATAAATTTTACTCTTAGCAAAAGCTGCAACTCTAGATAATTCTTCTAAGGAAATCTGCACTTTCAAATACAGTGTCCTTTGGAACTTCAAGAACAGATTAACACAACATATGAGTCCATATACCATTACATTGATTTTGACCTTTTAAAGAAGGAAAAGAATAAGAACATTACTTCATTACAACCATTTTAAATTGAGAAATTAAATTTGTTATTATAAAAGTGCAATCCGGGCTGAAAACATTAACAGTCTATAGAAGAATGATTAACAATGAATTTTTGGTTAGTAAAATAATCTATCAACGCTGACATTTTCTTTTCACATCTTCTATCAACACCAGTTTTGCACTTCTGTTCCATTTGGACATTTATTTAAGCGAACAATGTGTACCATACTAACTTCCCCCCAAAAAAAATGTGTACCATACTACCGAAGCTACATTGAGCATAACTTTTAAAAAAAAAAAAAGCTACATTGAGCATATGTGAGACAGTTTTCCACGGTGAGCAGTGGAGTGACAACATCAGTCTTGCACTTCATTTACAATTGGACAAGTTATCTGATCCAACAGTGGAGAATACTAAGCTAGAATTATACCAACACGTGGATATATTGCAATCAATATGGTCCAAGCTCACCTCAAACAATATAACAAAATCATCTTTGTTTACACTGAAACCAATTTATTAAAGGTGCAAACAGGCATGCCATTGCCACAAATCAACTAGATTGCACAGAACTCTAACATCGCTACTGGTTTCAGCCAACCAACAATCCATATTCAAATCTTAAATCTGGTTCAAAAGAAAACTCAAATTCTTGTGCAGTGGTCACTCAAGATCAACTAAGCTTGCTTTTAAGGCATATTGCTTTTATTGGGGTGGTATCATAAAATTGATGGTGGAATTATGGAAACAAGTTGACACATAATTGACCTACTAGTTAAAGCATAAAATCAGATGCTCTTATTTGTATCTAAGCATATTCCATTATATTTTCGTCCCTTGAGTGCTTGCTACAATCTTCTCGTTGCACCGCGTGAATATATTGTCATTTTCAGCTCATGGACCTGAAGGATATATAGTAATCTAGAAGAAAAAAGGAGTACCAATGATGCTGGAACTAAAATGCAATACCATTGCGAATGTCAACTCCATTTTAAAAAATTCCACCAGTGTTCCAACTCATGCAACAATTCTAGACAAGTTTCTACCTAATAAAGAAACACCAAAAAATATGAGAAAGACACATCTCAATAATACATTTGGTTTCAGTTCAAAACAAAACTTATCCAAGTGATTAAGAATTCATTCTGCCTCAGCAGAGTAAGCACATCAAATAGTGCATCTACGCTACTTCCTCGCCTGTCATTTCAAGTATAACATTGACCAATCTTTGAGAGGAAAGATTTGATTCAAAGACCCCTCAATCACTAATAATCACATAGTCTCAATTTCAGAATGTCCTGAACTCATCACCCTAACTTTCTACTTATCTTCTGTTTCTATACTCTTTACAGGATAAAAAGACAACAATCACAAATTTGGACGAGAAGTTGGCTTGACATGTACAATCATAGCCAAACATGTACCACTTTCAACCCACTCAAGAGAATCATTTGACAATATCAAGTATGACACTACAATACTTTAGATCAGTATAGACTATTGATAAAGAAAAAGTATGTAATTCGATCAGCAGGAGCACTGTTATCTTCAGTATAGAAGAAAAGACATACTGTGACGACATGGAAGAATCCTAAGCTTTTCTCCAACACTGTAGTCCTCAAGGCATATGGCACATGTTCTTGAAGTACAATTATCTTCTAGAACAGAAGTAAATATCAGGCTTGGCATTGCCTTCACTAAGCGGCTGCTCATCCCATGGAATTCCCGGACCCGGGAAGTACGAGGATGTTCTCTTCTTATATGATGCCTACGAACAAAGAAACAAGTAGCAAGTACTGCAGACATGGCAAGTAATGAAATAAAAGAGATTGCCATGATAGACCACGCTGCATTTTCAAAGCTTGGAATCAACCACAGCTCTATGTCTGTCATGTCAGTGTACAGCTTAAGTTTTTCTCCTGAGCTTTTAGTAACAAAAACGGCATGAATTCTTATACCCGCCGAATTCCCTGCCACTGCAAGATTTGGTAATAAGAGTAAAGAGTTGCATAACCATGTGATAATAATTGTGAGTGAGTAGCATATCAAATGAGATTAACTGTCACAGAAGATTAGCTTCTCAAAAAGAAATGTTGTAGCATGTGAGAATAAATTCGAAAAGAATAACGGACTCATGTACGTGTTTTGCATAAAACAGCCACATCTTGAGCACAAAGCTATACCATAACATTGATAGCAAAAGACTGCTCTCCAGCATATATTACGAAATACAATGATAAGAAGCAATTCTTTATGACCAATTTGCAATCAAATAGAAGTCCTCAATAAAGGAGAATGGGAATTCCAATTTTCCCTGAATTCTTCAATTTAAATAATAAGGATCTTTTTTATCTGTGTTATTCATTCTCCAGTGATAAGTAGGAAATCAAAGATATATGTATATGCCTCTTCTATATGGAATATAACATAGAAAGATATGAATCAAAGATGCTGTAGCTGCCAGGTTCTTTGAAAAGTGCAGCCTATGAACAGAATAATTTAGCTTGCCCATTAAACAAGCTTAACTCAATTGTTTTGCACTATAAAAAACTCAATCCACTCATCATTCAGGTTTTTTCCTTTTAACACAATTCTTCTTGTACACTAATACATTGAGTTAAGTTTTTGTGTAAACCCATTAGTTGGGCTAAAGTATCTTGTAATAAGAGTAGCTAATTTCATATTTCAGCAACTTTCCTGTTCTATTCTTCATTAAACTTTTACTATCTCAGTCCTTTCACTATTTGAAATATCTCAATGAAGTCCTCACCATTAACTCCGTTAAGAAATTGTCTATATCTTCCAATGCCCAACTTTTTAGCACTATACTCTTAATAGTCGAATGACAAATAAACAAATTCATGATGTTAAAGAGGACAAAAGTAATGAAAACAATTAGTAGGGAACTTATAAAAATTTACTTTTATTGAACTTACAATGACGTTGATGTTAAGACTTAATTGATCTTTTCAATGTAGAATAACTGGAAAAGAGAAAAATTATGATAATTCACTTTGATGTATGGAATCCAGAACCTATTTGTTCTCTGAGGAACATAGGACTAAGTTAAGAAGTCGTAAGTAGGAGGATTACAGAACAGATAATCCCTTGATTATTCTGTGGTGGAAAATGATAGGAACTCAATGAAGAGTTAAAGGATGTTTCAATCCTCCAGAAATAGAAGGGAGAAAGTAACTAACAATGAGTAAACTCTCAAGAAACTTATATAACGCACCAAAGAAAGCGAGGAAGTTCCTAATTCCTTTCTCTAAAAGAATCGGAATTGAAAGAACAAAACAAGCTCCTAATAATGTTCAACTTGATTGTTTAGATTCTCAAAAAAATATAGGGAAAGGTCTTTGGAAACAGGGAACATGCGAGGATGACAAGACTGAACTCTTTTGTATTGAACCAATCTATCAAATTGTCATGGTAAATGGCTTGTTGCACTAAAAGTTACAGATACTGCAGTGACAACAATCAATTTTCAGAGCCATTACATTGTTCTGGTCAGTTATTATATCCCAACTCATTTTGAATTTCTTAATACAAAGCAAGAGCAGTCTTATAATCTCAAATTTAAGCATCTGAAACTCAGCCACACTGCTAAAAACACCCTCAACAGTCATCATGTTTCATAAATCAATAAAGAACCCAAGTTTGTTAGTCACAAAAATTGAATTTACTCGGCTTTGGAAAATTTAAAAGCATTAAGTTGATAAGAGCCGGAAACTACAATATTTTTTCAAGGCCTAAATATACAACATCCTTTTCTTATTTTCTTATGGCCTAAATAAATTAGTCTTTTTATATGGCCCAATATACAACAATATATGGAAAAATTTAAAAACCATCAAGTAGATAGAAATTGATTTCTTTAGTTAAATTTGTCAATGCATTCTCAACACTTGAAAAAGCAACCATGAACTCTCTACCTCTCTTCACCTTCACTTAGTCTATTGTAGGTATTCTAAGTTGATCGTGATTGCATCCACAGTACTTACAATCTCCAGAATCTTGCTAACAAAATTCTTATGCTCAAAGTGCCAAACTTGATGCTTCTTTTATAGGTTGGCTTCTTTAATTAGATTCTCTAATTGAGGTATATGACCACTCTCCCTATTGTAAGAGTTGAAGAGGAGGACACAACCCCTTATTGATTCCTTGCCACATTTGGGATCTGATGCTACACTTAAGGGATAAGCTAACAGGATAACTAGAGAATTGTCTGTTGTTTACCTTTGCAATATCAACAAATCACAGCCCACATCCTATAAGCAGGTTATTGCATGGACATGTCAACCTGTTAGCACATCTTTGCTCAATGAATGAACCAAGATCTGGCATCCACTTTATCGACAACTACAATCTTTTTTAATTTCCTAGCCTCTAACCGTGTGAATAGCCATCACCTTGCACTTCACAGTGCACACATTTCAGATGTTTTAGACATATCTGAATGCTAGAAGATATGCATTTGTTTGGGAATTAAAGAAGTTTGTAAATGAGCTTCAACTAAGGAACCAGGGTGCTAGATTTATTTAAGCACAAGAATTATAAAAGTAGGAACTGTTTTAGCCCTAAGAAAACAGCTTGCTGAAACTCAGAACTCCTATGAAAACCAATGAGGGGAAGGTCAAAACAGCATAATACCATGACAAATTAAAGACAAACCCTGCAATTAGAGGCAAATTTCCCAGGGAGAAAAAACTACACTTGCACAACGGTAAAAAATTAAGAAATGAAATAAAATAATTGAAATTTCACCTAGTTAGATCATTACTTGCAACCAACATGCCGTCACCCTCATTGTCATAAACAACAGCAGCTTTGAACCCCGCCTTTTGCGCCCTTCTAACTTTATCCTCAAAGCCGCATCCTCCTCTTATAATCAGCACAAAAGGTGAACTGGTATTTAACGCTTCTTTATCGACTTTATTTGTCAGGGGCGAGCAAGCATCAAGTGGATCAGCTAGATACAACACCCCACATATACCTGAACCCTTTATTGTAGGAGCTGAAAATAAGCAAGTAAAAGCCTGGTTCAGTGCCCAGACAGTTGGATAAGATAAAAGTAACAGAGAATTAAATCTGTAACCAAAGTTTCACACTAGAAACCAAATCCATTTTTATCATATCTCGTTGAACATCAACTCGAGATAGAAGAAAAACTACACCAAAGAAGTGGCAACGGAGAAGACCAAGCCAAAGAAATCAAAACCAATTAACCAGTAATTGTAAGACGGAGATGAGCCGAAGTTTCAAATTTGAGCTTGAAGAGATGGGCAACAAAAGCTTTAAAACCCTACTAATAAACAAGGAAGAAAAAGCCAATAATATTTGTAAAGAGTTGAATCAGCTTCTAAGCGTCGAACAGCACCGAAATGAGGAAAAAGTAAAGAAAAGAGGGAAACGAAAAGCTCACCAAAATTAGCTTCAACATCATCAAAAGACATGGTGACGTTGTTGCCAATCAAAACAACATTGGCTGAAGTCACAAAACAGCAAGCAAAGACAGAAATGTGCAAAACCCAAACAACAAGCACAACACGTTCCATTGATTCTCCCAAATACACGAAGAAGGGGAGGGGAGGAGAAGCGGGGAGGGGGTATCTAGGGATTAAAAAAATAGAATTAGGGTTTTGATCGTGAAGAGAATGGATACATCAGCTTCCATTTGGAACCAGAACAGATTGGATCTTTTGGACTAATAATAATTCTTCTTTTTTCTGGTTTGGGGCTTTAAAACATTTTTTCCGTTTGCAAACACATACGATAAAAAGTATTCAATCATAATCATATAGATAATGCGCGTTGTGATTATCTTTAATACTTACTACAAGACAAAAAGGGTCGGGATGTTCTTAAATTAAACTATACTTTCTCTCCATCAACTTGCTCATGCTGCTCTACTAAAACTGACCACAAAACGACAACAGGTTTATATTAGATTTGGACGTCCCCTTCTAATCTAAACGTCCAAATTTGTTGACCAAAACAGGAATACTTTGCAAGGATTTAAATGAATCAGTAGCATATAATATAAACGAACAAGGAATGACATTATTTTTAAATTTTAGGAAAAGATGTACATGAATATGATGCTCTTATTATGAAGAATTAAGAGCACGAACTTCATATGCTAAGACTTTATGTTTATTACCTAATGAATGAAAAATTAAGAGTAAGTAGCAAATTAGTCTATTTACTCTTTTTTTTTTATAAATTGGATGTGTGGAGCATATTTGGTTCTAGGTGATCTTCTTCTTCATAGCTCTTTACCAACAACCAACCTTTACTCCCTTGTTTATTTAACTTTCTTCTCTCAACTTGTTTTGCTGCCCACCCTTATCATTCAGCTTCTTCTAGTTCGTCTTGTATTGTTTTCTCTTCTGTGGCTTTTCCTTGTGTTATTTTTCTTCTTCCAGCTCCTGGTCACTCTTTTTTACATCTTTGTATCATTGTTCTTTATAATCTACCTAGAGGTCAACCAATCTAAATGATCTTTCATTTGCCTCCATTCCCTGCTCATTTTAGTTATTTTCTGTATCTTATCCTTTTTTGTTTAGGATTTTTTTTCAAAATTAAAATTCACCTATTTTCTTTTCCTACTATTTTTGTTACTAAATGGCTAAAACACTATCCCATCCTAACCAAACCATCAACCTAGTCCCACGAGACTTCCCCCTCATTGGTTAGTCCCAAAACCATTCCTCACCTGGCAATATAAACCTGATAACCTTCTTTATAAACCTCGCTAACCTCCCTTACCCAATACCTTAAACTCTCCTCTAAATAGCCTTAATCAACTGCATCTTTAAAACTTTCCAACTTTATATTGATAGACAAACATCTAGCATTCCCAATGATTAACACTTGGGTTTATTATCGATGGAAGAATCAGGGGCTGAGAGAAGGTTTCATCATTACAAACATTATCTTCTTGTTCAAATTCGAATATGAATCGAATGCCCGTAAAATTTTAGGCAGGTCTATAGCACTATAACAGGAAACCATTATTCCTCTAGAAATGGAAGCCAATCAAACTTTATAATTAAGTCCCACTTAATTAAATTAATTTTTTCTTTCACAAATTGGATGTTGATGTGTGATTAATTAGGTTCATAATAAATTGGCAATGATTATAAATTACAGCTCTAATTCTCAATTAGAATTAAACAAATTAAAACTTCTTTTAATTTATCTTTAATTCTCCAATTAAATAATATATAATCATAAATCATGATTGACATCTAGCAATATGTTATGAGTACCCAAATATCAAGAATGTCAAAGTGATTGACTTTACCTGTTCATGGATGGCTATGATGTATAATTTAATCCTTTCGTTATTCAGTATTCTAATTGGAGAGAGTATGGATACAGTGTTTACTCTTATCATCCAATCATGTTCGTTCTAGCTAATTATTAATTGATTTATAATTAAAATTTGAAAATACCTTTTCAAATGTCAATTCACTCTGGCCAGAGAATTTCATAAATCATTACTAATCAAAAACAGTAGACTATTCTCTCTAATTATTTTAGAGTGACGAATCCAATATTGACTTACTCCACTATCTCCATATGATTCATACTGTACCCAATTACTACCGAGTGAATTATCCTAGGACTATTCATAAGTAGCATCAAAACATACTAATTCCCACATGAGATACCTTAATAATCTCAAGTATGAGGATCAATTAGACAACCATGATTATGAGATAATTCATAGACACATAAGTAATATTCCATCTGAAATTCTCTTAATTAGGTCAATTCAGTGACTTATTCTTTAATAATCACCCACATATTAGTTTAAGTATCTCTATACTTTAATTTATAAGATCAGTTACTTTCTTTATAAGAAAGAAATATAAGGTGTACTAGTTTTACCATTTTAGCAATATCCCTTGATGAAACTACAACTAGGAACATTTAGGAACAATACCTAAGTGTAAATTAAATCTCATAATTATGATCTCATCATAATTTCAATTACACAGTAATTATTCCAAAGATTTTATCTTTAGTATTAAAAATAAAACATTAATTAAATTAACATATAAAGATAAACAAAGTCTTTTTTAATTAAAATAATGTTATACATTAATTTGCATCCAATTGATTGGCTATAAGGGCATAAACTAATAATCTCACACTTGCATTAAAGTCAATCCTCTATGAATCTAATACCATATCCATCCATACATTGATCATGTATCTTTTGAGACAATGGCTTAGTAAGAGGATCTGCTAGATTCACTTCAATGGGAACTCGCTCCTATGCTATGTCTTTTCGCTTCGCTATCTCCCTGATCAAATGAAACTTCCTGAGTACATGTTTGGATCGTTGATGAGACTTAGGTTCCTTTGTTTGCACAATAGCGCCGTTGTTGTCACCATACAATACTATAGGCTCAACAATGCTAGGAACCACTCCAATTTCAATGATGAACTTCTTAATACAAACTGCTTCCTTTGCCGCCTCTGACACTAAAATGTATTCTGCTTCGCTCATTGAATCTGTAATGGTTGGTTGTTTGGAACTCTTCTAACTTACTGCACCACCATTTAGAATGAAGATATACCCTAAATGTGATCTACTATCATCAGGATTTGACTAGAAACTAGCATCTGAACATCCTTGAACTCTCAGTTCATCTCCTTTATAGAATAAGAAAACTTCTTTAGTTCTTCTCAAGTACTTTAAGATATTTTTTACAGTCGTCCAGTGACCCTCACCAGGATTAGACTGAAACCTGCTTGTTATTTTCAAAGCATAAAAAACATCTAGTCTAGTACATAGCATCGCATACATAATTGATCGAATTGCCGAAGCATATGGAATACAATCTATTTTATCTCTTTCTTCTTATGTCTTTGGACACATACTCTGTGAGAGAGAAATCCTATGTGATATGGGTAAGAATCTCCTCTTGGAATTCTCTATACTAAACCTCTTTAGCACTTTATCTATGTTCACAGATTAGGACAATCCAAGTAACCTCTTTGATCTATCTCTATAGATCTTTATTACCAAAATATAGACTGCTTCTCCCATATCCTTCATAGAGAAGTTTTTAGACAACCAAATCTTTACAGACTGTAGCATAGGTATGTCGTTTCTATGTCATCCACTTATAGAACCAAGAAAACGATTGCACTCCCACTAACTTTCTTATAGACACATGGTTCATCCACATTTTTTATAAAATCAAACCCTTTGAATGTCTCATAAAACGGAAGTTCCAACTTCGTGATGCTTGCTTAAGTCCATAAATGGACCTTTGCAACTTGCATACTTGATTAGGAAATCTTTTGGATTCAAAACCTTCAGGTTGTGTCATATACACATCCTCCTACAAATTCCCATTGAGAATTGCAGTTTTGACATCCATCTGCTAGATTTCATAATCATGATATGCTGCTATGGCTAACAAGATCCTGATGGATTTTAACATAGCTATTGGTGAAAAGGTTTCATCAAATTCAACCCCTTGTTTTTATTTGTAACCTTTAGCCACTAACCTTGCTTTGTACGTATGTACATTACCATCTATGTCAATTTTTCTCTTAAAAATCCACTTGCATCCAATAGGTACAATACCATCAGGTGCATTAACCAAAGTCCATACCTGGTTAGTGTACATGGAGTCCATTTTAGATCTCATAGCTTCTTGCCATTTTAAAGAATCAATGACATTGCCTCTTTAAAAGTATTAGGCTCATCATATATGAGTGATAAATTACCCTTTCCTTGCTCAATATGTAGATATAATCTAGTAGGAGGACAACGTATCCTACTAGTTCATCACAGACTATGTATCTCTTAAACTCCCGGTTGTACATCATATGTATCAACTTGAGGTTCTTGTTCCATTTCGATGTGAGTTTGTGGCTCTTAAACTTCTCTAAGTTCAACCTCACTCCCACTACTTTCTTTGAGAATAAATTCTCTTTCTAAGAATGTAACATGTCTTGAGACAAACATCTTTTTCTCAATAGAATGATAAAATTGATAACCGAAACTTTTTTTTAGATATCCTACAAATTTACATTTATCTGATTTAGCTTGAAGCTTATCAGATATAGCACGCTTCATATAAGCTTCACATCCCAAAATCTTTAAATGCTATTGTAACATCCCATCCTTGTGGGAAGGTTAAAATGGTAAATGTGAGTGATTAATGAGAGTTAGAAATGTATTTCCAAGTTCATGCATATTATGTCATACACATACATATGAATAGTGAAGTTGTGGCATATGAGAAAAAAATTATACTTGCATTCATGAATAATTCCGGGTATAGTTAGATCGAGTTATGATTTTTGGATCTTTTGAGAATTTTGAATTTATTTATATGGAAAATTCTATTGGTTAGTAAGAATATTGCAATTGTGAATTTTGGTGAATTTAGGCATAAATTTTGGAAAACTATACAAATAGGAAAAGACATCAAATGAAGACTTTGAAATAGTTAAATTGTAAAGATGAGAGTTTCGGAGAGTTAGTTTCAAAAGAAACTAAGTTAGGGCTAAGATGTGAGTGAAGTGACAAATGTCACTTAGGTTTATGTACTTCTGCTAGAAGTAGGCTATTGTTCTCTGAGAGTTGAAAGGTTAGTTATATGTCTAAGTTCATTTTTCATTGGGATCTTCTTCAATTGTTCTTCCCGTCCACAGAGTTTTCCCTCTAACACCTTCTAAGTGATTTCTTTGTTTTTCCTTTCCTTCACCAACCCCACTTTGCTATTTGTGTCTTCTACCCTAAGAAAAATCAGAAGCTGGTTATTTTATACAGTGGAGTACGTAAGTTGCATGAAGTTTAGGGCTTGAAGATTTTGGAGTTTCCAACAGAGGAGCAACTAGAACGTCAACCTCCAAACATTGCCGGATTTTTCAGGCATTAGCTTCAGGAGAAACTTGTGAGTAACCTAGACGATCTCACTTAATTACGTGTTTGCTTAGATTATATTTTGAATAATGAATGAATGAGATTTGATTGTGGATTCCGGACAGAAGGTTCGATGACTGTGAAATATGGATTGGGTTATTGAAGTGTGGTTTGAATGTGAATGTGGAGACCTAAATGCTTAGAATGTTATTGGTTGCGGTACATGCATTCCATGCATGAATGCATGAAATATAATGGCAATTGTGACCAGAGTAGCTAACGATCAGGGCTTAATGCTCAACGTGTGGAAATGAGCCTCGAGCTAAAAAATGTTTCAGAGCCTCTGGCTCAATGTATAATGAGCCATGTATCCTCTTCGGATAAGGGACAATTATTAATGAGCCCGGTATCCAAAATAGATACGGGACAGTTCAGACACTCGGTCACAACAACGTAATAAATGGAAAAGAGTCTCATGAATATTTCTTATGCATTTGGTTATGTATGCTTGATTGATGGAAATGCATGATTTGCTTCTGTTAAAGTGGAAATATGATACTTATATGGAATGCAAAGTTGTGAAATAATTGTTATGTGAATTGATGTGCTGCATGAATTGAGTGAACCATCAATGATGGTTACCTCATTGAGCTCGCAAAACTCACTAAAATTGCAACGTTGTCTTTTTAGGATCGAGAGATGACCCTAACTACTGAGAGGATCCACTACCGTGTAGATTGTGCTTTAACAAATGAAATCATGGCTCAAAAATTAGTCAGCTGGGATTTTTGAATGAAGGGGATAGATTTGATGTAATTTCCTCTTTCATGTAGTTCTTTTGTACTAGGTTTTGTTAATGTTCATGTAGAAGAAGTTAAAAGACAATATAGACTCTGTTCTTTGAGATATGTAAATGAGGAAAAAGTTGGTTTTACAATTTTGTGATTTTTCTATTGATGCTTATTAAGTGAGGGATGCTATGATGCCATATGAAGTGAAAGTAATGATTGAGCGTAGCTCGCCCTTATCGTAGGATATATATCGGAATGACTTCCGGGCATCCCAGGGGATACCCTGCGATAAGGGAGTTCTACATTTGGGTGGTATCAGAGCATGGTTGGCATCTGTTAGGGCATATAGGAATGCTAAGCATAAAATGTTATGAAAAATGTAGAAAATGATTGAAATTATTGTTTACTATAGTTCATTCGCTCTAGGCGATCAAGTTGACCAACCAGCTGACCAGGGATCGGTAGGAGCCAGTAGGGAGTCTTCGGTGCCTAGATCTGAGGAGATGCCTCCTAGAGTTCCCGAGAGAAGGGAGAAGAGGTATGATAGGTTGCGGAAGCAGGGAATTGTGGACTTCTATGGCAGCACAGACCCCGATGAGGCCGAGGAATGGTTAGAGAGGACAGAAAGAGTATTCGATCAGATGGACTACGAGCCTGATGAGAGGTTCGATTATGCAGTGTCTTTACTGCAGGGCCCAACTTATCAGTGGTGGAAGACTGTTCTAGACAGTACCACCAGGCCTTGCTAGTTGAAATGGGAAGATTTTCTGAGAGTCTTAAGAGACAACTACATGCCTAAGATCTATCTGGACATGAAGATGCAGGGGTTCTTAGAATTGAAGCAAGGTAGGATGTCAGTGGCTGAGTATGAGGTTCAATTTAATGAATTGATGGGCTATGCTACTGCTCTGATTCCTACCAAAGAAGACAAGTGTAGAAGGTTTGAGAATGGACTTAATATGGAGACCAGAACAAGGTTGGCGCGGTCAGATATGGGTACTTTTGTTGAGTTAAGAGCTGCTTCAATTAGAATTGAGCAGCTGATGAGGGAGAAACAAGTTGAGACTGGGCAAGGGCCCTAAGGAAAGAGGCCTAGTGAGAGTTAGGGCAGTTCTGGCAGGAGCTTCAGTAAGCGTCAGAACAGAGCCTTAAGATCATCAAGTGGATCCAGGCAATCAGGGTTTAGGCAGAGGAACAAGTTTTCACAGATTGGTAGTGGGAGAGGTTCAGCTCAGAATCAGTATCCAGTTGGTGAGTATTGTGAGAAGAGGCATGGTGGTGAGTGTTGGAGAATGACTGTAGCTTGTCTTAGATGTGGCTCCATGGACCACCAGATCAGAGATTGCCCAGATACTTTGGGAACACAGTCTACTGTCAGTAGGCAATCTGGGAGTAATATGCAGTCCAGTAGAGCAGAGGTGGTGGATCTGGACAGAGAGGCCGAGGTAAAGGCAGAGGGAGGGCTGGGAGTTCTTCCATGAGGACTGAGGGATAGGACAACCGACCGTCGTCCCAAGCTAGGGTTTATGCTATAACCAGGCAAGACGCCCAAGACTCACTAGCTGTAGTAGCAGGTGCACTTCTTGTTTATGACTTTGAGGCATTTGCACTGCTAGATCTAGGATCCACACACTCCTTTATCGCACCACAATTGGCATGTAGACTGCATTGTCAAAGGAAATTGTTACAGTATGGGCTAGAGGTGAGTACACCTCTTGTGTAGTACGCAATTCAACCCCCCTTCTTGTGTAGTTTACATATCATATCAGATTTCTCTATTAACAAGTGATTTACTTCAGTTGGTATCAGAGCGAGGTTTCCAAGAAACACTGTCACAAAGTGAGGACAAAGATCCATGGCTGAATCACATGTTTTTATAGATGAAGGTGCCTGGTTCACAAGACCTCCTACATTCAATGGTGAGGATTATCATTATTGGAAGGACAGGATACGACTCTTCATTAAATCCATATATATTGATCTTTGGGATATCATCGAGATTGGTCCATATACACCAACAAATGATGAAGGCAATATCATCTCTCATGACAAATGGTCAGTCGATCAGAAAACTTGATTTCAGTTGAATTCAAAGGCCAAGTTTGTTGGGCCCCAAATTTTGTTTATTTTATTAAGCATGAATTGATTAAATTTTGTGGCCTTGCTAGATAAATTAATTTGTTTGGAGTTTAATTAGCATGTCAATGATTAGAGGATTTATTACTTAGATTGATGGAATTAGAAGTATTAAATGAAGAAATTAAGATTAAGTTAAAGTATAGTATAGTGTAAGTTAAATTAAAGAAGTAAGAATGTATAAGGGCAAAATTGGAAGATCGCTTAAGGTTAAAGGGCTAAGGCATTACATGGAAGGGCATAGTGGACTTTGCTCATGCATTTAGGGTAAAAGTGAAAGAAGTAAATGTAGTCTTGTATTGTGGACGAGCAAAAATCGTTAATGAAGGAGGAGAAGGGAGAAAAAGAAGAGAAAAGTTAGGGTTTGTGAAAATCTTGAAGAGTTTGAAGACTTTAAGGCTAAAACAAGTAAGTATAAGCATTAACCCTTCTTCATTGTTGGATGAAGCATATCCAGGGTTAGTTAGAAGTGAAAACAAGGTTGAATATAGGTAGGAAGTTGTTGATGAATGGTTTATGTTAATGTTTTATTGTTTGGTTAATGATCAAAAGTAGATTATGAATTGGTTTGTGAATGATATTGGGTTGAAAATGAAGTTGAAAAGATGGGTTAGTGTTAAGATGGGTTATATATGAAAGGGGGGAAGTGAAAAGATGAAAAATGTAGCAAAATATGTCTTCGGAGTGAGTTTTTAGACAAGTTTGCCGAGACGAACTTCTGACTTCGTCGCGGCGAAGTCCATTTTTCCTGCACAGACATGTTTTGGTATTTTGGACATAACTTTTTTTGTAGATGTCCAAATGAGATGATTTTTGATTTGATTTAAACTAGAGACATAGGGATACAAATTTTGGTGAAGGAATGAAGTCTAAATTTAGTCTCTAGGAATCTCAATTTTTGGGATAGAAGTCGAACCTAGATTTTTGTTTCAACATTAGAAGTAGTCCAAATTGTTGAGGTATGACTTTCCGATTTCTAAACCAAATTGAATGGAATTTTGGTTATTATTTAAGGAAATCAAGTGGGGCAAGAGAAGAAAGAGGAGCAAGAGGAAAGACATCCCTAAGCAAGTCTATAAGCAAGGAAACCAAGGTGGGTACACGTTTATAATAGAGTAAATAAGCCACTCATTGTTTTCTTCAAATCAAACAAGTTTAATGATTTAAGTTGCATCATCAGTGTTGTCTTTATTGCTTCTTGAATGAACTGTGAAATTGTTATATGATTGCTACATGAATTGTGTTGATGATTTATGAAAAGAATTTAAAAAAAGGATTTCTCTTTGAAAGGATACATGCTTACGAAATCATGTTTTTAGAAATGGTTTCCAAAATATATCAAGTATATGAAAAGCAAGTTTTCAAAAAGAAACATGTCATTTTGGGCAACAAGTTTACAAGTTATGAAATATGTGTTATGTGGGTTTGTAGTAGTCCCTCAAGAATATCACATGCACGTTGACCAAGTTAAAGGCTTCTCCCGCCTGCCCGCTAGTGTCACGAAACTCCTTCGTGGACTCCCTCAAGTTTACGACTACATAGGACCATTATGTGGAAATGTGTAGTGCGTCATGTTTATGGATCTACCCAAACTATTCTGATGTATTTATGTGTTTATAATCTATTGACAAGTTGATGCATACATGATTTATGATTACTCATGAATTGTTTGATAAATTGAGAATTTTGAGAAATAAGTATTTGGGGATTTTTATGCGAAATTACTATGGTTTCAAAAATGTACAATAGCAATGAGGTTTGAAAATGGTTTTTGCTTGTTTCTCGATTATAAATCTGTTACCCACGAGCTTTAAGCTCACCCCCATTTTCCTTCCCCTATTCAGGTGATGAGCAAGAGATCGATTGAGTAAGTCAAGAGTTACGGCATCACTTCGATTAGGCTTATTTTTGCGTTTGAAGTTATTTTTATAAAGCAAGGCTTTTGTTGCATTTTGAGAAATTTTACTTTTGCAAATGATTGTATTTTTGGTTTATGTTGTAATGTGGCTTGAAATGCCTATTAAAGCTTTGTAAAACTCTCACTTTTGATATTAATGA
>JANIJH010000003.1:38791657-38807728 GCA_024520975.1 Erythroxylum areolatum
ACTCCAGGTATTATCCTCTTTGGTTCAAGGGTGAGCCACGGCTCGAACCCAAGACCTCAAGGTTTTGTTCCACTTTAGCCTACGGGTGCCCACGCTTATCGAATCTCGCATACTCTCAAGATCTTTGCTGATACTTCTCGCATTTCTCGAGTTTCGCTCGTCAACTTGTAAGACTTCTCCTTGTTCTCTCGTCAACACACCTTCTTCATGTCAACCTGCATGCCAAACATTAGTTAACACTTGCCAATAATCGCACGATCTCGCGGTTTGGACTTAGGGGTTTAACAAACCACCCCCATTAGAAGAATTTGTCAACTTTATCGAAATAATCTATGGGTAGTCCTCTATGAGCGGTTCTCTCTAAGACTCTTTCGCCAACTATCAAAGATTGGAGCAAGCTTTCTCTTCCATTGGCACCTTTCCACGTGCCACCTCCTCTTTCCGTCAAGTTTGTTTTCATATGGGTCCTCTACGAGGCTCATAACATTCAAATAGGCGATGTTATTGATGGCTCCTTCTCTCGAGTCATCTTAATCACTCCCTCCTTTGTCCTTCATGACTATAGAGTTCATCTGCTCCTCGCCCTTCTTCCTTTTTGGGCATGTTCGAGCATAATGCAGCCCATCACAGATGAAGCATGTAACCTTCCCCTTTGATTGCTTCTTCTTATGTTGAGAAGATTCTCCCACCTTCTCTTTGCCATTCTCCTTACCATCTTGGGTTTCACCATTTTTCCTACCCTTTCTGTTGGGTCGAGTTGGTGGTGGCAATTGGAGATCCACCAAGGCATCTGCCACCACTATTGCGTTAGGGAGGTCCTTTACGTTCTGTCTTTGAAGCTCCATTTATGCCCAACCTTGCAAGTCGCTCATGAAGTTGAACAACTTGCTTTCCTCCGACATGTTCCGCATGTCTAACATCACCGATGTTAACTTCCTCACATACTCCCTCATTGAGCTGTCTTGCTTCAACCCCTTCAAAGCTTCCCTCGCGAGCCATGAAGTGTTGTTAGGTAAGAGCTGATTCGTTAGCTCCTTCTTCATCTTCTCCCAAATGTCGATGAGAGGTCGTCCTTCATTGATGTCATTAAAGGTTCTCGTTCTCCTCCACAGCTTGGCATCACCTAGCATGTACATTGATGTGATTGAAACCTTCTCTAAGTCTACCACCTTTGCTGTTGTAAAGTACTACTCTATGTCCCACAAAAAAGTTTCGAGCTCCTTGACACTCCGCTTGCCATCGAAAACTTATGGCTTTCGTACCTTCACTATAGTGCTTTCCCCTCAAACACTCGTCTCGTGCTTTGCCATCGCACGCTTGAGCACCAGCAGATCATAGCTCATATCCTCACGAGCCTTCATTTGTTCCTCAAGCAATCTCATAGTTGCTTGAAGCTCCCTCTTTAAGGCTGCAATGCATTCCAACAAAGGAACTACTCCCTCATCCGTCGGGGCTAAAGACTTAAGAATCACCTCTATTCTAGTAACCTTTTCTATCAGATTACTTCCACCAGCCATCGCTCTAGATTGGCTCTAATACCAATTGACACAAAGGTCTGCTTTGGACTCAAACTTTTACTGTAAGTCACGCCCACCTTCATACTCCAATCCCGCTTAGGTCACTTAAGCAAGATTCAGCCTTCTCACGTGAATGTTGTCGAACAATTCTGTTATCTCTCGAACACCTTACGTGCATACAAGCGTTTAAAAGGTTTCTCTCACATACAAAATAACACAAGTGTATAACAGAGTAAAGAAAGCAGCAAGAGATATATATAGCCGAAGCTAATCTTTCATTAACTCTCAACAAAAGATACTCGAAACCCTTACAATGAGAACTCCCCTAAAAGCTCTCAAATCTCAAAGCTCTCTCCTATGAGTGATTTCTATCAATGAGTGAATGACTCAATAATTGAATGACTAGCTCTTAACTCTAATTAGCTATTTATAGTCTCCTCTTGCTTAGAAAGCAAGCTCAAGATCCTTTAGGATCTCCACAATCCTAGTTGATCCTATTAACTAAAGATTACACTGCATCACACGGACTAATGGGAAGACATCCCCTTTCCCTTAGGACTCTTCTAATTGGCTACATTACATCATAATCTAATCAAATAAAGATTACATGCCAACTTGGAATATTGCATCCATATCTTTGAAGATCTTCACTATCTTCAGATAATTCTCCCACATGGTCTTTATCTCTTAGATTTGATGAATCTCCAATATGATCTTCAAGTTGATCTCACCACATCATCATGTGCCACATCACTCACAACTGTCTCGTCACTGCTGATGTGTTTTCCAAGTCACCAAATCCTATCCACACACAGATCCATCAATACACGTCCATGGATAAGTCCATCTTCCATGATCAAGCTCATTCACGGTGCAGTCTTATCGCCCCATGATTAAGTACAAATCATAATTCGAGTTAGTATAAAACCTCGCATATTTCACATACCTTCGACCTGCCTCGCTGAAATCAAGTGCTTATGCGCCTTGTCGCGCTCGCATGCCTTCGCGCATCCTCGCGGGGTCTCGCATTCCTTTACACATTCTCGCGCCCCCTCGGGTCTCGCATGATAGTTTATCAACTCCGTGCAGCCTCGCACTTGAATCTGACGTCTTGTCGAAGATTTCTGTCAATGTTGCGCCTACGCATGCTCATGCGTATCGAATCTTGCCTACTCTCGAGATCTTTGCCGGTACTTCCGTATTCCTCATCTACTTCGCAAGTTCTTCAGATTTTGCTCACCAACTCGCAAGACTTTGCTTTATTCCCTTGTCAAGACGTCTTCCTAGTGCCGACCTGCATGCCAAGCATTGGCCTAAACTCGCCAACACTTGCACGATCCCTCAGTCTGGACTAAAGTAACACCTATCCACTTTAGATTGTGAGCATATATTGCCCTTTTCTGTGGCGATCGAGCCATTAGCGACAGAGGGCTACTCGTTAGTAGGAATTTGCCACTAGTTTAATCCCTCACTAGTGGCAATTTGTCGCAGGTAAAAAATCATCACATGAGACGCATACATCTCTTGCCATTGTTCCATGAAAAAACAAGAAACTACAACCCAAAATCATTGCAGATCTTATTTTTGTTTTCAGAACAAAACAACCAGAAGAGCTGAAAAAAAAACTGCATAATCTAATTTTTCTTCCTTTTCAGACCTATTCAGTGCAAAAGGATAGATAATACATGTCAAGTTCTAGAAACAATAACTTAGAACAAAATAATTTTCAGAAGTAGATAACAAACAAATAAGACACGACATAAAATTTTTCAGAAAACAGTTTTAGAAATTAATTAAATCATAAACCTTAATACAATAATCAAGATTTTCAGCCTTAATTTTTTATTAAATCAATAACAATCAAGCAATTAATACAAATTAAACAATTAAAAGAAGCTCTAATATTAATGTTAGGAAATCAACCATAATCGTATTCCATTAGATCTCAACAATTAAATAACTTCAAAAAATACTCAAATCATAAAATATATAATTATACCTGATTCGATATTCTTGATGAAATCCTTTCGAAATTTTTTTAATCATAATTTTTTTATATAACTCACTTCATCTTTACGTTTGGCCTAATAATCCTTCATTTGTAAATTTTGGAGGAAAAAAAAAAGAGCATCAAATGTGCCATGTGGGTGCATCTCTCATATTTATTGAAGGCTTCGGTCAAAGTGAACCAAGTCAACTATACTAAGCCAAATCTCCGTTGTACTCCCTTTACAAAGTGGTCTCAATTCCTCATAATGTGGGTATGGAAACTTCTGCTGCGAGTTGCAGAACCCATGTGCAACCTAAAGCAACACAAAAACCCAGTTCAGTGACTGAGAGCTATATATAACAAATGCACATTAATGATAAAACCCACAAGCAGGCATCTCCATCTCTATCCATGTGAATGAAGTTTTTCACACTCAACTTCTTATGGTTACATCACGTGGCAAACCTCTAAGTATTCATATCCAAACAGTTCTCCGTAAATTCATATATACACTACTCTTGCATTTACGGAACTATAAATGGCCACGTTGAGCACATCCCTCGATCATCTATACACCTACATACCTTATCTTGATGAATCATATGACGGCACACTTCCCTAGTTTTATATATAGGTCGCAGTACAGGATATGTTTATGCATATATCTTTGGGTCTTAATAAATTACGTCCTCTGGATGACAAAGGGAGTAGAGGTTGAAGGAAGGAAGAGAGCGCCAAAGGGACACTTTGTGGTGTACGTGGGTTGTCAAATGAAAAGGTTTGTCATTCCAACGTCTTACTTGAAAATCCCAACTTTCCAACAGTTGCTTGACAAAGCAGCAGAAGAATATGGATACGACAATCACAATGGAATAGTTTTACCATGTGATGAGAATACCTTTAGAAGACTCGTTATCTTCCTGGCCAACCACTACTAGCTACTTCCATAGCTTTCCATATTATATGCCTTCAGTTAATGCTTAAAATTGCTGCCTACATGCCAGAGGGTAAGGGTAAGGCAGAGCTACGAGATGACGAACGCGCAGTGGATCTCTCTCGTATTTAATAATAGTCCCTTTAAACTAATATTGAGTGCTGAGTTGTATTGCACGTACAGTTGTGCATGAACATCACTGATCACCAAGTTGTAATACATGTACTAGCTATTGATATATGTGATGGATAAGTTTCGATGATTTGGTAAAAATGGTGCTTATTTTAATATAATCATGTCCATGTCCATGTCCAGTTTACTTAATTATAAGGGTTTTGCATTACAAATAACTAGCTAGTTATCTTATCAATAATTAATGAGGGGTCTTCTGTGTTGAATAAAAAAATATCTTACTTTGTGGCAAATTATTATTTTTATACGCTATTTGCAATCAATTTTAGGGTTTGGGTTTGAAGCCCACGTGGACCAAGTGTATCTTAACTCTTTAGTGCATGGTACTGTAATTATTTGGACTCTAGCTAGTGGAGACCTGATACTGATACTGAGGGCTTGTCAGGACTAATGCAACTGTACCTGCAATGGTGCTGGGTCCAAGATTTTGATGCCCTCCTGTATTTGGAATTGTTTGCGTTCTCTAATTAAAAACAGAAAACCTGATATAAAACTAATAGTCCAATTATAGGAAACAAAAACTTACGAATGCTTTACCCAATATCAACACTTGGTAAATGTAGTTCCATGGCTTGTTTATAGATTAATGTGTAAGTGCCCGTTCATTTAAAGCTTTCTTAACCATCTAAATACGAGTCCTGCTCTGAATAAATAAATGCGTGGTCCACAATCGAAATTGCCTACTTATCCTGCAGTCTGTTTGCCCTCGCGCTTAAGGCAAACTGATGTCCAACAGAACGGAATAATTAATGCTCTCGAGTACGAAATTCATATACTATTTCTTTTTTTATTACATTAGATAATTTGACTTAGTCCGACTAATCCTAAATTCCTAAGATCTCATTCCAAGAATTTTAGAGGATGTAAACCTGAGGGATCCCTCAGGTTCTTATGTAACCTATACATTTCTGTGTACAAAAAGTCTTCACATACTTGATTGTTCAGCTGATAATTGATTACTAGCCTTCTCCTGCTTAGCATCAGGTTCCCTAGTAGCTTCAACTCTTATACTACCGCTAGAAGCGAGGCGTCTGTAATTGATCTGATCAAGGAACTTTGCCTAAGGGGCTAGAAGATCATAAACAGGAACATTTCCTATTTCTCTTCCTTTGGTGTGATTCGAACTCAAGATCTCCTGAAAAAGAGAGCCTTAAGTGAGGAGCTGAAACTATTTAAGCGACTCCTACTTGTCACCGATTGTTCATTCTACCGAGAACGGTTGGCGTTCAGATGTTCTCTAATAGATTAGTACCAGACATGAGAATGTATTTGGATTTTCTGGTGGTGACTTGTAGTATTCTTACGTTACTTTTTCTTTAAATTTCATGTACTGTCCCGGATGAAATAAGTAAATTTTGACAGTAGGAAGTCATTCAATAAAAACAGTGGAGCAGCTACCTTGCAAAACTTTCTCAGGAAACTCCACAAAGAGCAAGTGATTTGAATTTAAGCTAGGAAAAAAAATCAAGTTTGTCCCGGAAAGAGAGCTTTTGTATGACTGCAAGCCAGAGATTAGAGATATCTCTGCTTGAAAATTGGAAATTCCAGAAGCAAATATCTGTGAGGTTCACCTAGCCAATGAAGAGTTGTAGTTAATCTGTGAGATTCGATTCACCTAACCAATGAAGAGTTGTAGTTAAGTGTAGAAAAGTCCAAATTCTTTTAGTTAATAAGAACTTGATTAAGTCATTAAATTTTGTATCAAAACTTTCACTTAGGATTTAATGCTAAAGGGCTGAAATTATACTATATAAAGCCTTTTAATTTAGAGATTTAGGGTAAATCCCTCACTAGGTCCATTAATGCGACATTAATATCTTAGGATACAAAGCCTTTTTACTTAAGGATTTAGGGGTTGAAATTAAATCTCTCATTATTGCGCTTTGTTTTGAAACATACGCATAAGACTATTGGGAATAGTCTTACTTTTTGACAATCAGCAATCGGCCCTGTCACTACCTCAGATAACTCTAACAGTATACCTATAGGAACATTTTATCTCACTGTCATAAAGTCAACATTTAGCTATAGAAAAACATAGCAAAATGTCGCCTATAATTTTTAGCTACATTTCTATTTCGTCACACAATCTTCGTTGTTGAAAATTATAGGTGATATTTTCAAAAATTGTAATCTATAATTTTTGGCTACTTTTTTTTTCTCATAGCTAAATATTATTAGCTACGATTTTACAAATATAACCAAATCTTTTTAACTACGCTTTCATAAATGTAGCCAAGTGTTTTAAACTACGTTTTTAAAAATGTAATCAAATGCTTTTAGCTACTTTTTATAAACTGTAGCTAAATGTTATATAATGTTGTGATATATTATTTATTACCTTTTTAATCTATAAAAATATAATTTGTATATAATGCGTCATTATATTTTTATTGTGAATTTATTATACAAATAAATCGTATAAAAATATTATTAATTCAAAATATCAAGCATTGTATATAAAAACTACAATTATATTAATATCATTAAATTATACCAATAAAAAGAATATTCTTTATGTAGAAGATATTAATGACAACTTATATATAAAACAATAAATAAAGAGAAAAAGATAATGAATTCCACGCTTATTCTATTAAAGAGAAAAGGATATAATTATTTTTCTAGATAGTTCACAAAAAATTCCAAGATACTACGACATGAGACTCAACAGATAAGGTGAAAAAATTCCTTATATCTGGATTTCTAAGATGGCTCATTGCATGGTCAAAGGCATTGCTTAAAATAGACAAAGATCTTCCCCTACCAGTTGGTTCATTGACATCCTCTTTCAAACAATTATTGGATCTAACTAAACTAGCAGATGATACATTAACCGATTTTCCAGATGTCATATGGAATAATGAATTAGATGAACCTCACGTACTATGCATTTCACCTAAGGAACAAACAGTATAGAATAATCACCTTAATTTCTTCACAATCCTTTGAAAAAATAAATCATAAACAAAATAAGCTAAATTAAACAGTATAAAGAACTCAAATTTGAACACATGCATACATGATTGAATGACTCCATCATATCACAATGAATAGACATAGTTTTCGCAATTGATGATTGTTTCAAAACTACTAATTTGCCTAATCCTATACAAACCATCGGGACATTGCCAGTGCCTCTATTTTCATCTACATTTTCTAGAAGATTTGAGTGACCTTTACACAATACATAATATATATAATCATACATTCATCTAATAGCTTCTTAACAAAAAAAAGATATAGAGAATAAAGCAAGAGAGTTAAGTCGAATGAGAGTAAAAACCTTGGAGAAGAAGATAAGCCACTGAAGGCAAACAGTGATTAGACTTTAGTAAATAGATTTGTTATGCACCGATTTATTCTTTAGGAGGTAAAATTTTGCCAGATACCTCCCACTGGAGCTTATTTTCGACATTAAAAAATATCTACCATGTCAACATTTTGTGATAAAATTATGTTAATGGTTTTATTCTAAAAATGTAATAGAAACAAAAACATATCATAGATATAATTATTTTTCTTTGGTAACTAAACAACAACCCCTATATATGATACAAGGATCATTTAAGAACTTGAATCTAGAAGCAGGATCGTCAATAAATTTCAAAAGTACATAATTAGACTCAAATTTTGAATCCTATAAGAAGTTCTTAAGTGAAATAATCAATATAGAAGCAAAGTGTACAATTAAATAAGGAAAAAATTATATAAAGTTATATTCAATTACCAAAATATTCAGAGAAGAAGAAAAGATCATTGAAACTTAATTTTTTAGCTAGCCAAAAATCCCCTGAACATGCATATTTTAAATTTGCCAATCACCTTAAAGATTAATAAATTCTAGAGCACATGTCATAGATTAATAAGCGATTTAACATCTTTAAGATTAAATTGGAAAAAGATATATTTGAACACAGTGTAAATGATGGAAGGTCATCAAAGAAAAAATCAGTTAAAAGTTATCATATAGAGATATTATTATTGATTATTTACACATACTTTAACATCACAATAAAGTGTGTGGTTGGCATGCAAGTAATCAAGTGTCATCAAGAGTTGAACCAATTGAGTTTTCATCATAACAAATGAGTTAAAATTATCAAAACTTCTTTCCTAACTTACAAACCTCAAGTGTAAGTTTTTAGACAGTAATAAGAGAAAACTTGAATAATTCCTCAAGAAAATGAACACCATTTACTATTGTTATATCTTCGCCCTGTATGGTAACAAAGTCGCAGTTGTGATGGGTAGTAAAATAATAAAGTACATCTCATTCCACATATCAATACTTACATATCTCCATGCTCCTAAATACTATGATGATGCAAATGTACCAATGTTGAATTCAAGAAGTAAATTTATAATAGGATCTGCACAAACAATATCAAAATTCCTAAGAGAAAGAAAAAGGGAAATCTAAAAGTCATAAACACTATGTCCAATTAGAAAGAGAATTTTGAGCACTGCTCATGACTGATCCATGTAAGTATTGAATAACTCTACAACTATCAAAATCTAATGGTAGATAGGAAAGTAAAATTTTGAGAGAACTATAGTAGAAGCATCAAGTAACAAAGTTTCACATAGTCACATTTGTATAGCTTCTTGACCCATAAATCTTTGTACTCCACAATGAAAGGATTTCACACTTTAGAGATAAGCTCATTTGTAATAGGCCTACGACTAAATTGATGCATCAAAAATTTAGTACAGACGATTCCAACACTAACCATTTAAAGGAAAGCACTTACAAATATCAAATTCCCAACATCACGAAAATTTTCAAAACCATAAGAAACACACTGACCTATAAACTGAAGAACCTAAATTCTACATTTAACAAGAAACAAGTAGATCAAACTTTTCAATCAAAAATATAAGGCATAACATGTTGAAGCAATTCTCTTTGCTTGGCAAGCCTTTTTGCGGTTTTCAATGGTGGCTTGAAGTGTATTTTTTGATATAGCATTACTTTCCACTTCCTTGTTAGTAGCTCTAACAGGCCTAAATCTCGGGATAAAACCCATGATTAGAAACACCAAATTTATAAGACTTTCTTAGCCTACACATGAAAATTGAAAAATGGGTCCATATTGATTTTGTATATGGGAAAGAAAGGTTCCGTCTAGTTTAATTTTAATTACAAAAGGAAGCATGCCTATAGAAGCCATTTTACTTGTTTGACAAAATGTCGAAGAGAGAAAATAGAACATAAACCTTTAACAAATTCAATAAGGTAAAGGTTGGTTCAGGGGAAGATAGAACCGACCCAGATGAGAAAATTGGGAGATAAAAAAAAACCCAACTGAGGAGATTCAACAATTCAATGAGGGATGAAACAACCACTCATTAATTATAGCTAGGGCGGGTAAGAGAACAGAGGTGAATCAGAAAATGTAAATGAAGAACAAATTAAAAAAAACGAGTAAATTGAAGAAGAAAATCTTTTCTGAAGGCTCATTAGGATGGACTGATAGAAGAAATAATAGAGATGTGGGATATGATTGAGTCTATGGCTCAAATTGGCTGAGAACAAAAACCCAAATTGAAGAAACCTCATGTAGATGAAGACAAAGATGGACATCTAATCCTAGACGAAGATGGATGTATGGGCGAAGACGACAATAGATCACTAACATAACTGTAAGAATATGAGGAGGAATCTGAAGACAAAATCAAATGCTACTTTGTAATTAGGTTTTCAATATGAAAAAAATGACATCATTTTTAGTGGACAAAATGACTTCATTTTTGTAGATGAAACTATAAATATGTCATTTAGCTATGAAAATTATTTCGTAGCTAAAAACTTTTGGCTATGAAAATTATTTCGTAGCTAAAAATTTTTTTGTTACAAAAACATTTTTGTTGTCAAAAGAAAAATGGAGTTTTTAATATAATAGGTTAAGATTTGGTGAAAATGTAGCCAAAGGTTCATCTTTTAGCTATGATTTTAAAAAAAAGTAGCCAAAAGTGTAACTTTTAGCTACGATTTTTAGAACATCATCAAAATAAAATAGCCAAAAGGCTTCTTAATTTGTTGTAGTATAGCTACAATTTGTAAAATTGTCACCAAAAGGTGACCCTTTCACGACGATTTTGAAAATCGTCACCTAAGGGTAATCCTGCCAAAGGCTGACCTAAGAAAAACATAGCCTTGTCAAATTTAGATGCACCAAAAATTTAATTGTCATTATGCTTGGAATACAACGAGAATTACAAACTTCATTTTGTGACATCATATATTTTAAAAATATTTGTATTCAATTACTTCTTTTTATTATTTAAAATTTTCAATTAGATTAATTTTTATAATTAATAAACACAATCCTTATGAGACAGTACTCTTTTCATTATTGTACTATTTGTTTGAGATATTATATACTTACATTAAAAAATTTACAATAAGTTTTTGGCATTGTTACAAATGACTTTTAGCTACGATTATAAAAAACATAGCCAAAAGTATAATACTCTGTTTTCCAGAACATGCTTAGGGTTTAACCCTAGATTAAGTATTGCATATACATGCATGACATTAGCATTCATATATGAATTTATATTTGAACACATTATAAAGATAGCATATGCACTAGGTTGACTTATTCTAGGGTATGAAAAATGTTAAGTGATCATGATGTGAATTATGAATTAATACGTCTTAAATTTTGGTATGATTGGATTTCAATTAGTAACTCATAATTAAATGTTATGGATTGGGAAATTGATGGATTAAAATGTACATTTGGACTAGGACAAATGCCAAGTGGTAGAATAAATTGATACATGAAAAATTTGGATGATTTAGCCTATAATTGAGCGATATTTGGCATAGTTAAATTAGTGACAAATAGACCGATTATTGTATGACATATGGACTAATTAATTGGTGACTAATGGCAGCATATGAAATTAATGGGCAAATCTATTACATGCGTTAAGACATATGGTGAGTTTAGACGTTGACACCTAACATGTGATGTAGCAAGTTTCTACAACTAAGTTTTGCTGCTTCTTTCCTTTGTTTCTTCACCGAAATTGCTCTAGCTCTTTCTCTATATTTTTGTTTGAACCCTAGCTAAGTTTCTACACCTTCACCTCTCACAAAACAACTAAAGAACCAACTGATTGTTATTGTTTTATCATAGTTGAAAGTCATCTAATCCCACCTTGAATTGGTGATGATCTTGCATGCATGGAGGGCTATGTTAACTTGATGAATTGAGCTAGAATTGTAAGCTAAATAAGTAAGTAGCAATCTGATCTTTATGGCATGCTTAGTAGTATGTGAACCATGCTTGAATTGGAATGAAATTAATGTAATAGTTTCTGGTTTGATTTTTGATGCATGAAAGACAATGAATTGTTAGCTATCAATTGAATAATTTTGAAATGGAATTGAGGATGTTATTGATGAGGAATTGAAGTATGGTTTAGGTCTA
Organism: Erythroxylum areolatum; assembly: GCA_024520975.1. Taxonomy (NCBI): domain Eukaryota; kingdom Viridiplantae; phylum Streptophyta; class Magnoliopsida; order Malpighiales; family Erythroxylaceae; genus Erythroxylum; species Erythroxylum areolatum. The sequence continues at coordinate 38,803,736 of JANIJH010000003.1, forward strand.
ATAGAGGTATAATTGATGAACTATAAAGAGGTCGTTTTAATTTTGGTATAAAGTGTAAAAAAAACTGGAAAAGTGAAAGATGAATTGTTAGAGTATGTTAACAGTAGTGTTTTTATCAAACATGCATTGGTATTTTGGCTATAACTTGATCTATAGACATAAAAATGGGATAATTTTAAGTTTATATTAAAATAGAAACATAAGGCTATACTTTTTTATGAAGGAATCAAATTTTAATTCTGTTTCTAGAAGTTTTAAAATTTAGCTTGAAATTGAATATTTGGATTACGTCTTGGTTTGAGAACAATCTATAGTATTTTAGGTATAACTTTCATAATACTAAAGTAAATTACATGAAATTGGTGTCATTAAAAACTTAAGACTTAAAGAAACAATTTTTTAGAAGAATGTTTTGCCTAAATCCTTCATTTTCTTTATCAAAATGGCTATGAAAAATTAACCCAAAGGTCTATCTTGAGAGGAGCTAGAATGAAGCTTGAATAAAACGTTACAAAAAGGGGTCATTAAGGGGTTGCACGATCATGCACAAGCATGATCATGACAGAAGAGGATCAATTGGAAGTGCACAATTGTGACAGTGAAGGTATACTGCTGTTTGACAACTTCAAACACCCTTCACTTTTTTGACTATAACTTCTTTTTCAGATCTCCGATTGACTTGAAATTCGAACCATGAGCTCCTCATCCTCTCCACCAAATTCATTAGGAAAGGATTGGTAGTGACTGATTGATGATGTTATAATAATCAAGTGTAATGAGTTATGAACCTTAGTGTATGATTGAGTGATGAAATTAGAATAAATTTGTATTATTGAGGTATAAACCTAAGTTCAAATTAGACATATATGAGTTTTAAAGTATGAATTATATAAGTTTTGAAGTATGAATGATCATGAGATGTGAATAGAGGAAGCATACCCGGAATAGTCATTGAGCATGCATTGAATATGACATATGTATATATATGCACAAACGAATAAGTATTTGATTGATCGACTTTCTAATGTGAATTATGTGTGAATTGTATAATTTTAGACGCTCAAGTCAAACGCCATTCGGACATTATCAGACCATCCAGGCAATAGCATAAATTGGAGTGTATTATGAGTCAACCTAGATAATAGCACTAGGATTGAATTATTTCTCTTTCTGTTTAACTTCTAATTATTAAACTGTTTGTGATTTATTTATGAATTATGGACTTTAATGGTCTGAGGATTTTGACATTCAGGAATGTATTAAAAGTGTTCTATTTGCATTTGAATTCTGAATGATATCTGTATTTTCAACAAAAGTTGAATATCGGACTTAGGTCCGATGAATATGAGATTCTATCTGCGCATTATAAGTTAATGTTATACATGACATATTCTGTTATTTGATGCATTTCATAAAATGCATATTCAGATAAAAGTGTTGTGATTAGAGTAGCTAGTTTAAAAGAGCTTTAAGCTTAGAATTCTATACGTAGAGCTTTGCTTCGTGATTTCTGTATTTGACTGAGCCCCAATAGGCCAGTATCTATATCTGTATCTGAAAGGCGCTCGGTGATAACAAATAATAATGAATCTGGAGTCTCATATGCATATGCATTTGTATACTTATGATTATGAAATATATGATCATGAAATCTTTTCTGAAATTGTGATGATAAAGTGATATGTTATGATAATGTGATTGATTGGGTTATTCATGTTTTGAAAGAATGTTTGTGAAATTGGTTGATTGTGTGATATTTGTGTATTTGACCTGAGTGAAATCATCAATTATCATTCACTCATTAAGTTCGTAAAACCTATCAAAAATTGCAACGTAGCTTTTCAGGTACGAGACAGGAGACCTAGTTCCTAAGATTGTCCAGAGAAACATTTTGAATTAAGTTATGACTCAAAGGTCTGTCAGTTAACATCAGAGGAGTTATAGACTGTATTTTATAGTTTCTTTGACATATAGAAATTTTGTATAAAGGATTGTAAATATTTGTTTCAATGACTACAATGTAAACTTTTGATAATGAATGAAATGAAGTGCTGAAATTTTAAGTATTGTATATTCTTTATGATATCATTTAAGAGATTATGTTTACTCTAACATACCATTGTCGTAGAATATGTACTTATATGTCCTCTGGATGTTCAGGTATATACTCTGTGATAATAAGGTGTTACAAAAAGTGTGCCTTTTAGCTACGATTTTGATAAATGTAGCCAACAAGGTTGACCTTAAAAAAAACATATCCTTGTTAAACCTAGATGTACCCAAAATTCAATTGTCATTATGTTTGGAATATAATGAGAATTACAAACTTTATTTTGTGACATCATATAAAATTGTCAAATTATATATTTTAAAAATATTTTTATTAAGTTATTTCCTTTTATTATTCAAACTTTTTAATTAGATTAATTTTTATAATTAATAAACACAATCCTTGTGAGACAATATTCTTTTTATTATTGTATTATTTGTTTGTGCTTACATTACAAAAATTATAGTAAGTTTTTGACATTGTTACAAATGACTTTTAGCTACGATTTTGAAAAACGTAATCAAAAGTGTAACTTTTAGCTATGATTTTGAAAATTGTAGCCAAAAGTTAGATTTTTAGCTACGATTTTAGAAATTGTAGCCAAAAGTTTGACATTTAGCTACGATTTTCAAATCGTCGCCAAAAGAAACATTGTTAATAGGCTACTTTATTGTAGTGTTTAGCTATAATTTTCAAAATCCTCCTATAAGGGTAGTCCTACTAAAGCTTGATCCTTTGACTCAATTCCAGATGCACCAAAAATTCAATTGTCATTATGCTTTGAATATAATGAAAATTACAAACTTTATTTTATAAAATTATATAAAATTGTCAAATCATATATTTTAAAATGTTTTTATTCAATGACTTCTTTTTACTATTCAAAATTTTTTAGTTACATTAATTTTTGTAATTAATAAACACAATCTTTATAAGACAATACTCTTTTCATTAGTGTATTAATTGTTTGAGATAACGTATACTTATATTTAAAAAAATCATAATAAGTTTTTGACATTGTTACAAATGACTTTTAGCTATGATTTTGAAAAACGTAGTCAAAAGTTTGACCTTTAGCTATGATTTTCAAATTGCCACTAAAAAAATGTAGCTAATTAATAGGCCTAGAAAATTGTTACGAAAGGGTAAAAATTATCAACAAAAGGTAACCTTTAGCTAGATTTCCAAATTGTAGCCAAAAAAATGTTTTCAAAAGCCTACTTTGTTGCAGTGTGAATAATGTGTTGCCATATATGATCTAAAGAAGCTTCTTCGATTCTTTAAGTAATCTGGGCAGATTAAGGAGAGTCCATTAAGTATTCACAGGAATATTGATGGAAGTCATCATCAAAACTAACACCAACAACATCAATTCTTGGCATTTGAAGACAAGGAGAAAGATTAGGGGTTGAACATTTGCTGGAAGCCTTTGAAAAAGGGACCAATGAACTAAGAAGTGCCACCCGCTGGATATATCAACAAAGATAGTGTTGCTTATAAAAACCAATCACGAATGCATGTAGAATATACGAACTCACAGATGAATCCACAGAGGCATGGAGAATATACGAACTCACAGATGAATCCACAGATGGGCCAAGGCAATGTAGACAAATCTTTACATTGTAGAATTTGAAACTTAATCTTAGAATAAGATTTTTTTATGCTTGATTTGCTAAATGATGAAGAATTTAGGGGGCTCTTTATTTTCAAAAGTTTCACCTTTTTGTTGCAAACTGGGGAAGACAAAGATATTAGTTTGGTATTGGAAAGTATGTATATTGGAATGATTTACAGAGCTACAAATATAGGTACACCAAGTGCTATACAAGGAAAGGTGTTTAATCTTAATTGCTGTGATCATGCCCCTAATTTGGAGATATTTGACTGATCCTATCGAGGATATGATGGGATCCTAATCTTCCTCCTTTTACCATATTCTG
>JANIJH010000003.1:38811303-38833743 GCA_024520975.1 Erythroxylum areolatum
TAATTTGGAGATATTTGACTGATCCTATCGAGGATATGATGGGATCCTAATCTTCCTCCTTTTACCATATTCTGACAAAAGAATATGGGTTGAAGTCTTCGTAATCTAAAGGCATATTTTTAACCATCTCAGTCAAGTCAATTTGGATAAGATTAGTGTAATACCAATCTCACCGTTGATTAGAATAAAGAAAAAGCGATTTGTAATATATTCCAATACTAAAGCGGAAGCCAAAAACAAGTGAAGCATTCACAGATAAATGGGACCTTATTGAAATAGTAATGATTTTTTTTTTGTGTTTTTACAAATTATATCAATTTAATATTTCAATCCTCTTTTTTTATTGTATTCATTTTTTAATTTAATAAAGTTAAATTTATCCAAAAGACTCACATTACTTTATTTTTATATTTTAGTAGTAAAAGAGATTTAGCTTAAAATTAACATAGAATTAAATTAGAAATATAGAATATAAAAAGTTCCTTTTTAGTTTGTGTTGAATTGGGTTCTTCCCATTCACGTATAGAGATACTCTTCAAATTCGTTTTATTAGATATTAATGCTAAAGTGGAAGAAGAAGATAACCTAAGAGACATGCAAAGTGGGACGAATAGCCTTTAAATCTGAACTTTTAAGAGTATCCCGTGTACAATACTTCTTGTTTTACAGAGATTAAGGAAGGTCATAATATATATTTGTTTTTATATTTTTATAAAAATATTATTTTTGTGACTGAAAATTACAAAAAAACACAACTTTATTAATTAATCCAAAGCCCACGCGAAACTAAACAACGTTAGTAGTGCCATGTTATATTATTTATCTCTTGCTTTTGTTTCACCTAACCTAAGAGCTGCTTGCTTTTCTTTTCTTTTCTTTTTTCCTATTGATTATTTAAGTTGATGCATTTTAGTTTAGAGCCCTCGATCTCCCAAATATTCTCTGTTTTGACCCAGTCAACTACGAAATTCTCCCTTCACTTCATTCTATTCCAATAATATTTTCAACTCCAGCCCAGCCGAGGTTATTGACTGGAGTAAGACAACCAAAACTGAATAACTCGATTTTCAATATAAATTACAAAATGTCATAAAACTATAGTACGTTAAACGGTGGTGGCGTGCTGCAGAAAATGAGGGAGGGTACATACAGGTCATATCCTATACTTGGAGAATGGGCAGCATGCGTTGATACTCTATTCAATTGGATAAATAATCCCAAGCTTTCGTTTTATAAATATTACTAGTAGATTGTACCATCGCAGAAGATTGAAAGCTTAGTGCCGCGTGCAAGCGTGTCTCATGTGGTATTTCTTTTTCCCTACATGTTGATTAGTAGTTACGTTTATTTTGTATTATTTCAATTGCTGGTAGACGAGGCATTGCTTATATTTGTGGGCTTCAACTTAGAGTTGTTACCTAAAGTGATGGTTTTTATTTATTTATTAGCAAACAGGGTATTTTGTTGGAAGCAGAGACTAATCCTTTTGCTACAGAAGTTTGCATTAAATGATAAATGACTGGTCATAAGATGCGCTCCATTTTTATAAGAGGAAGGATCGAACCCCCTCACCACATAATTAAAGAATGAGGTACCACCACATGGTATTATAAATACGAAGAATATGAATGATCCTGAGTTGAATGTCAACTAACATCTTAGTCTCACCCTCCTGCTCATGATCTACTAACAACCTAGCATTACTTCCCAAGTCCTTTTTATTTGTTACACCTTGGATTCTAATGCTCAACTTTAACTCTATTTTACTAACCAATTTTTTTAATAAAAAACATGTTATTAGATACAATGAAATTCGGAATGTTAACTTAGTACCTATTTAGATGGATTTATATCAGTAAAGCTTTTTTAAAGAAGAGTTTTTCTAAGAAGTCAGTTGACTGTTATTTAATTTTTTTTTTAAAGTTTCATACGATAGACTGTTTGACAACATAATAATAAAACGCAATTTTAATATTAACTATATTTTATTTTGCAACAAAATTTATTTATGAATATAAATATTATTTAAAATGTAAGTAAACAATGTGTAAAATACAATATATTAATTATTATATAATTTTAAACCATATAAAATATAAATAAAAATATATATAATCAAATCTTTTATATGGATTATAACATAAGTAACTAATATCACAAATAAATATTAAAACATATAAAAAAGTCAAAATATTATATAAATATCAAAATAAACGTAAAGATGTATTTGTGATTATTGTAGGAATTATGTGCAAAACATAAGAACAAAAGAGATTAAAAATAGACTCATTAATCGATCTGAAAAATCTACCTAAAAAAGTATTTCTTTTAGAAGTTTCAAATTTAAACTTCTTAAAAAATAATATTTTAGCTGTCAAAAAAGCTATATCTATTACAAAAGTACTTTTTATTTTACAACTAAAGACTCATTTTTTCTTTTAAAAAAACTTTTGCAGTAGAAAAAAACATATTTTTTCAACCTCTAAAAGCTCAACCAAAGGATATTTAATATAAAATGATACATAGGTAATTCAAGTAGTAGCACATGTTGCCTTGGTCATACAAGGTTGACCACTCACCTACCCCCGCCTCTTTTTCTTAAGTTTCAATCGGAATCCAAGCCATCTACTTCCTAAGATATGAAGTTCCAAATATATTTCCTTTTTGTTATGTATTTATCCTAGTAATTATAATTGCTCCAGTCCTTTACATTACGAATGTGTGATTTATTGGAGTATGTTAATTTAATCGAATTAGAAGACAGCCGGAGATCTGCAATTTGGAATAAAATTCTTGGTTTACGGACACAAAGTTAGCTTTAGGATGATGCATTTTGTTTCTTATGCATTTAGCTTAGGGTACAACATCTCACGGATTCCAATTACAGTAGCTGGTCAGATCACGTGACTTTCTTTTAGCCATCTCCCGCCCTTCCCACCTTCCAAAAGAATCTATTTTAACCTTTTGTAGGAAGCATTTCTATTTTCAGATTCTTCCTAAAGTTTTGGAGTTAACTTTTAAGTTGAAACAAAAAGGAAGGCAAACGTATATTCCTCTTAAAAAGATTCCAAAAACAATCAATAATATAAACATAGTTTTATATTTAGTTATTGTTCAAATATATCTGAAGGAATTATTTGACGCGTGAGCTAACTGATACTTATGAATGAATAAATGAAACAGGTTAATGTAATCGAATTAAGTTTTTCGTACGACTCGTTTTCAGTTTCCAATTCAACATTTCAACCCCACTCCCACCGAACCCCCACGCCAGAACTCAACCTTTTCTCTCTCTCTCTCTCTCTCTATATATATATATATCTATATATATTTTCCAACTCCACAGAAACCGATAAAACAAGTTACCAGTGGAAAATCTCATAACCGGTCAGAAGCCCAGACAAGAGAAACTGACGATCTATTGTCCTTTTAGTCCACGTCGGACCATCAAATCCATACACATTATAGTTTTCTTCTCTTGCCTCTCTCACCGGCTACTCCCGGTCCTTACCCAAACATCTTGTGAGTGTCCGTATTCTCTCCCACTATAAATACCAGCTCTTAAGATCTAACCTTTTTTTTTCTTTTCTCTCTCTTTTTTCTCCGTTTGCCGGCGACCTCGTCCTTTCGCTTCCCGCCGGCGATTCTAACTCAACTCTTCCCTCACCATCTTTCTCTCTCTCTCAAATTGAGTACTTGGTAAGGTTAACTCTTCTCTGACTCCCTCTATCGTCCGCTCTGTGTAGTTGTTTTGAAAACTGTTTCTTTTAAGACTTAGATCTGGGCATTATCTCATTCTTTAGCTAAATTTGATTCAGTTTCTTTTTCAAAATGACAATTTTGATTGTGTTATGCGCCTTCCTTTTATCATGTTGTTTGTGTATTTGGAAATGGTAGTGGATCTTGATCTAATGATGTTTCATTTTGTTTATTTTTGACATGTTATTGTTCACTGTTAATAATTGCCTGGATTACCTTTTTCCTTTCCAAGTTGTGAATAGTTATTGACTTGTTTAACAACTTCCTACTTTTGTTTTGTTTTGTCCTTTTCCTTTCTCAATAAACTACAAATATGAGGTTTATGTCCTTTTACGTTGTCTATCCGTGAAAAGCTGGATATATGCCAGAGAAACTGGGCAGGTGTAGAATACGTCTAATTGAGAATTGTGTACGCGCTTGTGTGTGCGTGCTAAATGACCATGTTGGGTGGGCTTATTATGTTTGTAGTTAATATTTGTTTCATCATACAATCCTAACGCCTTATATCTTTTCATTGGCTAGAAAAACAAGCTATCGTGAGTATATTTGAAAGCAAATTTGAAAGAGGAGATAATACAAATGGATGGACCTAAAGAGGCCGGACTTAGGAATGTGAGCTCAACATGCTCTATCTCAGAAATGGATGATTTTGATCTCTCTCGTCTGCTTGACAAGCCAAGGCTGAATATAGAGAGGAAGAGGTCATTTGATGAAAGATCTCTTAGTGAACTCTCAATTGGGCTTCCAAGAGTAGGAATCGACAACTATGAGAGCTCATATTCACCTGGGTACAGGTCAGGTTTGGATACACCAGCATCATCTGCCCGCAACTCTTTTGAGCCTCACCCAATGGTGGCTGACGCCTGGGAGGCACTGCGAAAGTCTATGGTGTACTTTAGAGCTCAACCAGTTGGCACCATTGCAGCCTATGATCATGCCTCTGAGGAGGTCTTAAACTATGATCAGGTAATCCCTTCCGAACTAATTCCTCACCCTTGTCATGGTTTTATTAATTCTCTGCACGGTGATGGTAGCTTTAAGCTTAGAACATCTCTTTGATGGTTTATTTTCTGTTTTAAAGCTTAGAACATCTCTTTGATGGTTTAGTTTCAGTTTTACTGTAAGGATGTTACTTAAAAGCCTTTATTTGCTTGTTTCTATTTGTAAAACTGTGCCTCCTATTCCTATTGAAAATTCAGAACCGAACAAGTAATAGAGCTGGAATGCAATGTGGATCATTCTGTAAACGTTATCTGCTAACCACTTCTAATGGTGCCACTTTAGAGTTTGCTGTTAAATGCATTTAGAAACTCAGGAAAGGACTTCTGGGAAATGGTATCCAAGAAACTGCACCTAGTTTTGGGTACAAATTGGAGCAAGTCGAAGGATAGTTTTTAGTTTTTTTCAGGTAAAGCTTAGACAACATTTTTTGTGTTTGTGTTGTTAGTCATCGATTCTTTGCTTTTGCCCCACTTCCTGTAGGTTTTTGTACGTGATTTTGTGCCCAGTGCCCTGGCTTTTCTGATGAATGGTGAACCTGACATAGTTAAGAACTTCCTGCTGAAGACACTTCATCTTCAAGGGTGGGAGAAAAGAATAGATCGGTTCAAACTTGGGGAAGGGGCAATGCCAGCTAGCTTTAAAGTTCTACATGATCCTGTTCGAAAAACAGATACGCTTATTGCAGATTTTGGTGAGAGTGCAATTGGAAGAGTTGCCCCAGTCGACTCTGGTTTTTGGTGGATCATTCTGCTTCGTGCTTATACAAAGTCAACTGGGGATTTATCTTTGGCCGAGACCTCAGAATGTCAAAAGGGAATGAGACTTATATTGACTCTCTGCTTGTCAGAGGGGTTTGATACATTTCCTACTCTTCTTTGTGCTGATGGATGCTCAATGATTGATCGCAGAATGGTGAGCACCCATGGTTTTACAATCCCTCTCTCTATTTCTCATGTACTCAGATTATATATGCGTTTTGATTAGTGTGGCTATTGCTTCCTAGCCATTCCTAACAATGATTTAATGCTTTCATGGAGCTCAATGCGTCTATTGCTTAAGAGTTGGACAAACATTATCTAACAGTTATAAATTGTTATCTGCAATAGCATCATCAGGAATATTCTATACTAAAAATTTCATTCTTAAGCTTTTGCTTAATATGGTTTCTTAAAATTTTGTGTAGCCTACTTGAATTATGGGGGTGATTCTGGTAATCATAAACATGGTAATCAATGAACTACCAATGAACTAACTATTGACAGGCTCCATGAAATAATTGCTTTTTGGAGTCTAAAATCTGGTAGACATCCAGCTGAAGGCATTTGCTGTTTGACTTAATTTCTTACCTTGGAACTGCTAGCCTATGAAACTTTAAATACCGTTTATGTTATCTTTTCTCTTTGGTTTATTGTTTTTTCTTTCACTAAATGGTTTGATGCATGAACACTGGATGCTGTTATTGGTTCTTGTTTGGTTTTGTAGAAGAGCAATTCTTGGGAGTTGATAATTCGATTTTGTGTTAATGTTATCATTCAAATTCGTTTTTAGCTTTTAAAATTCTACTGAAGTTGATTACTATATGTCTAATTTTGTTTTATTCATGCTGCTCTACTAATGTTTTTGAGCTTCTATGCTTTCTCTTTATTCATTAAACTTCTAGATCTTTTGGTTTGTTAATAGTAATACTGTTTTTTGCTATTATTTAGATCTTTTCTTTAAGTTTTGCTTATAAACAGTGGCAATTTTGTGCTACTATTTTGGCGGACTGATTAAACTTTTGTTTGTGCATTGATATTCTGTCTTTTTCTTTAATGTTAATTTAATGTCTTTTCCCCTTTTGGAAGGATAGTTAAGTTACCTTATGCTAATCTTCCACACACTTAAAAACTTGCATGCACGTCAAAAACAAAAAGATAAATGAAATAAAACTGGAAGGTCAATTCAACTGCCTGAATTGCTCGTTCTTTTGTTTGAAATTGCGAGAAGTAAATTTTACCTTCTATGTTATTGCCGGTGATCGTATTAAAAGTTTTAAATTTTCTGTGATGAAGTTTTATCACTTTTAAATGCTTGACAATGCCTTGATATGTTTGGTTCTTGTTACAGGGAATTTATGGTTATCCTATTGAGATCCAAGCACTTTTCTTTATGGCTTTGCGTTGTGCTTTGTCAATGTTAAAACATGATGCCGAAGGAAAAGAATGTATAGAGAGAATAGTGAAACGTTTGCATGCGTTGAGTTATCACATGCGAAGCTACTTCTGGCTTGACTTTCAACAACTAAATGATATATATAGATATAAAACAGAGGAGTACTCTCACACTGCGGTAAATAAGTTCAATGTTATTCCTGATTCAATCCCTGAGTGGGTATTTGATTTTATGCCAACACGTGGTGGCTATTTCATTGGAAATGTTAGTCCTGCAAGGATGGATTTTCGTTGGTTTGCTTTAGGTAACTGTGTAGCTATTCTCTCTTCTCTTGCAACTCCTGAGCAATCAATGGCTATTATGGACCTTATTGAATCTCGGTGGGAGGAGCTGGTTGGAGAAATGCCTCTGAAAATTTGTTATCCTGCAATAGAAAGTCATGACTGGCGAATTGTGACTGGTTGTGATCCAAAGAATACAAGATGGAGTTACCACAATGGAGGATCTTGGCCAGGTATGTGCCTCTTCGTTTCTGAAACTGAAGATTTGATATTAATGTTTCCATATAGAACCTCAGGATGATTATCTTACTGTCATGGTTTTCTGGTGTCACTTGCTAAAAGCTTGAATCTGATCCAATGAAACCATATGCAAGATATTAAAGCTTGTAGGTTGGGACGCCAAGATTATGTTCACTACTTTTGTCTGGTTCTACATTTTGTTCATCTGAGAGAAAATTGTTTTCCTTTGGTTAACCTTAGTGGCATTGCTAATAAAAAATCTGTTGGAGAGAACAGTGGTGGAAACTAATGGGTGACGTGATTGATGGTACTCAATAAGTTCTTACATTCCTAATCATCCTCATTAATGAATGTATTGATTTTCCGATATATTGTCTTTATTTGGATCCAGTCAATGGACATACTATGTATTGAATACTTGCTTTTTCCTCTTTTTGTCTAGGGACCTGGTTAATTCTTGAAATTCTGGATAAGAATAAGCAGAGTTCTTTTAATTGGTTATTGATTTAAATTATACGTAAAACATACCTGGCTTGCATCTAATTCGTAGGGAATATCCTCAATGCAATAGTTCTTTATATCATCATTGTAATGGTTCTTTATATCAATCAACAATCAGTTGCAACTTCTCTGAATAATGCAAAATCTACACTTATAGGCATTTGTATTGTTGAGTCTAGACTCATTCTCCACAATTGGAGGAAATTAACTGGTGCTACTCTGAAAGCATAGCTTATAAGAAGTCACTGCAAACCTCGAAACTTTTTGAATGAAAAAACAAGGGTCTTAGTTCCTTCTAAACAATAAAATATGTTGAAATGACGGAGAATGTATTTATGCATCCAGTTTTTTTTTTTTTTCTGATTCACATATTGTGATGACACTTGGATATTCTACAACATTGGGCTTTAGTTTGTTGGCAAATAATTTTGGCAGCAGCAAAAGTATGCCAGTCCGGTCTGAAAGTTGATGAAATAACACTTCTGTAGGTGTTAACATACTCATGTTTCACCGTGCACGTTGTGCAGATCACCTTTTGCTTCCTGTCCAGATGCTATTGCCTTGCTTTTTCGTTGTTTTTGGGATAACATATTATTGCATCACACATTTCATGAATGCATCTTTTTCATCACCTTGTATTGTTTGGGCTTTTTTCTTCGAGTAAGATTTATAGCACACTTTGTGATAAATTTTTTTAATTTTGCTTATCCTTTCCTTTGCAACATTTGCCCCCTTTCTTTTGTATGAATTCAGTGCTCTTATGGCTGCTAATTGCTGCATGCATCAAAACGGGACGGCCTCAAATTGCAAGGAAAGCAATTGATCTTGCAGAGACCCGTTTGCTTAAAGATAGCTGGCCAGAATATTATGATGGAAAACTTGGAAGATACATTGGTAAACAGGCAAGGAAATATCAAACTTGGTCAATTGCTGGATATTTGGTGGCAAAGATGATGTTGGAGGATCCTTCACATCTGGGAATGATTTCCTTAGAAGAGGACAAGCAAATGAAACCCGTGCTTAAGCGATCTTCTTCTTGGACTTGCTGATAGGGGAACAAAAGCGTTTATTGTTTCTCACAATATCATTCTTTTACATCTGCCTTTGTAGGCTTAACCAAAAATTTGGTTTTGTGTACAATAGCTTCTGCTGGGACAATGTCTTTGATATTCAAATAAGAGATACATTTCGCTATTTATGTTAAGAATTTCTTTTGTGATGGTAAATGCAAATGGCATAAATTTGCCCGAGTCAGTAGATATGGAACATCATTTATGTTAAAGGTCAAAGGAAATGACTGGAAAGAAAGAAAAAAAATAAACTTTTGGATTCAAGGTTGGTGCGCTTGATATTATGATCTTTTTCCTTTTTGGTTAGCTGCTATAATCAGCATATTCCTGCATGGCGGGTGTTTTCGCCTCTGTTGCTCTAGAAAGAAGTTGGGTTGTGCTAGAGTGGACTGCTTACCTTTGGTGGATGTTAGATGAACAGTGTTGGAGCCTGGTATACAAGGTTGAGTTTTTCTTTCTATACCAAGGAACAGTTTGGGACCAAATTCGATTGGAATGGCATAGTGGTGAGATAACTCATAAAATGCTCGCTGACAACCCTAAGAGAGTAAATTTCAATCAACTGCCTTCCTTAACCAATGAAAATGTTAGGACACGTAGGAGCTCATCAACTTGGTAGAGAAAGGGAGTTCGAAATTAATACGGTGGATGCCACAAGAAGAGAGAGAGAGAGAGAGGCGTTTATTATTGAATTCTTCTTTAAGTGTCGATACAAGGACAAGGCTCTTTATAGTTCTCAACCTCCCAACAAACTCTCAAACAATCTCCATAGGACTCACAACGTGTGACCGACCTCTCGTATTGCTTAGCTAACTGACTGCACGTCAGATTACAAGGAATTACAAAAAAAAAAAGTATTATGCTGCATCATAGCTGGCAATTAAAGAGACTTGTTCTCAATTCCAGAGGAGAACTCCGAAAATCTCTTTCCCCCAATATCAGCCCTGCCACCGAATTAGGTACTGAACCTTAATTAGCAACATTTTAGTGCTTAACCATTCTCATGTCTAGAACAAGTTGGGAATGTGAGGAGCTTCGGGTAGCACTCCTTTGAAAGGTTCCAACATTCTGTAGTCGCTTGGAAGTAACGTTAATCACCTTAAGTCGCTCGGCTACAATTCCTCTTAGTACATTGTGCTTAACCAAGATAGTCAAACTTCATGGGCAGTTTGCTAAAATTTCGAACTATATCCCCAGGGTATTTAACCGTGGTAAGCTTAGTTTTCTGTAGCCTCCATGTGAAATTTCTATACATGTATTAACACGGTACTTGAGTCACATCAGCCACAGTCATTGATTGCGGTGTAACAGTCTATATTTACGAGTTAAGATCTTCTGTCTAAGATTATTCTGTCCTATTTTATCTATTGAATCTCAGCCATTTATTTATATAAATTTTGTGTCTATTTATGTCGATTCCGTGTAGATCCCGCATAAATATATGGTTAAGATTCAAATGAATAGAATAGGATAAAGTAATTTTGGACAAAAAATTCGGACTCTTTTGCGAGTCAGGATCTTCTGTCCAAGATTACTCTGTCTTATTCTGTCCATTAAATCTCAACCATCTATTTATGTGAATCCTATATCTATTTATGTGAATCCCGTGTAAATCTTACATAAATAAATGGTTATAATTTAAACGGATAGAATAGAACAGAGTAACTTTGGATAGAAAATTTGAATTCCCTCCCCCAACTTCTTAGCAAGAGTCAAATCAAGGAAGTTATAGGTGCTTGTAAATCTCTTAAGATTTACAAAGCTTTCCTTCCCACATATCTAGTGACATTTATTGTGTTTTGCCACCGAGAGCACTTACAGAAATGACAAGATCAGTGCTTTAAACCCCATAGGTTATAGTCATTTCTACCACCTCCTTTTCATCCATTAACAGATCTTCACCCACTTCAGCCTCTTGACCATAAACTTCTATCATGAATATTTGAGTCTTTTTTATTGCACATTTATGAGCCCTTTCATAAGGCCGATCAGAAAAATAAAATAGACCCTTCAATTTTTCTCATCCCTACTCTTAGCAGTTGTGAGATATTTGTGAAGTGTTGGAGAGGTAAGGTTCTTAGTGGTTGATCTTGGTGTGGCGATTGGAGTGCGTCAAAGTGGTTTGGTGTTGTTTGGAGGATGTGGATTTTGAATGTATGTTTTGGGGTTGTACATTGGAGGTGAATGAACTAGATTTGGTAGATTACTGAGGGCTGAAATTGAGTCTTCTTGCAACCTTGCATATTCAATAGCTGCAAACAAGGTGGTTGGGTTAGAGGCTTTTAAAAAGGGCTTTAAGGTGGGTTTAAGGCTAGCAATAAACTCTCCAGGAAGTAATCGGTAGGTAAATAATATAGGATTTCTTTGCAACATCTGAGATTTTAGATTCTCAAATTCATCAATAAAATCTTCAAGAGATCCAATTTATTGAACCTTTCTACCACTTTATTATCCAATTCATCTTTGAATCGAGCACACACATCAGTAACAAATTTAGGCCATTTAACATTCTTTCAAGCTGAAATATAACTATTGAACCAAGTGGCTACCTGATATGGGCAAAAATGATGCGTGAGGAAGACAAATGAAACGACGTGGCAGAGAAGAAGGCTGGTAAGTGGGACGAAGTCATAACGAGATCACAAAGTAATAAGTGCAGAGGAAGATGACGTAGTATGGTATAGAGTCGCTATGAATAAAACAAGTTGTGTATGGGAGTGACAAATGTATTGATATGATTGACTGTGTAGTAACGGGTGTATTAGTCGTTATTATAGCCGTTGATGCGAGGGAAACTGTAACTGTTTTTCTGTTTACACCAAAAACATAATCCTTTTGTTCGATGCTCATCCAATTCTTTGCTTGTAGTCTTTCCGCCATTTTGCGACGTAAGCTCCCAAATCAGGTTCTGATACCAATTCGTTACAAGTATTTATTTGTAATCGAATTAGGGATATAGTGTTCTATTCGATAAAGCAAAAGAGACTGGAGAGGAAGAAGAAGAAGCTGAACAGAAGAGAGAGAGAGAGAGTCCAATTTCTTAAGAGAGAAAAACAGTTACAATTGTTAGTTGATTTTCATCCCTCGCATCAATGGCTATAATAACGACTAATACACCCGTTACTACCCAGCTAATCATATCAATACATTGTCACTCCCTTACATGACTCGTTTTATTCATACGACTCTATATCTTACTACGTCGTCTTCCTCTTCACTTATTTCTCGCCTCTTGTTACGAAATCGTCCCACTTATGAGCCTTCTCCTCTTCTACGTTGTTTCATCCGTCTTCCTCATCCATCATTTCCGCCCGTATCAAGGGACGGACAGTGATGTGTTGTCAGGAGGCATGCGATGGCAGGAACACATATATTGGGCAGCAACGGCAGTGAGACCCAGTAGAAAACTTTTGATTAGAATCGAGTGTGTTCACCAGCAGTGGGAGGAAGAAACATGGGAGCAGTGGCAGGAAGAACCTTGCTTGACTAGGGTTTTCAAGTTTTAGTTCTACGGTTTCTTACTGATGAAGGATGGTTGGCAATATGAATAAACCTATTCTAGAGTTAGAATATGAGATGTTTGGCAACAAGATAAGGTTATCCTAGGTTTAAAAAATGTTTGTTTAGATATGAGATTAGTATATTCTAGGCTAGGAATAAGGTATTCATACCTCAAAATGAGGCGAATTGTTTGGTAAAAAACATTAAGCTATTCTATATTTAGAATAAGAGTTGTTTAGGTATGAGTTACTTAAACTACAAAAAAAAAAACTAGAAAAGGAATAACCTTTTTAGCTTTAAGATTAAGTAATCCTAAAACTAAATTAAGTAATTTTAAATATAAATAAATTCCTAATTTTACCAAGTTCCAAACATAATTTTAAAATTGTCTTAAAATTACATTTTAAAAATAATTATTTTTCTTAATTTGATTAGGATTAATAATTAATTTGATTCCTTGCTAAATTTTATAAAACTAAAATTAGAATTAATCAATTTAAATTAGATTCAAAGTAATTAATTAGACTCGTTAAAGTTGGAAGAAAGGGTTTTCTAGAAAGCTTACTTATGCAACTTTGAAAAGAAGTTTTTCTAAATTATTATAAGTAAGAAGTATAATTTGTTGAAACTTTTTTCAATTAATTTTATTAATGTAATCAAGATAATTACAAATAGTTTTCAATTGCTTTCCTACTTAGATCATAGAAATTTAATTTATTTAGGAATTAATGAGTTTAATCTTATTTAATTATCTAAGGAGTTGAAAATATTATTTTAGATTATGAAGATCAATAACAGTAATCATATAAGGCTTAATATTATATATATATAATTTAATTATGAGTGCTGAAGTTGCATGCTTTATTTATAGGTTTGATATATATATTGAATGTATGTTAAATTATATTTTTATATGTATGATATTTAACATGAAATTTTGTGTTTGATGAGATAAATAAAATTAAATCCCTCATTAAAATTTGAGTTCATGTTGAGAACATGATTATGGTCTTCTATTATTATAATAATAAACTAGGGTGTTGTTTATTATTAGGCTTGTTGAATAAGTACAAGGCCTCTTCAATCCAAATATGTTTAGTTTTATAATGGTGGATCAAACTTAACTAAAGTTGTGTCATTTAGATGAGCAAACTTATGGTCACATAAATTTAGAGGCAAGGTTGGGAAAAGACATGTTTTGACAAAAGTTGTCATCTAACAAATCTCAGGGTTACATGAGATGTGATTGATAAAGTTGTTATCTAACTAATTTAGATTAGTTCGTTTGTTAAGTAAATTTAAGATCAACTGAATTTGAATAAGATCATAGCCCACTAGAGATATTAATATTTCCAAATAGTAGTGAGAGCTATTGTTTCGAATAAAATAAGGAGAGTATCCAAATTTATGATTGAAATCCTGATTTTGTTTTGTAGTTGTGGCATATAATCAATTATTTGCTTTTCTTATATTTATATTTTGTTCTGAGTAGAATTTACCTTTTTTAGTATTGTTGATACTAATAGTTAGTGAACCAACTTTCATAGATATAGGTTGTGTTCTTAAAGTTAGAAAGGAAGTTTGTATGTCTATATGTAATTTTGCTATTAATTCATGTCGAGGATTTGGAGATAAAGTTTTAGAGATATGTCAAAATCATATGGATAACAAAATATAATGAGATTTTAAGTTGACTACATCTCATTAACTTTGATGATATGTCAACATTATGATAGTATAAGATGCAAGAGGTCGCATGAATGAAAACTAAAAGGCATAATATCTTGATAGAATTGTTCCATTCAATTTAACCTAATAAAAGGCATAAAATATATCCTTATTAAGGTATATTTTACTCAGAACAATACTATTTCAAGATTGGAATAGCTTTAATGAAGCATTAATTGCAATTAGGCCGAATACATTTTTATTTAGCGGAAGTGTTTAATTGGATCAATAAGTTCTTTAATGAACTTGGTATAGTTCCTTACATCTTTTAGACAATAATGTCCTGTAGAACATTAGATCCGTTTGGCATACAAAAGGAACTAAGGTCTCATTAAAGATCCAAGTTTATATTTAGGTAGTTTCTCTTAATTATAATGATAATTAAGATGAAAATTATGAGATTTAAATAACTGCTTACTATAGAAAATCTTATAGAATTCTCTCACTAGACCATTGTCCCAACAATAACATTATCATCAAATGGCAATATGGTATAAGATACTTAAATGATTGGCTTAGTGTAAATGCAAGATTGTTGGTTTATGTCCTACAACCAATCAGTTTAATGTAGTTTGGTGACGATTATTTAAATACATTCTTTATCTTATACATTTTTGGACGTATATGATAAATCTCATATAGTAAATATACATTGAAAATGAAATTATGATAAGATTATAATTATGAGTTTTATATGAAATTTATGTATTTTTTCCTAAATTGTTCTTAGTCATTTTTTTGTTGAAACTAGACTTAATATAATAAAAAAAAACTAGCACACATTATGTTTCTATCTTATGAAAGAAGTAGTTAACCTAATAGGCTAACGTATGGAGAAATTTAAAACAACTATGTGGGTGTTTGTTAGAGGACAACTCACTGAACTAACCCTATATCAGAATCTCATTTCAAATATTACTAGTATGTCTATGAAAATTTTCATTGTAATAATTATGGTTACAATTCTAGAGTTAGAATATGAGATGTTTGGCAACAAGATAAGGTTATCCTAGGCTTAAAAAATGTTTGTTTAGATATGAGATTAGAGTATTCTAGGTTAGGAATAAAGTATTCATACCTCAAAATAAGGCTTGTTTGGTAACAAACACTAATATTCTATATTTAGAATAAGAGTTGTTTAGGTATGAGTTACTTAAACTAACAAAAACTAAAAAAGGAATAACCTTTTTAGCTTTAAGATTAAGTAATCCTAAAACTAAATTAAGTAATTTTAAATATGAAAAATTCCTAATTTTACCAAGTTCCAAACATAATTTTAAAATTGTCTTAAAATTACATTTTAAAAATAATTATTTTTCTTAATTTGATTAGGATTAATAATTAATTTGATTCCTTGCTAAATTTTATAAAACAAAAATTAGAATTAATTAATTCTTATTAGATTGAAAGTAATTAATTAGACTCGTTAAAGTTAGCAAAAAGGGTTTTCTAGAAAGTTTACTTATGCAACTTTGAAAAGAAGTTTTTCTAAATTATTATAAGTAAGAAATATTTTAGGCGCTTAGTTCATAGAGGGCAATGAGAATGAGAATGAGAATGAGAATGAATATAGTGAGGAATGAGAATGGATATAATCATTATAATTATGATGGTTGGTTAAGATGAAGGAATGATTACTATTACCATTGATGGTAGTTGGTTTGTTAAAAATGTTAAAAAATAAAATTTTGTTAAAATTTTGTTTTATAGGAAATTTTAAATATATTTTAAATGATTATTTTTAATTTATGCACCCTAATTATAATAACAAAATGTTTAAAATTAAGTATATTGTGATTTTTCCTTTCCAATAACTCTTGAAGAAAAAAATACTCTAGTATTTTCTTGCATCAAGATATCATTAGTTACATAATATCCTCAAAATATAGAGTAACCATCCAAAATATTATGCAATTTATCGACACAACTATAATGTCCACCATTTCATTGCTACAGTAAAATTAAGTAACATAGTTTAATACAATTTACATTCCTCTAATAATGCAAATGATGTTAGATTCTAAGTAATTAATAAATAATATTTAATTAATTACATTGTAATTAACTAATTAATTAATTATATTTTAATTAATTAATTAAATTTTAATTAATTACATCTTACTTATATTTTAATTAACGTTTTAATTAATCAATTTTAATTAATTATATTTTAATTAATTATATTTTAATTAATCATGTAATTAATTATATTTTAATTAACTAATTAGATTTTATGTTGATTAATTATTTTAATTAATTAATTAATTATATTTTGTAATTATTTTAATTAATTAATTAATTAGCTTTTATCTTAATTAATTAAATTTATTAATCATTTATATTTTATATTTTAATTAAATACATTTTAATTATATTTAATTAAAAATTACAAAATTAGTGTTGGTAGGAATTAAACTCATTCCTCCCATACATGGAGGGTATGGACCATTACCTAAAACTTGGGTATGAAAAAACTATTCAATCAATCATAATAACTAACCAACTATTACCATTCATTCTATTCCCATTGATTTATTCCCATACCCCTTAACCAAGCACGCCTGAAACTTTTTTCGGTTAATTTTATTAAAGGAATCAAGATAATTACAAATAGTTTTCAATTGTTTTCTACTTAGATCATAGAAATTTAATTCATTTATGAATTAACGAGTTTAATCTTATTTAATTATCTAAGGAGTTGAAAATATTATTTTAGATTATGAAGATCAATAACTATAATCATATAAAGCTTGATATTTTTTAATATATAATTTGATTATGAGTGCATAAGTTGCATGTTTTATTTATATGTTTGATATGTATATTGAATGTATGTTAAATTGTATTTTTATATGTATGATATTTAACATAAAATTTTGTGTTTGATGAGACAAATAAAATTAAACCCTTCATTAAAATTTGAGTACATATTGAAAACATGATTATGGTCTTCTATTATTATAAGAATAAACTAGAGTGCTGTTTATTATTAGGCTTGTTGAATAAGCATAAGGCCGCTTTAATCAAGATATGTTTAGTTTTATAATGGTGGATCATACTTAACTAAAGTTGTGTCATTTAGATGAGCAAACTTAAGATCATATAAATTTGGAAGCAAGGTTAGGAAAAGACATGTTTTGAAAAAAGTTATCATCTAACAAATTTAGGAGTCACATGAGATGTGATTAATAAAGTTGTTATCTAACTAATTTAGGTTAGTTAGTTTGTTGAGTAAATTTAAGATCAACTGAATTTGAATGAGATCATAGCCCACTAGAGATATTAATCTTTCCAAATAGTAGTGAGAGCTATTGTTTCGAATAAAATAATGAGAGTATCCAAATTTATGGTTGAAATCCTGATCTTATTTGGTAGTTGTGGCATATAACCAATTATTTGCTTTTCCTACATTTATATTTTGTTATGAGTAAAATTTACCTTTTTTAGCATTGTTGATACTAAGAGTCAACTTTCATAGACATAGGTAATGTTTAAGAAGAGATCTTAAAGTTAGAAAGGAAATTGTATGCGGATCTATATGTAATTTTGCTGTTAATTCATGTTGAAGATTTAGAGTTAAAGTTTTAGAGACATGTCAAAATCATATGGATGACAAAATATAATGAGATTTTAAGTTGACTACATCTCATTAACTTTGATGATATGTCAACATTATGATAGCAAGATGCAAGAGGTTGCATGAAGGAAAACTAAAAAGTATAGTATCTTGATAGAATTGTTCCATTCAATTTAACCAACTAAAAGCATGAATATGGACTACAATTAAAAGAATTTACTATAATATGACAACAGTCATCAATTAAAGGAAAAATGATTGATTGACTTTTCTTTCGAATATATATATATATAATTCAAGTATATGATACTAAATATGGATTCAATATTACTATAAAGTTCAAGGCATGATAAGAAATAGATTTTTAAGTAAAAGTAAGTAATCCAAGTTTATATAAATAGTTTGTATGTGTTGGATCAATGGATATTTATTATTCTTAACAGAAGTGGAAAAATACAAAGTTAAGTAATGGAGACTATCTTTTTATGCCATATTGGTTAAATCAATGTAATGAGGACAAAGTTACATATATATAAGGATATATGTATCCTTTTGATTGTGAATTGTATGAAACTTATTAAGTTGAAAATAATCAACCATTGGTGAAAGGATGATGATGACATTGAATTGTCAAATGTTATCCTTATGTTGCATTAGATGTAATAACAAGTCATTAAAGGATGATACATATACTTCATTATATTACTAATAATTTTATGAGATATAGTCATATGTATTAAATAGAATATTAATTTAAAATTTTGAAAAGTTCAATTACATCTAAGTAGAGAATAAATATTAAGAATGTTAAAGCATTTTGAAGAGATCGATGTAGTGAGATTAAAGTTTTATTGTTTATATATAGGGAATGAGATTCTCTGGTGAATACCTTAATAATAAAATTCAATAAGAATATGAATATGTGTAAGGAGAAATATACAATATGAGTTATTGTATAATTTAATATTTATTTCTTATATAGCTATGCCTAATACAACAACTTACCTTTGAAAGTTACAATAAAATCAGTTAACAATATTTCATATTAAATATGAAATGATAAGACTTTGAAAGAGTCAAATTTAAAATTTTAAGATGTGATGCTTAGTTGAAGCATTTATTATCCAATAAGTTCATAACTAAATCAGATAATAAATGGTTATGATATATCCAAATTTTGGATATAATCTTATAAACCTTATTGAATAAAAAGTTTGTTTCAATGAATATTCATAGGAGAATGGTTCTCAAGATAAGTAGTAGGAGTAAGATAAAATTTTAATAGTTCAAATGTCTTAACAATATATCTAATTGGAACTAGTGCTTTTGTTAATTCATTTGATATATAGTTGAAAAGCTACGAAACATTGAAAGATTCACTTTCATGATGAATTCATAAAGTCCGTGTTATAGATGATTGCGAATTTATCATGTCTACAAAAAGATTTGGGGATTATAGTTGTCCTTTTCAGTGCGAATATGTAGAGATATATTGCTTATAGAGAGAACAATAACTCACATTTTCAATTGTTGAAAATATGATTATCTAAGAACAACTTTTGTTAGATATGAAAAGGTAATAAGTTAATTATAGGAATTAGATCTATAAAGATAGATATATAATTTATTTAGATATTATAAGTCCAAATATATAGATAATGTACTAAATGTGATTAATATTTGAGATATTTGGTACATATAAAATATTAAAGATATCCATTATTTTATGTATGAGTTGATATGTAAGTTCAAGATTATGTAGATATTAGCTTTAGAAATAAATCCTTATTAAGGTATATTTTACCTAAAACAATACTATTTCAAGATTGGAATAGCTTTAATGAAGCATTAATTGCAATTAGGCCAAATACATTTTTATTTAGTGGAAATGTTTAATTAGATCAATAAGTTCTTTAATGAACTTAGTATAGTTCCTTACATTTTTTAGACAATAATGTCATGTAGAACATTAGATCCATTTGGCATACAAAAAGAACTAAGGCCTCATCAAAGATCCAAGTTTATATTTAGGTAGTTTCTCTTAATTATAATAATAATTAAGATGAAAATTGTGAGATTTAAATAACCATTTACTATAGAAAATCTTTTAGAATTCTCTCACTAGACCATTGTCCTAACAGTAGCATTATCATCATATGGCAATATGGTATAAGATACTTAAATAATTGGCTTAGTGTACATGCAAGATTGTTGGTTTATTTCCTACAACCAATCAGTTGATTGTAGTTTGGTGACAATTATTTAAATACATTCTTTATCTTATATATATTTGGACGCATATGATAAATCTCATATAGTAAATATACATTGAAAATGAAATTATGATAAGATTATAATTATGAGTTTTATATGGCATGTATGTATTTTTCCTTAAATTGTTCTTAGTCATTTTTCTATTGAGACTAGACAATAATATAGTGCAAAAAAACTAGCACATATTATGTTTCTGTCTTATGTAAGAAGTAGTTAACCTAATAAACTAAAGTATGGAGATACTTAAAACAACTATGTGGGTGTTTGTTCGGGAACAACTTACTGAACTAACCCTATATAAGAATCTCATTTGGAATATTACTTGTATGTTTATAAATTTTTTTATTGTAATGATTATATAAGTGATCATTTGACTTGAGGTCATCAAAGTATCTCGTATAAGGATTGCTATATTTTAATGCTTCTTAGGACCTGTTCTAATTAAGGATAGTTTAGTATGTATTCATTGAATTTAGCATAAACTATAAGAAGATAGTTGGGTGATCAATATAAGATTCATCACCTTAAAATGATTAGGGAAGATGTTTTATTATTCTCGATTAGTGTTTGTGTCTTGATTAGTATTGGTTTAGGAAATCATTGGCCAATTTGAAATGACACTTTGAAAAATATTTTCAAATATCATTAATTGAATTAATTACTAATGATAGAAAACTGATATGAATGGATTCAAATAATGTAGATATTATTTCTATGTTATATGTCTAATCAGAACATTATATAATGGAAGAGATTGAATTATATGAAAAATCATGTACGAAAAGTTTAACAAAAATTACTTTTACATTTTTAAATATTTAGGTAATCATGACTAGTGATATTGGTTTCGTATCGTACCAGCCAAAAAAGGTACAAAATCGTGTTCAAAGGTATTGTTGTAAATAAAATAAATATTTTTATTACTAACAATAATTATACATTAAATAAAACTTAAAAATAAAATTTTTAACTAAATTATTATAACCTTTTATATAATATTTATTAATAAAGTATTAATAAAAATTATTTTTAAAAATAAATAATTTATTATTTATAAACTAATATCTATTTTAAATATATTGTAATTATTAAAATCAAACTTATTTGAATTTTACATATTTTTAATTTTTAAAATATAATTATATTAATTAATAATTATTAAATTAATTTTATAAATTAAACAAAATTTTAAATTAAATTAAGTTATTTATAATTTTTAGTAATAATTAATTTCAATTAATTAAATATATAATATTAAAATAAATTATTTAAATTCTTATTAATAATTAATATATTAAATAATTAAATAATATATATTTAATTGATAGTAAATTAAATAATATATGCTTTTTGTTTCAGGTTTTACTTCTAGTTGATTGTTCCTATCACGAACTCTTGTTGTAAATTGTAATAGTTAGAGAGTTAATGATCTTTATTATTCTTTTTATTTGATATTTTGATGTAATAATTATTTATTATATGATAAAATTGTAATATTTTAAATACTTTGTATTTTTCTTATGATAATTAAATGATCTTTTTTCATATTCATTGTGGTTATTATTTATATGTGAAAATTAATTTTAATAAAAATAAATAATTTTTTATTTTAAATATTTATTATTATGATTTTTAGACATAAGGATGATGTAAAATTATAAAGTATATAATATAATATACGGATGGACTATTTTGCAAAATTTAAAAAATTTAGAGACTATTTCATAAATTTAAAAATTACCTAAAACGGTATCCGGTATTGACCAATACTAATATCAGTATCGGTATACTATCGTACCATAACCAAATCTAGTACTAATACTGGTACGATATTCATAACATTGGTTATGACACCAATTTTGATATATTAATATAAATTATTTAATTAGAAAATTAAATATAAATCAAACGAATTTAATTTAGCTAATAATAAATATAATTTAGAGTTATAATTTATATTCATTGCCAATATATTTGGGAACCTAATGGGTTGCACACAAAAAACGCGTTGAAGAGAGAAAATATGTTTTAATCAAGTTGGATTTACTGTAAAGTTTGAGAAACTTTATGATTAAATATGAGGTATTTAATAAATAAAGATCTATATGAGGTATTAGATCTTATATGGACCTAATTAGTATTTAATTATAATTAATTTGAATTCTAATTAAATTTAAATAAAATAGAATTTAATTTTAATTAAATTATTAAAATATCAAAAAGCTATTATAAATAGGCTTAGACTTTAAGAAAGCTAATACTTGTTACCTAACCCTATCTGTTAGAGTAGTGCCCTAAAGGCAATCCCCTTTAGCGCTTTTTGTTCATAGTCATGTACAGACTTTATGAATAAATA
>JANIJH010000003.1:38869406-38891702 GCA_024520975.1 Erythroxylum areolatum
CTTATATGGTTATGGTATATGATGGTCTGTTTCTAGGCTTTAAACCAATAAGGAGAACATTTTCAAGATACCATTTATTTTTGTCTCTGTGATTAACATTGTAGGATGAGAAGGGGAAAAAATTTAGGAATTAACTGCAGAATGTAGGATGAGAAGAGCATAGTGGATAGCTATCCAAGAAAGTTCAAAATGTAGTATGTAACTTGAGAGAATTCATCCATAGACAATGAGCTGGTGGAGTTTAGTTGGTCTTAGTTCTTTGCTTGTATTGTTTGTTAATATGAAGTAGATCTGCAGTTCTTTATTGCTGCTTTAACCTCTTGACTAGGCACACACGAGGGAAGAAAATTAGTTAATTTTTAGGTTATAAATGTACAATTCTTTCCCTTGTGTCACAACTCACCAAGGACACGAGTGACTCTCTTATTAGAATGTGTTAACAAGTTATTTATTACTTTGTTGCTATTACTCATCTGTTGGTTGAATAGGACTTTGCTTCAACTTTTTGTCTCTCTTGTTGTGTATCTTCAGTTTAAGTTTCAATTGTGAAATTTAGAGATTCTTGAACTGAGTTATTTTACCCTTTCAGCAATTTGTTCAGTCTGCTTTTAAGTTGAAGATGTCCCTTGAATAGTTCCCAAGTTGCTTGAAAATAATGCCACTCCTAAAAATTGCAGTCTAGTCAGCATTTTTGTTAGTATCAAACCCCATTTTCTCCCATCATGTTAAAACCAACATTTGTTATGTGGGACACATTTATTAAAAGGATTGATTACAGTCACACGGCTCTCAATGTGTTAAAAGGGACAAGTGGTGACCTTATGAAAACAAGATCACTTAATTTTGGTTATTCTTAATACTAACTTTTATTTTATCCATTTCTGTCAACTATTCTACATTAGCATTGTTCTGCAATCATTTTCACTGCTTCCTCAAAATGTACAGTAATAAGGTTGTAACTCAATTCAAGGAACACAAATATTTCTTGCTCTGTAATAAGAAAGTTCAAAAACTTGAAAGGCGATTTTTAATCTCAACATTTATACCAACGAATGATCTCAATAAAGAGGTGCTCCATATCATGGTAAAGAGTCAAGAAAAACTTCAACCGTAGTTGGTTTACTAGGACTTTATTACGTTTCTTCCTAATGAAAAGCTTTCATTCCTGCTTGTTTATGTAAGTATAGTAGTCCCCTACAAATCTCAGGCAACTTATTAACAAACTATGCCAAATCTTTTTGAATTCCTTTAAGCATGATTGTAGACCTTTATGCTTTAATAGGGTGAAGTACACAGTTTAAATCTCCCACCAACTTTAATGATTTGTTCATTAAATTCTGAATTGTTTTTATTACTTTCAGTAGTATAGCTTTGAAGCTCAAACTTAAAGGCATAAATAATTAAGTTATCAAATGGTTTTCCTATTCTAACCCATCGACAAGTAAAATGAATAACTTATTTCCATGCAATAAGACAATGATCACTCAAACATTCTAGTTAAACTTCTTTCAATTTGCACATGCTTCCCTTAATAGTCATTCACATATGTATACATAACAATCAAAGAATATTTTCAAATCAAGGTAAGATAAAGAAGGACTTACCACTTTGAGAGGAAATCGTCTAATTCAAGTTTCCGAATGGGAGAAGATTTTTGTCTCTGTAATGCAAGTTTCCGACCAACAACAATGCTTTTGGTGTTTCTAAGCAGAGAAGAGGAAACAGGACACAACATGAATAAGATGAAACAAAGAAGCATAAATTTCTTTTCAATATTTGGTACTTTCCAATATTTCTAACATTTAACATTTATATTGACACATTTAAGACTGGGATAAATGAATAAGCAAGCAATATATACCTATAAAGTGTAAGCTGATATACTAAATACACTTAGAATTCCCAGTTTACATATATATTGTTCCTAAATATCACCTTTGGTCCTTCATTGAACATTCTAAACTACTAAGCAAATAACTCACCAACTCATGCAAAATGAACCAATAAATTATTATTGCAAAGACTATTGGATTATCAATTATAATATGTTCAATTTTACCATAACAGTATCCTTTTACACTCTTCAAGAGCCTTCAGATGGTTCAATCCACATGACATCTTTTCTGTACAAAAGTTACATACACAAGATGGCATGACAATTGACACACACACACTTGATATATATATATCAAATGTATGATGATCCATGAATGGAGAGTACCATCAAATGGTAATTAAGGTACATGCTAGAACAGATATTCCAATATAGATGCCCTGAAAAGCTCTTTTATTCAGTACAGAAGGAAGGAAAATTGATGTATGCAATAGGGAATCTTCTTGAGCACTAGAAAAGATATTGCTTTTACAGGAAAAGATATTGCTTTTAAAGGAACATGAAAGGGAGATAGGAAAAAAAGCTGATGAGAAGTTACACGGTCAATTGCCAGGATTCGTTGTGCTAGACATTCACATTTTTTGTTTTTATATTCTCAGTTAAGTCTAAAGATCCTGAAAGAGCAAATTTTTTAAATTGAAAATGCATCAGACTCTTAAAATAAAAGGCTTTGAGGGTAGTTGTGAAGGTTAAGAGGCCTCCATCTTAGAAACTGTTTAAAAAAGGACAAAGTGCAACCCTTCCTTTTCTCTTTCTCCATTACACCAAAACAAAGATGTATGCAGAATATTCACAATAAAACATGAAGTGGGAGACTAGATCTGTCATTAGTGCACTAGAACATTATAATATGTCATTGATCATAATATATGCCTAATTTCAATAATTTCCCCAAATCATGGTAGATATTGACATCTTAACATCCCTACTTGAATATTACGAATCAATTGCATCACTAACCAATCCCCAATTGACCTTACCCATTTGACTCTATACACAATCTTCTTTAACATGGACAGAAAACTCAACAACATGATCAATGATTTTACTATCATGCAATAAGACATTCACAAAATCAGTCAAACATTCTAATTAAACTTCTTTAACATTGCAAATGCTTCCCTTAAGTCATTCACGTATGTGTACACAACAAACAAAGTATATTCTCATATCAAGGTAAGATAAAGGAATTACCACTTCCACCAGAAGTCGTCTAATTTCGAGTTTCTGATTGCGACTCCTAACAATGCTGTTGTTTCTGTAAAAGCAGAGAAGAGGAAAACAGATTTTAATTCAAAATGGCCTTTCAACACTTTCGGTTTTCTTGGTGGAAAACCCAATGAATAGAACGTAATGCCTCACCCAATCGATACCCATCAACAAAACCGAATCCCTTACCCCTTCGACACACATCAACGAACCCATACGAAACCCATTACGTATTCCAGAAGAACAAAAATGATGGGATGAAAAGAGTCTTACCCAGAAGAGAGGCTCGAGTGTCGAACGCTGGGTTGGCTTAAAGGGAGAGTGACATTTCTGAAGACGAAGCAGGTGGAAGAAGACGAGGTGCGACAGAGACGAAGCAGATGCACGAAGAGGAGGTGCGACAGAGACGAGGTGTGACAGAGTGCTGAACAGTGTAGGTTTTGTCACAAAAACAGGGTGATTTTTGTCATTTCTCACTCTTGTCCGTAGGACAAATTTTTTCTGTACCTCAGTTTTGAAACGGACAGAAATTTATGTCCTTATCCTCTGAGGATAGAACAAAAACCATTGAGGACAGCAACCAAACAGGATGAAGGACAGAACTTTTGCGTCCTTATCCACTGTCCTCACCCCTGAGGACACTAACCAAACGCGTTATTATTTGGTGTCTTGTCCCTTTTGCCCATCTTGCACCGGTAATTATTTGGTATTGGAAAAACACATTATTATCATACGCGTAGAATTTGAGAAAGTCTATTATCAATCGTATCTTTACCTAACAGAGAGACTATTTTTTATAGATTTATATGCAAAGTGTCATAAAGATACTACAAAATTAAAAAGGATGTGCATACATATGACAAACAAAAATAATAAAATAAAATAACTAAGTAAATAAGTCAAATAAACGTAAAAAGTAAAAAATAGCTAAATACATAATACAAATAAATAATAAATAGAAACAAAAATAACATTAATAATAAAAATCGGTAATGCAATACAAAAATTGAAAAACACAATAAACACATGAAATTAAGAGAACTTCACCTAACCATTTAAACTCATTCCACCCTATCAAATGTTCTAAAATATTTTCGTTTACACATATTTATGAATCTCTTGTATATTTGAATAAATTGATGGATTATCAATAGTTTTAAAATTTGTATAGTGTACAAGCCATACCATATTTTCAATAATATTGAATTACAAAATATAATGCCTTAATAATAAATTATAAAAATTAAAGCAAGTTGTAACTTATTAGCCTATTTAAGCTTTATAGGATAATGTTTTGCATAAAATAAGCCTCCTCAAAATAGGAAAAGCTTTATACCAAATATGATATACTATTAAAGCTAGTTAGTTAATACTAAAGGGAAGGACCATGTTTTAAAATAGTCGATATGGCTTGAAAATTAACGTTTGGAAGTTTATTCGTTTACTACTTTTGGAAAAGTTAGGATAATGTTCATAATTTTATTTTATTGATAAATATCAAAACAATAATATCGAATATGTAGTGATTTTTACATATTAAGAGCATTCTAATAATGTTTTTATCTAATCGAGGAGCATGAAATAAAAGCAAAAGGTATTTAAAAATAATATGAAGACAGGTGTTTGTATTTCATTGTAAGAGATAGCTTAATACTACTGAGATTAAATATGCAATGGTGTAAAGAGATGATGGTGCTTTAAAAAGAAGGATATAATATAATTACTTTGAACTGACTTTTAACATCAAATTAATTTATATTAGTATATCAACCATGAGATACGATTCGTAAACAACCAACAATAGTATATAATACTCATACTCTCCCTTTTTCTCTAACTCATGCTCTCTTTTCTTTCTTACCCATTTAATTTTCTGTACTTCTCTTTTACTCGTGAAACTAAATTCTTTGCCTCTTTGTCATTATGATTTAGGTATTCTTTCTCACTTAACCATCAGTCTTTCCTTGGTCACCTTTGCTTACTTCATTTACCTTACTTCTCTAGCTTGGCCTCCCTTCTTTTTCCAATATCATGTGGTTGCTTTTCTCCCCCTCATATAGAACCTTTGCTCTCCTCTTCTTCAACATCCCTACCAGCTCTATTCACCCCTTAAAAAGCTTAGGAAGCTCAAGTTTTGTCTCATTGCACTACCGTTATGGTTACTTCCTTGTGCTCACCTGTGGTTGCTTTTTTTCCTTAGGGGGCTCAGAGAATGTTCTCTGGTACTACTATTGCCCCTTCTAGAACTTCTCAAGAAGTTTTGGTCTCTCTGGTCCTCTTCACTCTAGCCTTGAAAAGAACCTAAAGTCAAGTTGTGGGTGATTCTTTCGCTTTTAACAAACTAAGATTCCTTTCTGCACCAGTTGGATCTTCTTCTTCGTAAGGATCCTCCCATAGAAGCTCTTCAATAAGGAGAAGCTAATTAGTCAACATTAGTAGGATTATTTGCTAAGAAGGGACTTACATTTATGAGTTATTCAATATTGCAATAACCACAAGTGCATAACATAGCTGTAGCTAGTATCGGTAAGTACGGGTCGATCTCACAAAGACAGTGATTACTAATAATTAGCTTTTTTCTATTATCCACTCTCCATATTGATTTTGGATTTTAATAAAGAAAATAAAACTTAATTAAAATAAAATAGGCAATGATATTGAACGAAGAATTACAAATTCACTTAGAAAATTACCAATATTAATAAATAGTATCTAGGTTTTGAATCCCGCTAAGCCTTAACAAATTGATCTTTTATTACTCAATTGTTTTATTGATTTATTGGATCATGGAGATTCCTATCGTATGCTAATAGCTAGCCTTAAGTCTATAATAACTATTCATAAGGTTTTCAATCGAATTACTCAAGTTAAAGTTTATAGAGTTTCTTTACCAAATTGTGAATCCCTTTATTAAGTTTAACTCTAATTCAGAAGATTTATGTCATCCCATCTTTAGGATTGCAATCATCTTTTTCTAATTACGGTAGATTTATTCAGCAATAGGATTTCTCAATCTCTATGTATGAAATCAAATTATCTAATATTCTCAGGTCTACTAGAACATAAATAAAACATGTAATCATATCACAATATAATAATCAAACCAATTGTATTAATAAAAGAATCAAATCATGTCAAAGTATTAACATAGGGTTCATCTAACCTAAATACTAATAAGATTTTTAGTTACCTATTATCAAACACGAAATCAAACACACGTTGAAGGAAAAACGAATTGAAAATAATAGGTTCATAATTTTAAATCTACCTGATTGTCTTCTATCGAGTATTCTTGCGATGTAGAGGTTTAATCTTGTATTTTGATGGATCTTTAGATGAATTCCTCATGTTTTCACCTTTTTGGATCAAAATTACCCATTGAGAACGATCTCTTCGTATGGAATTGCCTCCTAAAGTTTGCTCTCCCCATTTGCCTCTGAAAATTTCTTTTATATTAAATTCTAGGGTATTACTTGATGCACAACCGTGCAAAACTAAAATCTTTGAAAATCGTGAATATGCACAGCCTGAAAAAGTGCACAGGTTAATACACAACCATACATCCCTTTTGCGCTTTGAATCTTCATTTTATGTTATGTTTTCGTTCAAATTCTTCTTCTTTAAGTCTGTGAAGATAATTATACTTTGTAAACACACTTGGAAGGAATTAAGTACCAAATATATGCTAAAAGTATAAAATATGAAGCAAAATGCATCAAATATAGGTGTAAAAATATAGTCAAATATGCATCTTTCAAACATGGCCACACTTAAGCTTTTGTTTTTCCTCAAGTAAACATAATCAAAATTATAAATCTTACAACATCAATCCCTTATCATTTTTGATATGTCCATTCATCGTATACATCATCATAACCTATCGAATCAAATTAACATACAATTGAAATCAAATTATCCTGAAATTAACTTTATGAGTCAATATTAATAATAATCACATCAATAATCATAAATCAAAAGCATTAATATTTACACCCTCATTAAGATTTCACTCATTGCATTCAAATGTTTAAGATAAAAAGTATCAAAACCTCTCAATCAATGCATAAAATAACTCTTACTATAGGCTTGCAATAATATCACATCTCCACCTCTTATGTATAAACTAGAAAAAAAATCAAAATTTCTTTGTAAGGTTGTAATGTGGCTTAGGTATGGTATGGTTGGGATATCAAAAAGGATTCAATTGAAGGAAATTTATTAAAAAGAAATTACAATACTTGTTTACAAAACATATAGGTCTTTTCATTGTAAATCCATTAGTACTATATACTTATTAACAATAGAATACATTTAGAGAGTTTGTCATAAAATAAATTTAATTTATAAAAGCTCCCAAAGAGAATCATAGTATAAACTTGGTATAAGTAGGACTATAGAAATACAACAAAGCAAAGGAGCCATGTCGATTATGACATTAAGGCTAGGTGTTTAATGCACTGTAAAAAGACAAATTGCAAATCATAATGTGACATTTATAATATTAGCATACTTATTAATAGCAAGATCAACTAGTTGGAGCATCCAATAACTTTGGATTTGAAATAAATTATCCATGGTCCAAAGCAGCAACAAAAGATAAATGGTCTAGTACAAGGTATAAACAAGAAATATTCAAGCAAGCTTCCACCTATAGGCCATGGCTAGGGATATTAAATTAGTGTTTATACTTACCAAGTTAATCCATTCTAATATAGTT
Organism: Erythroxylum areolatum; assembly: GCA_024520975.1. Taxonomy (NCBI): domain Eukaryota; kingdom Viridiplantae; phylum Streptophyta; class Magnoliopsida; order Malpighiales; family Erythroxylaceae; genus Erythroxylum; species Erythroxylum areolatum. Next base: position 38,877,227 of record JANIJH010000003.1, read on the forward strand.
TGATAGAAGTGTCCATCTCCAAATGTTTTTTGCTAAAAATCTAAGCATTCTTTTCCTTACATAATCAAGCTAGAAGTGACTTAACAAAAGATAAATGGTCCAGTACAAGGTATAAACAAGAAATATTCAAGCAAGCTTCCACCTATAGGCCATGGCTAGGGATATTAAATTAGTGTTTATACTTACCAAGTTAATCCATTCTAATATATTTTGATAGAAGTGTCCATCTCCAAATGTTTTTTGTTAAAAATCTAAGCATTCTTTTCCTTACATAATCAAGCTAGAAGTGAAAGTCAAGTTCTTTGAGTTGAATAGACACAACGGAACTCTTCCTCTCTAATAGGGGATGGGGTCACTGACTCAATTGAATTTCTTTAAGGGAGGTCCTTTGAATCTTTGACTCGAATGTTCAAGTATATATATATATATATATATATATATATATACTAGCACATACAGAGAATTTTGTGATGGATAGATGCCCATGAAATTATGTCATCCCAAATTTTCATATTGTAAAATTGATCACTAAGACTTTAAAAGGATAACTAAAGTATCTTGAAGAAGTCATATTTAAATAATAGGACGTCCCCACTTTCCTCTCCATAGTCATAGGGCTTGTACGTTATAGAGAAAAGTAAAGATCCTTTGATTCTATCAATAGGGAGTTTATTCATAGTACCAATTTTTCATATTGTAAATATGATCATTGAGGCTCAAAAAGGATAACTAAAGTACTTTATAGAAGTCATATTTAAACAACAGGAGTTCCCTTCCTCTCCATAGTCGTAAAACTTGTAGGTTATAAAGAAAGGCAAAGATCCCTTAATTCTATCAAGAGTGGGGAGTTTATTCCTCATAGTGAGCCACTAGATTAATGAAAGATTTTGAAGAACTTATTTACATAAGACTAATTTTCACTAAGAAAATTTAAGGGCAATATCTATAAAGAATTCTAAAATGATTTGTTGGTAAAATCGTCAGAAAAGTGTCTGCACCATATCTTATAATGTCTTGATTAGGTTGATTAGGCATTACACTAGGTAAATTATCTTTAATAATGTTAAAGCCTCTCTACCTCACATTCATTGTTATTATGTTAGATACCTTAGCATTAGGCTTGAACAAATGCCTCAACAGAAATGTTTGGGGAAGCAACTAAAGAGGGACAATATTGCAACAGTTGTCATATCATATTCAGGCACTTTTACCATCTTTTATTATGCTTTTAAACTCCTTACATAGATAGCCTCTAGGTTTGAAATTTTGTAGTGTTGTCTATAGGGTATCTACACCAAATCTATATTCTTCCAAATAATGGGAATACACCCATTACAACAATAATGAAATCTTCATAGCCTTTTGGTTAGTAGAACTTTGTTTTTTAATTGAAAAGATCAGATATCAAGGCCTCCTTCACTCATACGAAGACCAATATCACTCTATTTCACTTTGGAATGTGGTTTCCTATATGCATCCCCTATTTAAAGGAAGTTTCTTATAATTTTCTGCAACCTTTTGCTAATACTCTTATGGATAACTATAAAGAGAAGCCAATATACATGCAAATTATTAAGGATGGATTTAATAAGTTGTAATCAATTGGCATATGAAAGACTTCTGTTGCTGTAGTATCCCACTTTTTTATGAATCAAGTTAAAGATGAATGGGCAATCAACATAATTTGCTCTTCTAGTTATGATAGGAATGCCTAAATATTTAAATGGCAACTTCCCTAACCTTAAACCAGCAATAGAGGCTAAGTATTTAGCTTGAGAACTCATAATGACAAAAATAAGGATGAAACTTTTATCGTTATTAAACTTCAATATAGAAAGAACACAAAAGTTGTTCAGGGAGTTCATAAGTAACCTTATAGAACTAGAGTCAACTTTGCAGAAGAGTAATAAACTAATTGTAAATGAGAGGTTAAAGATATTTTGTTTTGGCATTTATAATGAAATTTGAATGATTGATGCCTCTCAATGTTGAGCCTAGTTAAATTAGATAAAAATTTAATATAGATAGCAAGTATATAAGGTGAGCTATGATTACCTTGTCTAATACCTCTTCCACTTTTGAACTTATGTGTTAGTTCATCATTCACCAAAATGCTAAAAGAGGGAGTAGAAATCCACTGCTTATTCCAAGTAATTAATAACTGAGGAAAGCTAAGGACTTTAAGAGATTGCAAAATAAAGCTCCATTTAATGATATTGAAAGCTTTTTGAAAGTCAATTTTTATTGCAAAACAAGGTTATGAGCTCTTACTTTGGTAACTTTTGATCAATTCTCAAGCAAAAAGGATGTTGTCTCTAATTTTTTTACCTTTAATGAATGAATCTTGTGTTTGATAGATCAAGTCTTGAGGTGTTAATCTTAGGGATAACTTTATAAATTATATTACAGCAAGAGAATGGCCTGAGTATTTGGGTTAGAGGACTTCCTAAACAACAAGCTAGGTCAGGGTGGGCCTATCAGGCCCAGAACCAGACCTATAGTCTTTTTAGGCCCAAGGTAGTCAGGCCCAAGCTCGAGCCTGACTCAACCCAACCTGACCTATTTTTTATTCTTAAATTATAAAATAAAAACAACATCATTTTTCACAAAATACGTCATTTTCCTTATAGTTATAGAGCTTTAGGTCAAGTCGGGCGTTAACCAATCAAACTTAAGGCCGATCTAAGGTCCAATTAACCCAGACCTGGCTCTTTAACCTCAGGGGGAGACAAACTTGAACCCAAATGTCATCCCTAAGACTTGAAGACTAGGAAAATGAATGTTCTATTGAGTTGTTTAAGAAGTCTCATAGAAAGAATTCTTGGACAGCTAGATAGACTTGTTGTTTGATAACTTGCCAAGATATTTGAAAAAATATGTGTTTAACCCATCAAGCCCAAATGCCTTATTGGGATTGAAACTCTATATAGCCTCTATCGCTAAAAGTTCAATTGATTTGATTAATTTCTTCGCTTGTACGTTAATAATTAATTTAGACATAAAGGAATTTAGAGCTTGAAGGAAGTAACAAATAAAAGTCTATGATCCTAAAACACCTTGAAAGTTATTAAGAACCATGTCATTTCTTTTCTTTTAGCCCTCCACCTTGATTCCATCATCATTGAGTAACCTGGATATTCTATTGGAATTATTCAAAAAGAGGATTCGTTTAAAAAAGGAGAAATTCCTATCACCACCCTTTAACCACTGGAATTGAGATCTTTGCTTTAGTAGAGAGCTTCTAATATCTAAAGCTCTCAATTACCAAAAGCAATTTACTTAGTCTCAATTCTTTCTAGATTATTGAGCTACAAGAAACTTGCTTTTAGCATCTTTAACATATAGAGATTTATTCATGATAAGCCTTATATGTAACTGCTTAGAAATTTCTTGAGAGATTTGAATTATTAATGGCCCTCGAATTCCTGGCTCATTCCTTCTATAACCACATTCTAGAATTCCTCTATCTTGGAAAGATAATTCATAAATCTAAAAAGAGCACTAATAATAATATTGTAGGAGAAATCATAAACTTTAATAAGTATGGTGATAGAATATAGATAGTTTTTGAATAAAGCCAGGATCTTAGGAAATTGTATCATCTAATGGTGGTTAACAAGATTTCTATCAAGCTTCTTTCTCATAAACCATTTCCTTTGTTGTTTATTGCTTAAAGTGAAGTGGTGTCCCTCTTAAGCTAAATCTATCATTTGAAGACTAGTCAAGTAATATCTAAAGTCATTACAAGGAAGTTTAGACCAACAATCCCCCTCAACTTCATTTGAGAAAATTGTACAATTAAACTCTCCTAGTAGTATCTAAGTAACAAAAATGTTAGCTCCCTTATTAACAAGTTCATTCTAGAAATTTTCCTTTTGGAACCCATGATTTAAAGAAACAATGGGGGAGAAATAGACCTGGAGGTTATTCCATTTAAGTTTAGTGAGCATATGAATGTTGTTCATTGATTAATGAGTTAATTACCTTAATCATCTTCAGATTAAGGACAATGACTACTCTTTCCCTATAGTGAGCTTGATAAATAGAAATTATTTGCATCCTTCATAATAAACCAAATTTTCTTCCATTGATCCTCCTTGAGTTTAGTTTCCAAAAGCCTGGAAAACACTGGTTTACATAAGATAAATAATTGGCAAGAACTTTCTATTTATTGCGATTATTAATACCCCACACATTTTATTGACATTTGGTGGGGGGAGGAGAGAAAAGGGGCCCTTTAGAAGAATTGTTGTTTTTGACTTTCCTAACTAATTTCCTATATGCAACAAGTAGGAATACATCAAAAGTAGACGCCCTAGTGGTGTTCAAATCTAATAACTCCTTTGTAGAAGTCTCCTTAATAGATTTAAGTGCAAAATTAAAGATAGCATTCGGAGGTGTAGGTATATAAGTAGTCTGCAAGGGGTTTATATCTTAATTATCTAATTATTTGTGGACTAGGGCCACTAAGCAATAAGCATTCTAATCACTAGAGGTTGTAACAAGAGGAACGTTAGACATTTCCATGCTTAGAGAGGCTGCATACTTTTTAGTTAAATCTTCATTCAAATTACTTGGTTTCTTAGCATTAGGAGTGACATAATAAGAGGTTATAGAAGGAAGATCATCTTTTGTCGATCCATCATTGAGACTATATGGCACTTTAGTAATTAGAGGGATAGAAGCCACAACCATAGAGTTAGCACCAAAGTTAACCTCAACTGTGAAAGAGCTTGGTTTAGACTTGAGAGATTCCATCCTTATAAGTTCTGCATAGTTCCCTTTAAGATATAATTTACTTGTTTTTCTCCATTCCTTACCTTATGTGTAGGAGTAAGTTTCTAATGATGACATAGGTCATATCTTCAACCAACTTTCATGTTCATTCAGGTGTAGTATTGGCATTTCATCATGTAGGTTTAAGACATTTCAATTTGGACATATAAGCATGCAAATCAAATCCTCTTCATGGAAGTTGTGTACTCATCCATGCATAAAGGTTAGCTAATGAAGCTTGTAAGATAACTTAGTCCAATTGTGGATCAATATTCCAGTGAAACATCATGAATATTGATCCATAGTAGGATATGCTTAAGCTTCATTTGCTCCAACTTAATACTAAGGGACCACCTTTGGATGAAAATTGGCATATCATTCATATGCCAAGAACCAGCCTCTACCACCTTGTCAGCTTCATCTAATGATCTAAAATTGAAGATAAATAGACCTTGAAGGTTGATGAGAGTTTTCAGCAATCCCTTGAAGGTTGATGAGAGTTTTCAGCAATCCTAATTTACTCCATTGAAAATTGCCACATAAAGGTATAGCCAGATATGTAGGCCTTTTGATAAAGAAAAAACCAACCATGTAATCATTCCATTTAGAGGCTCCTTGTGATAAATCCTCTTTCAAATGTGGGGGACATATTACCAGTATTTAAGCACACAAGTAATAACGAGCTTGAAATGGAAGTTGATAAATATTTAGAATGAAAAGGATTTGAAATATCATTCTAAAAATGAAAAGAAATAAGGCAAAAAAAACAACTTAGTAAGTAAAAGGGCACCTTAGCAAGTAAAAGGACCAAAATGCCCTTACTAGATTAGAAGCTGAAACAAAGTTGGAATACCAAAAAGACAAGGAAATAAAGCACCAAAGCACTCCATAGCAACTAGAAAGAACACCAGAATGCCAACAGCAAACAACAAACTTAATAGGAATGAATAAAGAAACAACAAAGACCAACATTTTCTATATATAAAAAAGGAACATTTTCTAAGCCAAAGCTTGACACTGTAGACAAGTAGAAAATTAGAGCTTCTAATATAATTGATAGCCATTTTTATCTTCATTATTGAGTCCATTTTTGGTTTCATCGTGAACTATAAAGCATGGTCCTTTTGAAAGCACTCACGAAATTCTTATTTTCATTTTGCTCTGCTACTAAAGTTTTCAAGCTAATTCAAAAAAACGAAAATGGTTCTACCAATTAGTACTTGATAGATTGCTATTCGGCGTGTTAGAAGTTAATAACAAATATTAAAGGCATTCAAGGATATGGTTGATCTTATTTATGAATCTTTTCATAGCATGTCCTTATTAAAAACAAATACAAGTAAAAATAAAATTTTAAAAATTATTCACCCACTCCACAGATCCAAATTATGCTTATCAACTTTTGAAGCAATGCAACTTGAGCATTCGCATGTTGGTGAATAAGACACATTACATAGCTAAACTAATTCCAGAAATCGTCCCTTAGATTGAAAGTGTTCGCGGTAAGACAATTAACGTTAAAGTTCTACTTCCAACAAAAGCAGTCTTGGTGGAACTTCCAAGCTTGCATACTTAAACAACAATAGCATATTGAAGCAGTTCTCGCTAGAATAGTTACCTGACGATCCTTCAAAGGATGATTCAAAGGATGAAAATCAATCATCAACCGCAAACATTACACTTAGAAAGCATCCAAAAGCATACAACCATCCCTCTACATTGCTACAGCCTAGCCTAATGGGTTAAGACATTTTTACATGCAAACCAGTAATTGCTACACAATCCTACCATGTGTCGGACAGAGGGCATATACCTCCTCACATGACAAGACCAGAGAACTACTGCACAGAGACAAACGACATTGCTCGCCTAAAATCTAACGAATTCAAAGCAACATCGGGGAAGCGCTGCCCATTTGGTAAAATCAATCCACCATCTTTAGGCATAATGACCTGTAATTGGCCACTATTAAGACCACCTTCACCAGTTTTTGTAGAAGAAATTTCTTTCATTTTCTTCACGTATTTGAAAAACTCAGCAACTTGCCGCGCATAGCTTGAACAAAAAGATAATAAATAAATTAGAAATGTAGAACAAATGCCCAACTTATTGTAAAGTTGGACACAGTAAATCATGTGCCAATAAAGAGGGCGATACATGAAATCCCATGCATATTAGAACACTATCATGCTCCCAAAAATTAATGATAATTATAAGTTTGTATAGAAGATAAGATATCAGATAATTACTGCTCCTTCGCTTCAATATCTCTACTCAAATCAATGTTGGCTTCACAGTCGAGAACCAAAGCAGGAACCTGGTTCATCAAGAAAGTTAGGCCCAGATGTATTCGGAAGAATGTGAGGCTTCGAACAAGAAAGAAGCTTTACCTTTTGGATACTTGAATGCATGTGATCACCTTCCAAATTAAATACCTTGTCTCGTATATCAGCATGCAAAGTACTGTCCAAACATAATGGTGGTTTATGGACTGATAATACCCCGTGATTACCACTCTGGAAAGGGAAAAGCCAGCTCTCATGCTTTTCATGCAGGTCACGGAGATAGTCCAAGGAGACTCCACCTTCTTCTGCTCTCTTCCTAAGCTTCAGTCTCTGGTGACAAGTATCAGGACTTGCTCTAAGATAGATGAACCCATCAGGGATGAGCCCAGGTAAAACAGAAACAACAGGATCAAACCATGAATCGTAAATACTGATCTCCATTTCATTCATCCACTTTGCTTCATGCACAGCTCGTACAAACACCTTCAATAAGCAACAACAAGATTGAAATGCATCAGCCTTGAAACTCTAAAACCCAGGTCATGTTATAGGAACTGCTCCATTTTGCAACAAGTTTTATCATCAAACATGATCTAGTAGCAAAAACGATTCCAGTATTCTTATTCCTACTTCAGTTTTCAATAGAAAATTAAAATATGGATATGCATTATTCTCTTGAATCATCAAAAGAATTAATTGAAATAAACAATATTTTTATTTTTAAATTGGGAAATGACATCAAAATAAAGGGCACTCACCATTCTGTCACTAAAAACACTCCTCTCCATCAACCTTAGCGGCTTCACTCCACCAGATGATTCCCTTTCCTGCATTACCCTCGTGACAAAAACATAATTTTGAAAGGTGTAGGCATACCTCTCTGGCTCAGCATAGAAAGCATCAAGTATATTAAAGTGGTCAGGTCCAATATCTTGCCACTTATCAATGGGCTCTGGTACCACCTCGACAAGATCTCTTAGTTCAATTGTATCACTCACAATCTTCTGGAGGAATGTGGTCTTTCCAACACTGATGTTCCCCTCAACACAAAATGTAATTCGCTTCTTAAGTGCAGGCTTCACATCTGAGTTTAAATCCTTCAACTCCTCATCTACACTCTCTTTGATAAAAGTTGTTATGCTCTCAGCATGGTTCCTGTGAATTATTCCCACAGAACTCTGTAGATACTCCACCATCGTCTCATTTGACTTTCCAAGAAACTGCAGTTGGTGCACAAAAATCCCTGTTAGTATGCAATCTGAGAATTCTCGGATAACGGGCACCAGAACTTCAGAACTTTTTAGGCTAACAGAGAGCCCAAGCCCAAAACTAACATGTGCTCATACTCGAGAAACCCTTGCTGCATTCGGAAATGTCATAAACAACCATATGCAACCTTAAAAATGAAACAATCGGGAACGAAAACTGAAAAGAGAATAATGGCTACAACCACCAAAATAGGGAATCAGAGAAACTGTACTTTTAACTACAATTGCACGTATACCTTTTCCTTGTAAAATTGTTTGAGCTCGGCCATTCCTCGAAACCCTTTCTCCACAAGCTTTCTCAAGTTCTTGGGCCCCACCCCCGGAATCGTCAACAAATCAGCATTACTAATCACCTCACTCGACGCTCTCTGCCTCCTATTCAACTTATTCCCCTTCTCCTTCTCGCCTTCAGAGCTCTTCAGCCCCTCCACAGCCGCCGTCACAGAACTATCTGTCCCCGTCGTGGTCACAGAGCCATCTGCCCCCGCCGCCGTCTGGTACCACACAGGTCGTCCCATGGTCCAGGCCCTCATAGGCGATTTTGGGGTTGTTCCAGTGACATTGTTGATGGAAATCGCGCAGCGGCATGAACCATAATTCAGGGAAGAGAACCAAGAAGAGATAGACGTAGGAGCGTTGGCCGTTTTGGAGACGAGACCAGCACCACCGGGAAAAGCTGGGGTGGAAACCGGCATTGAAAGAGAGTGAAAGGGTTTAAGAGAGTCACAGAGAAAAGGAGTTGTTTTGGGACAAGAGCGAAAGGCAAGAGACAGAGATGAAAAAGCGGAGGTGGGTTTGGTCTTAAAGCTTGAACTAACACAACCAGAGAAGGAAGGGTTAGTAGGGGTTCGCTGGAGCAGCTTCTGCATCATCAAAAACAAGCATTTCACTTGGTCTAACAAAGATATTTGTCCATACACTATACGGTTACCTTACTTTGGCAGAGGCGGGAAAGTGGGAACAGTCAACAGGGTAAGGGGGTTTTGGAGAGGAAAAAAAAGGCATGATTTTTGAAAATGGGTAGTTTTTTGTTAAGAGAAGAGAGAAAGGGCAACTAGGGTTTCTTGAGGGCTTTCGTCCTTTGGCATGATGTGATGCCAAAATTAACACAAGGCGGAAATACGTATTGACGGAACTACTAAAGAAGCACACGAGAACATTACCCATCATCAACTCTTGTTCTATTATCTACACGTGACATTTTTATGTCTGAATTATATGGATCGTCAGATTTGTATAGTTTCCAATTCCATTCTGTTGTGAATTGTTTCCGGTCCGCTTCCTTGGACGCTGCTTTCCACACGTCATAAGGGCCTTACAGTATAGGTGGCTTTAATTGGAAGACAAGCTGGCACCTGCACACGCACGCCCCTTTCCTTTCCATTTCGTTTCTCGTTCCTTTTGTTTTGCTCCAACACATAACAGGAAGCATTACTTGTCCATACAACCAATCTTACGCACTAAACTTGTTCTATAAGTTGCACTTATTTCTTTACACGAAAATCTTACTTAAATTCTTTAAGTAAGGTTCAACCTTTTCACATGATCATGAACTTATTTTTGAACGTTTCACAACTCTCCTAATGTTTATCTTGACAAGAAAACTACAAAAATATTATAATATTAATGGCAACAATATAAGTACAAAAAAGATACAACAAATATTAACTTTTATTACTTCTCTCAAAGTATATAAATGATTGCTCTCTCAATCTTTATGTGAGGAGCAGGCTCAAATGAGCTATTTATAAACCTCTTTAGCTTGATAGCCAATTTTGAACCATGGCTAGATCACATCTTATCATTATCAAATATCATCACATTATCCAATTAGATATCATCGCCTGATAAAAATTAGGTACATCACAATTAATAAGATAAAATATAACATCTATCTAGGAATGATCCATCCATATCCTTGAAGATCTCTATAGATGATCCTCTCACATAGTCTTTATCTTTAAAGTTGATGTCTATTCATTGTGATCTTATTAATCACATCATCTAAGATCTTCTCATGATCTCTATTTGTTGTTGATGAGTCATCTAAGCCCAAAGTTTGTCATAGCATATTAGTCTGATCCAATACTTACCCATGTCAGGTCCATTAGCCATAGTTCGTTCATATAAGCATACACTAAGTATTGTTCTATTATCTACAGGTGACATCTTTATGTCTGAATTATATGGATCGTTAGATTTGTATAGTTTCCAATCCCATTCTGTTGTGAATTGTTTCCGTTTCCTTGGATACTGTATTTTTTTAGTTTATACTCTGTAGTCAACCGTTTTAGTTATAGTTTAGTGACAAATTATTTAAAAGACATATTTATTTTGTACATGTTTAAATGTATATGATAAAGTCTATAAAATAATTATACATTGCAAATAAAATTATAATGAGATTATAATTATGAGATTCATATTTCATTTATGTAATATTTCTAAATGTTCCTAGGCATTATTCTGTTAAGATTGAACATTAATAGAACAGAAAAAGGCTAGCACATGTTTTGTTTTTTCTTATGAAGGAATTAATCGATCTCATAGACTAAAGTATAGAGATATTTAAACAAACGTATGGATGCTTGCTAGAGAACAAGTTTACTGAACAGACTCGATATGAGAAATCCATTTGGAACATTACTTGCATGTCTATGGAATTTGCATTGTGATGATTGTATAAGTGATCCTTTGACTTGAGGTCATCAAAGTTATTTTGTATGAAGATTGTTATGTTTTGATACTACTCGTGATCTATTTTATCAAAGGTCGTTTAAACAGTAGTCATTAGATGTAGCATGAACTATATGAAAATAGTTGAATGATTAAGATATTATTCATCACCCTAAAATAAATAAGGAGAATGTTATGTTGTTCTCGATTAATATTAATTCAAGAAATCCTTGACCAATATGGAATGATATTTTGTAAACAGTTTACAAATATCATTAATTAAATCAATAGTTAATGACAAAGAGTTAATATAATTGAACTTAAAATAGAGTAGACATTAATTTCATGTTCTATGTCTAATTAGAACATTAGTTGATGAAAGGATTAAATTATACGAAATCATGTACAGAAAGATTAGTCAAAATAACTTTGACATTCCTAAATATTTGGGTGATCATGATGCGTTGCTAGACGCCAATCTTGATCTATGATTATAAATTGTTTAATTGGAGAATTAAAGATAAATTAAAACTTATCTTTAATTCTAATTATGAATTATAATTATAATTTATAATCATTACCAACATATCTGAGAATCTAATGGGGCTCACATATAGCACGAGTTGGAGAGAGCAAAGTTGATTTAATCAAGTTGGACTTGATTATAAAGTTTGAGAAACTTTATGATTATATATGAGATATTTAATAAATAAGGATCAATATAAAATATTGAATCTTATTTGGGCATAAAAGTTTAATTGAAATTAAAATTTAATTTTAATTAAATTACTAAAACGTCCAAAGCTTATTATAAATAGGCTTGACTCTATGGAGCTAGCATTTCATGCTTAACCTTATCTATAAAAGTTATAGAGTTCTTTCAACCTGTTCTGTGAATATCGTTAGAGGCCGGACACTTGTGCGGCTACGGTGGTTGAGATGGATCAGTTTCGGAAACGGTTCGAGGAATGCAACAAGGTAAAAATCAAGCTTCAGAACAAGACAGAAATTTCCGCTTTATTTTAATTCGTGTTAATCATTTTATAGAATTAAATAGATTTTAGTTTTTGAGAAATCAAAAGCTATGAAAAAGTTTCATAATTACTCCGTTGTGGTTCGGATAAGATCCCGACCTGATTTCCCAACAGTGATATCAGAGCGAGTTTTTAATTCTATAATTTGATTAAAATTTTTATCGTTATTGATGATGAATTTTGGAATTGAAATTATTTAAGTGTTAAACAATTTATTAAACAATAGAAACTCAGGATATTTAAGAATTTCGTTGAATTTCGCATCTGTGGCTATTTGTGTTTTTTGGAAAAACTCGATGGATTTTGGGTTTGTTTGTTGTGAACTACCTCATTATCAAACCCTTAGAAATAGTTTTTGGGACTTTATTTTTTGAAATCCCGAAGCCTAGAACTCAAGAATCTGAAAGAAAATATAGGACACTCTAACTCTTCTCTTCAAGGCCAAAGTGCTTAAACTAGAGTTTTGAGATCCGTATCGTATCGGCCGGAAGGTACCATACCAGTCAGATAACGGTACGGTGGAACCTAACCTTAGTACCGGCCAGTACCAGGGTTTTCTGTTGGGTATCGGCCGGTACCCAACATACCGAAAAATACTGACCAGATTCGAAAAAATTAAAAAATCAGAGGACCTTTTTGTAAATTTGAAATTTTTTAACCTAAACCTAACCCACCCCCGACCCCCAACTGTTGTTGCCTCTCTCTCAACTCTCAAGTCTCACCCTCTCTCTCTCACTCTCTCGCAGTCTCTCTCGCCACCGTCTGGGTCCTCTCATCACCGCCACCGCTTCCTCTCTTCTCCGGTTGTCTCCTCCTACCCTCCCTAGTGCTTGTATCACTCTTCTCCTCGCCTCATCCTCATCGGAGTCGCGATCTGGGTTTGCGTTTGGTGTCCCTCGAAGATCCACCACACCATCGCAACATCATAAGGTCCACAACACGTCGTCGCTGCACCACCAAGTCACCAACCCCCTAACGCATCTGTGAAGATGGACAACCCAAAAACCCGAAGCCACAACCCGAAGAGCAAAGACCCAACAGTTTCAAAAAAATTTTGGGGTCTGTTGATTGTGTTTTTGTTGATCTGTTCTCTTCTCTGTTGTTTGATGTTTCCAAAAATTGCTAGTAAACAGTAAACGTAAATTACAAATTTTTTTGTTGTGGATTGGATTAGAATTGGATTTATGTAATTGTGTTGATGAATTTGAGAGTTGGCTTGGCTGTAGGTGGGTGGAGGTTGAAGTTGCTATCACGGTTTTGGATTAATGATTGTTTTCTTTTGGAATTGTTTTGGAATGAAATTGCTTACAATGGATTTGTGTGTATGTGAAGTAAATTGGTTTGAATTTGATTTTGGAATGGAATTGTTGAAGTTGAAATTGTTGGCTTGAATACCGTGGGGTTTTTGTTATTTTGTTATGAATTTCTGATATGAAAATTAGAATTGGAATTGAAAATGGAATTATAAAATAGGGTTAATATGTAATTAATTAATTATGTATTATGCACGGCTGATTATTAAAATTGAAAGTTGATAATTAACATTTAAACCTAAATGTAAAATTAATAATCAAATGAGAAATTGATAATCAAATGTAAAATTGATAATTAAATGTGAAATTATAAAATTGATGATTGAACCCAAGTTTATTATATAAATTGGCTACACTTTTACTGTTCTTAATGTACTTTTTGACTCTTAATTTGTGATTTTTGTGCTTTAATTAGCCCCTTGCATGAGCTCATACTTTATACAATTTGATAGCAAAATTGTTGCAAATTGACATTAATTCCATCATAATTTTTCCAAGGACAATTGATACTGCAAATTGTTGTTCCATATTGTAGGGGAAAAGAGAGTCAAAAGGATGAGCAGAGCCAACACGTCGCGGCGCATGAAGAAGTCTGCACCCCGCGACGTAATGCAAGCAGCACGTCGCGACGCCTACAACGCATCTCACCGCGGCGAGGATACAAGAAATGCACGCCGCGGTGCCCACAAAGCATCTCGTCGCGGCGAGCAACCCAGGAAGGCACGCCGCGATGTCCAAAAATCATCTCGCTGCGGCGAGCAGACAAATATCCAGACTTCATTTGGAAAGATCTCTCACTGTACCGACTCGACCCACATCCATCATTTAAAAACCTTGCTATTTTTAGGTCAGAGCAGGATCCGAGGATCATCTGTCGAGAATACACTTGGGAGGCGGAGAGACTAATTTTTCCACAGATACTTCGACCATCACCATCATTTTCTAGTCCACCGCTAGTCTCTTCCACAACCATGGGTGACATCCGATCTTCAACAGTTGTGAGAGATTCCGGAGTCATGCTTGGCTAAATCACATTTCCTCTAGAGAATGTAGCATCGGCTTGAGTTCACCGGTTCTAAAAAGGGAGTTAATCTTACATCGTCAAGTTTAATTACAGTGTTGTA
>JANIJH010000003.1:38911531-38927854 GCA_024520975.1 Erythroxylum areolatum
AATAACAAATTTGGCTCAATGTTTATGATTTAAAAAGCAACTGTAAAAGCATCAAAATTCAAAATGGGTGAATTTGGATGGTTCATCATTCATGGTTGTATTATTTTAATTTTAATTCAAACTTAAAAATTTTACATATCTAAAAATGATAATTAGAAAATTGATTAGTTGTCTGTTTTATAATCATACAAAGACTTTCATTTCCTCTCTCTTGTGTTTTGTGTGGACTGTGGACTCACAATTTCTTATTCTTACACCTTAGCTTAAATGTCCTTAATTATCATGATTCGTGAGTCATGACTCATTCCTAACCAAATACCAAACCGAACAACATGAATGAACCAAACCCTTAACCAACACAAAATGACATTTATTTCAAAATTTAGATACATAAAAACAACTAATTCAATTCAATATTCAGAATTTCATTTTATACACAAACACAACCCAATTCATTTCATACGTAACATTTTCCAACAACATCGGATCATTCGTGCATCATGCCATCATCGGATCATCAGACACTCCAATTCATTTCGTACATAAGTCACAACCCAATTCATTTCATACACAACCCAATTCATCATTGGATCATCCTCCAACAACAACACAAAAAACTGTCAATACTCCATCCAACTCTAATACCATTTATCATCGGTTCATCCAACCGAAACCATCAACCATCACACAATAAAAATTTGAATTAAGTAAGAAAATTTCAAAATCAGAAAAACTAAAAAAACCAACTCGGGTCTTCGGCGGGTCGTCGGGTTTTGTCATGGGTCAGTGTGTTGATGCGTCTCTGGTGGCTTCAGATGCGTCTCCGGTGGCTTCAGTGCGGTGTAGTCGTGCTGCGGTGCGATGGCTTCAGGTGGAGAATGTGGTGGTCGGTGGAATCTTCGGGTCCCTGCCATAGGAAGATGAGGCGATGAGCGAAGGAGGATGAGCGCTAGAGCAGACACGGCGAGGCGACGGTGAAAAGAGGAGAAGAGGCGACGCGACGGTGAGAAAATGAGAGAAGAAGAAGCTGAAGAATAATCCAGATCCAGAAGGGGGGGAGGGGGGGTTGGGAAATTTAGGGTTGATTTTTAAAAAATTATAATCCAATTCCTCCTCTTTCGAGAGTTTACGGTACCAGCCGGTATCGAATGAAAACCACCGCTACTGATCAGTATTTTAAGCCTGTACCGTGGTGGCTCGTACCGTTCAAATTTTTGGCTGGTACAATACGACACAGTACTCATAAGGCTAGTTGTGATGTTGGGATCTTGGGTAGAGACAGGTAATATTTTAGTTAGTAAATTAACGCCTCAAATGGCAAAATCATCGTCGTATGCCCCAAAGGATAGATTATTATCAGTATTAATATAATGTAGTTTTTAATATATTAAAAAGGTTTGCTAAATTGTTGGTACAAATTTAATTAGATTATTTGGTAAGTGCAAGTAAAGATTCCTCGATTTGATGGGCCACTTACCACTTTAAGCACTTATTGAAAGTATAGATTCCTCAAATTGATGGGCCCACTTACCACTGTAACACTTATTTGAAGGAGAGATTCCTCAAATTGATGGGCCACTTACCACTTTAAAGCACTTTTTGAAAGGCTTGGATTTGTCTCTGTCATTCCGTCGACGAATGGAGCAGTTGTCAAGTGGCTGCTGGTTTAAGTTAGACATCGCACGAACTCACACAGCATGTGCTGTTAGTACTTGGACCAAATAATAATGCGGTAGAGATCCCGTAAACATCAATGTGTTGGTGAAGTGTAAATGGTGTGTGCAAAAAACTGTATATTGAAACGACGGCGACACTCATGGAGGTTGTCGTTGAACATTCTTCTTTCAGTGCAAATCCTCGACTCGTCCAGTCTCATAACTCTGCTCCTTCACGTACTCACGACAAGGTTTTGATTCTTGACCTCACTACAAAAGAAATATGCATTCCTTGGCTGTGTTATCCTAGTTCGTCTTTTTAGGGATTGCAATAAAATGAAAAGACTCTATATTGGGTTCGATTTCGGGTTTTTTCTTGGTGGGTTATTGAAGATTTTCTTTTGTTTGAGTGCATGTATTTCTTTCTTTTGAATTTGTGTGAATCAGGAGGGTGGAAGATGGAAGGCCCTGTTACTAGCATACAAGACACTAGGAGTTGTATTTGGAGGACTGGTAACATCACCACTTTATGTCTATCCATCGATGCCACTCAAGTCTCCAACAGAAGAGGACTATCTGGGTATATATAGCATCATGTTTTGGACTCTTTCTCTCATTGGGGTTGTCAAGTATGCCTCCATAGCCGTCAACGCTGACGATCAAGGCGAAGGTAAGCGCTTACTAGTCTTGTTCACTTTCTTCACTATCTCTTTTGCTGTTTTGCCCTTAGCTATATTCCTGGCTCGCTTTGTTTCCACATATTTGGCTAGCAGAGGATTGAATGTTGCGAGAATCGATTCATATTTTGTTTACATTTGTGCGTCCGATGCTTTTCGAACACTATATTGCATTAGTCATTTTATTAACATTTCTTTTCTTATTTACTTTTTCTGGTCTAACGTTTGTTGTTTTCTGCTGTAAATAGCTCCCGACTTCTTCAGTTGCAGTCCAAAGTCAAAGTAAAAATTTGACGGTTTGCTTGACTTAATTATGAGTTTCAAGCATTGGATGCCTCTTATGTAATTAAGATGTTGGGAAGTTATCTTAGTGTAACTTGGTGTTGTTGATTCATACGAATAATAGAAATGGAACGATGGATGAAGTGCATATTTCATGTTGACAAGGGGACCTGTATTACTGGTTTACAAATGCTCAGGGAGTTGCCGACAGAACCCAGTTTTTGAATACCAAGAGTATGCCTTCAGGCATCAAGCCGTTCGGTTAATCAAAGTGAATATGAAAAAAGTTTTCTTTTGTGGTGGTTTCTTTTGCTATTTAAAACCAAACTTTATGTGTTGATATTCCTTAAACAAGACAGTGATAACAGATGTAAGTCTGAAAGAAGCTCTTTAGCTGTCAAAAACAAGCTAGATGATTCACTTTTAAAACTATTCAACGTCTCTCTCTCTCCTTCTACTCGAAGAGAGTAATTTTTCTATGTTATAAAAGTATTGCATTAAAGTCAACAATTTTGCTTGGTACCAAGGTAAAGCTTCTAGTGCATCGAATACGATCACTGAAAAGTTTATAACGTTTGCCCTTTCTGCTACGTAAACACCATAAAGCACAGTTATGTCCTATTGTGCCTCCTTGACAACAGCCAATATTTGGATGAGCTTTTACATCTCTGTGTGAAAGATGTATTTGGAATTAAGTCTACCAAGGTTCTTCTTGACACATCTTATCATTTTTTTATTTCTTTTAAATCTTTACGATGATATTTGATATTGTTGTCACTAGAGATATTTGGTCTCATTTACCAAACTAGAGAAGGATGTAACGGGATCTACTGGCTTGCACTTCAAGAAAAACAGTTTTATTGATATTTTTTGGTAACTTTCTAGATTTATTTGTGTCTTCATGAAAATAATATGACACTGTGATGCTGAGAAAGATAGAGGTTCAGGTATTGCAAGAATAAGCTGTTTCTAAGCTCTAACACCTTAAAGAGCGGTCGTCTGTTACCTGATTGTCTGTGGCTGTGCTACTTTTGCTCAGATTGTGTAAGATGAGTGATGTTATTGGTGGAGTTGTAGACCACAAGATTGTGAAGAGATACATGTTAATGTGTTTAGTGGCAAAGATGGTTATTCATGTAGTGAATTTGATAACTTTATGTTAACATCAGATGGAAATTTGTATATGCCCTTTCAAGGATCCCAGAGATAAAATTTGATGCTGTAAAGCAAGGTTATGGTTTAGCTTTTCTCTTTTTGCTGGACCTGCCAAACTTCGGCAATATTACTGTCTCTTCTCATATCAGCATTGCGTTAAGAGAGGACTTTGACTGTCATTACTGATACTGCATAATGCAAAAAAAATCATCTGGTCTCCAGAACAATTTCCAATGGGGTGCATTCTTGTTATCCCTAGTGTATTTTATTATACTTCGTGGAATGATTGTTATCATGTGAATCTATTTTTTTTTGTTGTTGCAATTTTTAGTAGCCACACTGTATGATTTTCTTACTGTTAGTAATTTTTGTATTTGAGACATGTATGCAAGAGGATGATTCTTTTCCCTTTTGAGTCACCCCAATATTAGCACTGCTGGCGTTGCAATAAACATCAAAGTCTGCTAGAAGTCAGCCCCATGAAACGTTAGTTTTAACTGGTCATTGACTGATTTGTGGCAGGTGGAACGTTTGCGCTTTATTCATTACTCTGCAGGAAGATGAATATTGGAATACTTTCTTCTAGAGCAGAAGAATCTAATTCTAGTTTGTCAAATTCTTTCTTGCATGAAGAGATTCAAAATAAAACTAGGCTGGGAAAATTCTTTGAGAGAAGTATAGTTGCCAGAAGGGTTCTACTTTTCATTGCTATGCTAGGAATGTGTATGCTAATAGGGGACGGTGTGCTCACACCAGCTATTTCAGGTTTCTAATAACTAATTTTACTTATCTATCTTATAGATTGGGATCTTGTTGATTTGACTTCACTATAATTGTTTCATGACAGTGTTGTCAGCAATGGATGGCTTAAGAGCACCTTTTCCTTCTGTCAGCAGATGTGAGTTGATAAAGTCTTGTAGCATCAAAGAATGTATAAACCTTATTAAAATGCAGTGCTGGGTCATAACATGCATAATACAAATGCATAGCAGGGGAGAAAAGTGGATAATGAGTATTCAAACATGTAGTATTTGGAAACATAATTTGACAGTGTACTATGAAAGTTGATAAAATATCCTTTTGATGTAACTTAATAATTCCCTTGTTAACAATTTTCTCTTTCGGTTTAAGGATATCCTTGTTCTGAGGAGCTTTATAAAATTACAATAACTTCGAACTGGCAGGCAGATATGTATCTTCGAACATCTCTCTAATCAAGTAGCAATGGGTTAGTAAACAGACATTAGGTCCAAGAGACAATACTGTGGTTTGACTTGGAGAATTACATAGTATAATGCCAACAGTGAGGTGCTAAAATTTCTATTTTTCCTAGAATCATCTCAGTTTATCTCTGTCTTATTTTACTTATTGTGGCATTACAGCTTTGGTTGAAGCTCTGTCTGCAATTGTTCTAGTTTTCCTTTTTCTGCTTCAAAAGTTTGGCACCTCCAAAGTGAGTTTTCTCTTTTCACCCATTATGGCTACATGGACTTTATCTACTCCACTTGTAGGGATTTATAGCATTATACGAAACTACCCTGGCATATTCAAGGCCTTATCACCCCACTATATTTTAACATTCTTTTGGAGAAATGGCAAGGAAGGTTGGCTGCTGCTAGGGGGAACTATCCTCTGCATTACAGGTTAGCTGTTTGCTTTGTACTATTTAATGTAGTTTCTTACTTCCCATTTCTTTTAGTTTTGAAATACTGTTCTGGATATCAGCATTCATAATTGCTGGTTAAAGTTTTATTCAAGCTGTATGTTGTATATTCTAAAGGGTCTGAATGTTGGTCATGTAGCTTTATGACCTTTAAATGATGCATCCCTTCATAATGTAGGCATATTTGATATTTCTTTATGAAATCCGTCTACTTCAGAGTAATATGTTGATTTAGGTGGAATTCTGTCTCAGTAAGGCCCAAAATGACGATCAGAATGAAGAGTTCAGATGCATGTTGTATGCCTGCCAAGATTCCTATTTATGCAAAAACCATTTTTTGCACTAACATAAGTGAGTGATTGTTCCATAAATTAGGTTCTGAAGCAATGTTTGCAGACCTTGGTCATTTTAACAAAAGCTCTATTCAGGTATTGCCTAATTCGTTTTGCAGATCTTTGGCTTCCAGCTTCATGTGTGGAAGGCCTATCTCATGTAATAATTTTGTTGCAGATCGCTTTTCTGTTCACTATATATCCATCACTGGTTCTGACTTATGCTGGGCAAACAGCATACCTCATCAGGAATCCTGGTGATCATGATGATGGATTTTACAAGTTTTTACCTAGACCAATATATTGGCCTATCTTTGTCATAGCCACGCTGGCTGCAATTGTTGCAAGCCAGTCACTGATATCAGCCACATTTTCTGTCATCAAGCAATCTGTAGTACTGGATTATTTCCCTCGTGTTAAGGTGGTACATACATCCTCCAGCAAAGAAGGGGAAGTCTACTCCCCTGAGGTTAATTACATCCTGATGATTGTCTGTGTTGGAGTGATAGTTATCTTTGGGGATGGAAAGGATATTGGAAATGCATTTGGTACAAACACTGAACCTCTCATTTTACTTTGATTGCTTTAAGTTTCCAATTAATTTCTTTTCTTTGGATTGGGCCACAAAATCCTTCAAACCATTGCTAGTGTAGTCAATAGTTTTTCCTGCACAATTCCCACCAAACAAATGTTTGCCAGCAGACTAGAGGCCCATATTTAGATGAATGTAATGGTTATCTTTTAAACTTTCAGAAAAACTTTTTAAAACTTATTTAAGTACATAACATGGGACTGTTTCAATATTCTTGCCTCTGATATTTTTATATCTACACAACCGTACCTTACAAATTTATGAAAATCTTACTTTCAGGTGTTGTTGTTAGTCTAGTAATGCTTATCACAACAATACTCCTGATGTTGGTGATGATAATGATATGGAGAACTTCAACATTCCTGGTTGTACTTTACTTCATCGTATTTTTTACAATGGAAGGAGTTTATGTCTGTGCAGTTCTAACCAAGTTACAGGAGGGTGGATGGATTCCATTTGCAATTTCGTTCATTCTTGCTTTCATTATGTTTGGCTGGTTTTACGGAAGGCAGAGAAAGATAGAGTATGAGCTGGCTCACAAGATAGACTTGGGAAGGCTTAAAGTGCTATTATCTGAACCAGGGGTTCAAAGAGTTCCCGGGCTATGTTTCTTTTACACTCATATTCAAGATGGCTTGACTCCTATCCTTGGACATTACATTAAAAACATGAAATCGCTACACAAAGTTACCATTTTTACCACACTTAGGTACTTGTTAGTTCCAAAGGTTGCTCCACATGAGAGGATTTTGATCAAGAAGCTGGGCATCAAAGGAGTGTATGGGTGTGTGATTCAGTATGGCTATGCAGATTCTCTAAATCTTGAAGGAGCTGACTTTGTAAATCAAGTTACAAATAGCTTGAGGTTGCACATTCAGAACTCCTCAGTGAATAATTCTGAAGAGATTGAGGAGGAAATTTTTGCCTTTGAAGAGGCAAAACTGGCTGGTGTGATCCACATTAGAGGGAAAACGAGGTTTTACATAGGCCCCAATTGTAGTTGGTTTGACAGAAAGATGCTTGCTTTTTATGAAGCCATACATAGCAATTGTAGGTCAGGAATTCCAGCTTTGGGACTCGGGGTGCCACCTGCACAACGGATTGAGGTGGGCATGCTTTATGAGGCTTGATTTTAGCATGTCTATAATCTTTTGTTTTTGTTCTGATGAAGAATTTGATCATTAATCACAGTACTAAAATTTAGTTTTTATTTTCCAAAATTTAATTTAGATTAAAAAAAATATAATATCATAAAATCTTTATTTTAAATTTTAAAATTTTCTTACGAGAGTAGCTTACGATCAACGTCCTCTTTGTCTAATAGTTTAAGGGGACGCTTGCTTCACAGAGAATAATGGTAATGAGAATGAGAATAAATATAGTGAAATGAGAATGTACATAATCATTATAAATATGATGGTTGATTAAGATGAATGAATGATTACTATTATCATTGATGGTGATTGGTTTGTTAAAATTATTAAGACAAAAAAATTTGTTAAAATTTTATTTTATATCAAAATTTAAATATATTTTAATTGATGATTTTTAATTTATGCACCCTGTTTATAATGACAGAATGCTTATAATTAAGTATATTGTGATTTTTCCTTACTAATAGCTTTTGAAGAAAAAATATTTTATTATTTTCTTGCATTAACATATCATTAGTTACATAATATTATCAAAATATAATTTAATCAACTAAAATATTATGCAATTCATCAACATAACCATAATATTCACTATTCCATCGTTGTAGTAAAATTAAATAATATAGTTTAATACAATTTATATTCCTCTCATAATGCAAATGATGTTATATTTTAAGTAATTAATGAATAATATCTTAATTAATTACAATATAATTACATCTTACTTATATTTTAATTAATTAATTAATTTTATCTTGATTAATTATTTTAATTAATTAATTATATTTATCTTAATTAATTTAATTATATTTTATATTTTAATTAAATATATTCTAATTAATTACATTTTAATTATATTTAATTAAAAAATTAAAAAATATTAGTATTGGTAGGAATCAAAACCATTGCTCCCAGACTATTGCCTAAAACTTGAGTATGAAAAAACTAATCAATTAATCATAATAAATAACCAATCATTATTATTCATTCATTTCCTATTGATTTTATTCTCATATCCCTTAACTAAGTACCCCCTAAATTTTGTTTGTTCGCTTTGCTAGATGGTATCAAGAATCTTCTTTGTGAAGTTGGACAAATTTTGTTTCCTTTTGCTATTTCTAAATTCTCAACGACTAGGTGAGAAGTTGTTGCAAACATAAAAACTTAAAAGAGGATAGTTCCCAAGATAATGAAAAGGTAGTCAATCGGATCCAATGTCTCTTCTACTTGCCACCTAATGCATTTGAAGAATGTTCAACCCAATCGTAAACCTACAAAGTTCAACTTTTTTAACGTAAAATTAAATAATTTGCCATTAAATTGATAACTAAAAGAATTTACACCAAGGTACGTCACATTACAAAATTCGCCATCAATTAATATATTACATTATATTATACCAATGAAGAAGAGAGCCACGATAACATTTGGTAGCCATAAGTGTGAAGAATAAAACCAAAGCTACATGCATTATATGCAATAGCTAATGCAGCTCGAGATTCAATCTCAATCGCTAAGAACTAACTATGAAACTTTTTCATATTTTGATTTTCCAAAAATTAAGATCTCTTTAATTCTATAAAATGATTAATAATTAAATCATAATAAAGCATGAATCTTAATTCGTATCTTATTCCAAAGCTTAATCATATTTTTGTCATATCCCTTGAACTGTTTTTGAAATTTTAATTCATCTTAAGATATCCACATAATAGGTTGAGAGAATTCTGTAACTCTTACAGAGATATTTAAGTAAGAAGTGCTGGCTCCATTAGAACTTAAGCATTTGGACATTCCAATTATCTAATTAAGATTAAAATCTAATTTTAATTAAACTTTAATTAGAATTATAAATAATTCTAATTAAATATCAATTATGCTCAAATAAGATATGATATCTCATATTGATTCTTATTTATTAGGTATCTCATATTTAATCATAAAGTTTCTCAAATTTTATAATCAAGTCTAACTTAATTAAAATATCTTTGCTCTCTTCAATCCTTCTTTATGTGAGGCTTATTAGGTTCCTAAATATGATGCTCCTTGCACACCCTAACGAGATGTAGAACGTTCGTTTTCCTTCCCTGCCTTTGCTCCTCCGGCTGAAGCTCTCTCTCTCTCTCTCCTCTTCATTTCGACCCTTGTCCATCTATAAATATGCCTTTCTCTGCCCTTCATCCTCCTTCCTGCACCTCCTTCAATCCAGGGGTAGTGCTATCTTTCCTTCACAAACCTTTTTCCCGCTCTCTTCACATTACTGTTTTTAGACCAACACTTTTATGCTCTAACCCCTGCATTATAACCACCTTACCTAAATTAAGCTTCTTCGTCACAATGTCAAACCTCACACCTCCCAACCTTGTTGATTTTCCACCTTTACCCTCATGCATTTCACCATCCTCCTTTGTTGAATCGCCCCCAGATTCGCCACAAGATAACATAAACCCAAACACCCATTCCCCTTAATCCTCATCCTCTATTAAGGCCCCTGCTATCTAGAACCCTTTGTTCCTTACTCCTAATATTTGGAGGCAAGCACCCACCTCAGTTACAAACCTAAACTAGTCATAATAGCTTACCAGAACAATAGGGAAACCAGGAGAACCCGGAAATAGGTTATAGGGGAAAGCTTTGAATCCTCTCTTTTCTACAGTCCCTTGGTGGAAGTTGATGGTGGCCCTAAGTTTTGACATCTTACAGGAGCATGCAAAAACTTGGGAAGCGGCAATCATTGGCTTCTTCATGGATAAACACCCACCTTTTCTTATAACACAAGCTTAGGTTCAAAGAAACTGGAAAGGAAGAGGCACGCAAAAAGTAATGTTAACAAAAAATGACAACATCATTATTACATTTAGCACAAAATTAAGGCTCCAAAAGTGATAGAAGAAGGGCCAAGACATATCATACATCTTCCATTATTTCTCCAGAATTGGCAGCCTGGTATGAAACTAGAAAAAATTAGAGTTAAGATCATACCTCTTTAGGTGAACATCCACAATATTCCACTAGAATATTGGACCACTAAGGGCCTAAGCTTGTTAGCTAGCTACTTGGAAAAACTAATATGCACAGATGAGAATACAACGTTGAGGAAAAGGGTTGGCTATGCTAAATTACGTGTAAGCATGGATATGTCAAAGGAGATGAAAGATTATATTCTCATTTTAAGGTTGGCAGATGGAAACTCACTAAAGGAGGATAAAGTCATGGTTACTTATCATTGGAAACTTTCCCTACAAGTTCAGGGAAAAACATGGAAACCTACAGGGAAAGTTTTTACTAGGGGAGATTATGGTGAATTGATGGGGCTAGAAGATAATAATACTAAGGGGAAAGTAGAAACTGATGAACTTGAAGTGCAGAAAAGGATAATGGTGGATCAAGAATTGGATATTCAAATAGATAGTAATCAACCCTATGACTAAAGGGGATCAAATTAAACACAATGTAAAGGATCAATAGCATATACGATTTGTTGGACACCCCGCCCTTGTGAGTCACGAGTCTGACGTCCTACGTGACATCTGGACACGTATCCCACTAGGACGGCGTGCGCCTACCAAGACAACCTACTTTTACTATATCCGAACAGAAGTCGACCTTAAACATTTTGCACCAGCCTTAGGACAATTGGCAAAACTGTCATTAGGGATATCGGGTTAAGGTTCTCTTAGGACGATTTCAAAGAAGGCTTAGAGACATACAAATTTGAGGAAGACCTTGAGGTTAGATTCTATCTTCTAAAGGGGGTAAAAAATGGAACAGAAAATAGGGGAAGGCAAATGACAGAAGAAGCGAAAAGGCAGAAGAAGCAAAACACAAAAGAAGATGACGTCATCATAAGGAAAACACAGAAAGAGATGACTTCATCATAGAAGAAGCAAAAAGGTAGAAGAAGTAAAACATAGACAATACAAAACATAGAAGAAGATGACATCATCACAAGGAAAATACAGAAAGAGATGATGTCATCATAGAAGAAGCAAAAAGGTAGAGGAAGCAAAACACAGAAGAAGCAAAAGACAGAAGAAGCAAAACACAGAAGAAGCGAAAAGGCAGAAGAAGCAAAAGACAAAAGAAGTGAAAAGGCAGAAGAAATAAATCACAGAAGAAGTAAAAGACAGAAGAAGCAAAACACAGACGATATAAAACACAAAAGAAGATGACATCATCATAAGGAAAACACAGAAGGATATGACATCATCACAGAAGAAGCAAAAAGGCAGAAGAAGCAAAACACAGATGATAAAAAACACAGAAGAAGATGACGTCATCACAAGAAAAACACAGAAGAAGACGATGTCATCACAGAAGAAGCAAAAAGACAGAAGAAGCAAAACACAGACGATACAAAATACAGAAGAAGATGACGTCATCACAAGGAAAACATAGAAGGAGATGACGTCATCACATAAGAAGCAAAAAGGCAAAGGAAGCAAAACACAGAAGATACAAAACACAGAAGAAGATGACGTCATCACAAGGAAAATACAGAAGGAGATAACGTCATCACAGAAGAAGCAAAAAGGCAGAGGAAACAAAACACAGACAATACAAAATACACAAGAAGATGACGTCATCACAAGGAAAACACAGAAAGAGATGACGTCATCATAGAAGAAGCAAAAAGGCAGAAGATACAACTCCTCTCTTGCACCTCTTCCCTTATAAGGACCCTGACTTTCAGCTTAGACGTCCAAAATTTTCATGCTAACTATCTTTGGAAAGATGACAAAAAGGCTTACAGCTTACTATAAAACACATTTGCCTAAATCAGCTTAGGTTAACCCAGATTTTTTCCTGAAGTCAGAAAGCAAAGTTTCCTTTATGAAACTTGAAAAATTTACAAACATATTCCATTTGCATCAAAAGGTAAAAGTTTTACAAAGCTTTAGTGGGCATTTCAAGCTGCAAATACATTAATACATTCAAATCCCAAAATACAAAAGATACAGGATTTGCTTAAAATGCAACTAAAGCCTTGCTTCAAAGACAAAATAATCAAAACTAGGAGTGTTGCCTTGCCCTTTTGACCTACTCGATATCTTGCTCATCACCTGAATGTGTGGGAGGAGATTGAGGGGTGAGCTTAAAGCCTTTGGATAACAATCTTATAATCGGTAACAAGCAAAAATCATTGAAATAATCATCTTCATTGCAAAAACTCACATTAATGGATAACATGGATACTTCACTACTGCCAACATATCATGAACACACAAGGCACATCAAATTGGTTCGGGTGGATCCAAAACAGAACGTACTACGCATTTTTACATAACAGTCTTGCGTAGCCATGAACTTATGGGAGTCCATAAAGGAGTTTCATGCCATTGGCCGGCAGGCGGGAGAAGCCTTTAGAGAAATGCACTTGACATACTTAGGGGATCACTACGAACCCACATAATATGTAATTTCATGACTTGTAAACTTGTTGCCCAAAATGGAACTAGATCAGAAACTTTATTTTTCATGACATGAAATCTTTTCAAAATCATTTCATTTTTCATTCACGAAATTTATGAACAGAAATTGCAACACTTTCCCAAAGCATTTAAAGAACAATTAAATGCACTTTTGGAAGTAGTTGAAAACATTCATTTCACTTCTCTTGAAAGGAAACATTTATGGCTTATTAGTCAATTAAAAAAATGTAACCCACCTTGAATTTCTAGTTGGTAAGTTTCTCAAATATGCCTCTCATCTTGCTCCTCTTGTCTTTCTTGATTCCCTTTTTAACATAAATAAAATCTCCAAATCAATAGAAATTTTCAGATGAGAACCCAAAGAGACTAATGTATAAATTGATAATAGAACTCTTAAACCCATGCATTTTCTAAGCTCTTGAAACCAAAACCCCTTCCAAAAATCTGAAGCCTTAAAATGCTCTTACCTTAAATCTTCTCCAAATGAAGAAATGCTTGGTTCAAAAGAAGGCTCTTATCTTCCTCTATATTTTTTCCTTCTTGATCACTCTCAAAATCCCTTTTGAAGGTTGAGAACAATCAAAACCTAGCTCAAATCTCTCTTTTCTCTCTAAACCCATGACACTCTCTCTACCTTCTTTCTTATTTTTGTGCTTTCTCTCTTCTGTTCTTCCTCACCAACGTTTTTGGCTTCTAAAAAGGCAAGCCAATAAATTTCCTCTTCTCGTTTTGCCCCTCCTTCAAAGCCTTAAAGCCTTTCCACTTAAGTGATCTCCCCAAAATATCCCTTATGCCACTTATCACTTTAACTTTAATCCAATTCACCTATGTAACATAATCTCATTAACATTAACATGCTAATTAATTCCAACGTTTACTAATCTAACAAGATCCCAAAATTAATCTAATCATGCTCATTTATCAAGAAAAAAAATTTAGGGGCCAACAATTCTTCCCCTCTTAAAAGAATTTCGTCCCCAAAATTCATACCTGAGTCACTGAAGAGTTGTGGATACTTCTCCTTCATGGTTTCCAAAGGCTCCCACGTAGCCTCTTCCACATAATGGTTTTTCCATAAAACTTTGACCAGTTGAACTGTCTTGTTCCTGAGGACCTTCTCCTCCGTGTCCAAAATCTCCACTGGAATCTCCTCATAATTCAGTTCATCTCTCAACTGAACCTCAGTAGTCTGAATGATGTGGGAGGGATCCGACCTATAGCTCCTCAGCATGATACATGAAAGACATCGTGTATCTGTGACAATTCTAGTGGCAGTGCCAACCTATAGGCAAGCGGTCCATCCCTCTCAAGAATTTCATAGGGACCCACATATCTCGGACTCAACTTGCCTTTCTTGCCAAACCTCATGAATCCTTTCTAAGGAGACGTCTTAAGAAATACTTTCTCACCGACTTCATACTCCATCTCCTTTCGATGTGCATCAGTATAACTTCTCATTCTTTCCTGAGCCGCTTTAAGCCTTTGCTTAACTAACTTGACTTTGTTTACTGTCATCTGAAGTCAATCCAGCCCTATTAGTTTCCTCTCTCCTTCTTCATCCCAACATATCGGAGTCCTACATTTCCTTCCATATAGTGCTTCATATGGAGCTATCTGAATGCTTGAATGGTACAAATTATTATAAGCAAATTCGATTAATGGAAAATGTTCGTCCTAAGCTCCTTTGAAATCTATCACACATGCCCTAAGCATTCCCTCAAGGGTCTGAATGGTCCTCTTAGATTGACCATCCGTCTGGGGATGAAAAGTCATGCTAAAATTCAACTTAGTTCCCAAAGCCTCTTGTAAACTTCCCCAGAATTTCGAAGTAAATCAAGGATCCCTGTCAGAAACTATAGAATCTGGAACCCCATGCAATCTCACTATCTCACCAATATACTTCTTTGCCAGAACATACAGAGAATCTGTCTGTTTAATTGTCAGAAAATGGGCTGACTTCATCAACCGATCAATAATAACCCAGATGGCATCATGCTCCCTACTGGTCTTGGGCAAACCGATCAGAAAATCCATGGTTATCCTTTGCCACTTTCATTTAAGAATGGATAATGGCCTTAACTTGTCTGAAGGTGCCTAGTGTTTAGCCTTGACTTGCTGACACATGAGACACTTACTTATTTATTCCGCTACATCTTTCTTCATACCTTTGCACCAGAAATGGTCTTTTAGATCTCTCTGTACATCTTGGTGCTACCTAGGTGCATGGCATAAGGTGCATTGTGTGCCTCATATAATATTTCATCCTTTACCTCCTTGATATTCGGGATACAAAGTCTATTTCCTACAACCATAAGTCCATCATCCCTCACAACCACTTCAGATTTCTTGCCATTCTGAAATTTTTCTCGAAGCTTACTTAATTCTACATCCTGTGCTTGTAACTCCTTAACTTTCTCCCTGAGTATTGGTCTCACGCTGATGTAGCAACAATATATTCAGGTTCCTCCTGTTTCAAACTTATCCTAAGCTTAGTCATATACTCCAATAGCGGTAGGTAAACTGTTTGAACATAAGCTATAGAGGATTTCTTGCTCAAGGCGTCCGCTACCACATTCATCTTTCCTGGACGGTACTCAATCAACAGGTCATAATCCTTGAGCAAATCTAGCCACCTTCTTTGCCTCAAATTCTATTGGGACCCGTTTCTAGAACCCAACCTCTTGCAAATATCATAAGACTTGAGCGTATCTTTACTACGTCATTCTCTTTAATACATTATGTACGAATAATCTTCATCATTCACATTTCAATATTCTAAAAAACAAAAGGATTTTACAAAGCTATAATGGCCTTTCAAGCTACATTACAACATAATCACAAATCTCAAAATACTAAAATTACATGAATTACAAATTCTTGAAAAGTGACTAAATCCTTGTGTTTTCCAAAACTAACTCAAAATGCGACATAAGAAAATTTGGAGTGATGCCTTGACTCTCTTTCACTCAATCTCTTGCTCATCACCTGGAGGTGGGGACAGGAAGGGGTGAGCTTGAAAGCTCATGGGTAACAGTTTATATTAAAAAAATAAGCAAAAACTTTTGAAACCATTATATTTGCCATAGAAAACTTTCATTGAGTCTATAAAACACATGTTTCTCAAAATCTTTGTCTTGTCGTGTAATCAAAATCACAAACAACACAATGTATGTATTTTTTATCTTATTCGCAAATCATAAACACATAAGCACATCAGAATGGTTTGGATGGATCCAAAACAGAACGTACTATACATTTTCCATAAGGGTCCTGTGTAGCCGTGAATAGAATGTACTAACACAATCCCACGTAATGGTCTTGCATAGCCGTGAACTTATGGGAGTCCACGAGGGAGCTCTATGCCACTAGCGGGCAGGTGGG
>JANIJH010000003.1:38964731-38981895 GCA_024520975.1 Erythroxylum areolatum
AGAAGTAGAGGGAGTAGAAAGAGTGATCTTGGTATGAGTAGTGATAAGCAAAGATTTGGAAACAAAATTGGTAGTTGCTCTGGAAAATGTTCACTGAGTACGCTTCAGTCTTTTAGCCACAACTTGTTCTCTAGTTATCCAAATGAGATGATTCTTAATTCAGATTAAACTAGAAACATATGGCTACATTTTTTATAAGAAATTGAATTGAAATTCTATTTTTAAGAATTTCAAAATTTGTTATGAAATTGAGAACTGGGTGCAGTACATTAGGAGATGAATGTAAAGTTTGTGTTCTGACTTCAGGATAGATAGATTTAGACAAAGTTGTCTTCTAGAAAGTTGTAGATATTTCTTTTATCTTTCCAACGGTATAAAGTATGTAATTTTTGGACATCTAAGTTGAAAGTTATGGTCCTTATAAGAGAAGATGTTTAAGAGTAAAGTCATATCATCTATGATGACGTCATATCATCTATAATATGTCATATCGTTTGTAAAAATATATCGTCTATGATGATATCATATTGTCTATGATGATGTCATAGTTTGTAAAAATGTATTGTCTGTAATGACGTCATATCATCTATGATGACATCATATCATCTGTAAAAATGTATCGTCTGTGATAATATCATATTATCTATGATGACATCACATTGTCTGTAAAAATGTATCATCTGTGATGATGTCATATCGTTTGTAAAAATATATCATCTGTGATGACATCATATCATCTATGATGACATCATATTGTCTGTAAAAATATATCATCTATGATGATGTCATATTGTCTATAATGACGTCATATCGTCTGTAAAAATGTATCATTTGTGATGATGTTATATCGTCTATAATGACATCATATCATCTGTAAAAATGTATCGTCTATGATGATGTCATATCGTCTGTAGAAACGTATCGTCTGTGATGATGTCATATCATCTATGATGACGTCATATCTTCTATAGTTGACTTTCTGCTTCTTCTGTTGTTGACTGAAACTTGTTCTTCTGTGTACCAATTGTCTGGTCCAATTTTGTCATTCTAGACGATAGAATCTGTCTTCAATGTCTGTACAAAAGTTGTAAATCTTGAAGTTCTCTTTCAAGCCATCTAAAGAACACCCTAATCCGATATTTGTAGGGAAAGTTATGGCAATTTTCCCAATTCATTTGCTTTTTCAATTCGTCTACTTTTTCGTTTGGTTTCGCCTGATCCTATCGTCTGCTCCATTTTTGACCTTTCAGATGATAGAATTTATCTTTAAGTCTTCATCAAAGTTGTATATCTTGGAGTCCTTTTTCAAACCGTCTAAGAACGACCTTAATTCGATATCTATGGGGAAAGTTATGGCTATTGTCCCGAGATGGGTTCAATATGATTTGAGGACAAAACCTTATCTGATTCTTGCTACCATAACTTTGTTATCCAACCTCCAAATGAAGTGATTCTTGAACCATTAGATTCATAAGACATTTTTCTACCTCTACCCAAATATTGGTAGCATTCTGAACTGATTTTAAAAAGATTGATTGAACGAAAGCAAGGGGATCTGTTGGAAAATTATGAACTAGTGTGATTTCACTGAACATGTTCAACTATTTTGGTTATACCTGGATCTATAGGATTCTAAATAAGATGATTTTTAATTTAGAGTAAACGAGAGATATAGGAAATTATCTGAAGAAGTCAAAGTGTGATTCAATCTCTAAGATGTTTAATTTCTGGAAGGAAGTTGTGTATAGTATACTATTTTGGATAAGAGTAGTCCGAAAATATTTGAGGTGTATCTTCCAAATTACTGAACCAAATTGAATGATTTTGGAGTCAATGTAGGAACATGTTCCTAGAAGAAAGTATTGCAAAATAACTTTAGTATCAGGGTTAGAGAGAACATGCAAAGTTGACCCGAAATGATGTTCTATGGAAAAATCTGAAAGTGATTTAATGGGTTATAACTAGTGTTTCAATAGTTTTATTAAGTCATAAAATTAAGTACAAATCATACTTAAGTGAGTTTTACTAAGGGGAAGTGGATAAGTGGCTAAAAAATAGACAGGTTTCGTAGCTTTAAAGTTGAGTTTTAATAACCTTGAAAGATAAGTTACTGTACTTGCCTTCATTTCTTTCTCTCGAATTTTCTTTCACTAGTGTATCTTCATCACAGAGTTTTTCATCAAAAACTCCACAAAAGCTAAACTACGCTTACCCTTATCTTCTATTGTTACCACTTTGTCATCTGTTTCTTTTGCCTCAAGAAAACCTGACCCAAACCCTCTGTAAGATGAAGTACGTGAGTTGCATGAAAGTAAGGGCTTTGTGATGGTTAAAGATTTTGGAGTTTTAACAAGTTAAATGTCCACATACAGGCATATCCAAAATTTGGAAGTAAATGTTGTTTTGGAGCGTACTGTGAGTAGACTTAGATGGTCTCATTTCATTGTTTATTTAAATTTTTGTATTGATTGACTACTGAATGCTCATATGATTGTGATTTAATTGTTGAATTTCGTACTATGAAGGTCCGATGATCGTGTTATATGCATGAGATATTGAAGTGCAAATTATAAGGGAATGTGAGTGAATGGGATTATGCAAATATGAATGATGCATTCCATTTCATGAATGCATCAAATATAATGGCAGTTGTGACCTGAGTAGCCACTGATTAGAGCTTAAAGCTCAACGAGTGAAAATGAGCTTCGAGCTCAAAAGTGAATCAGAGCCTCAGGCTCAACGTTTATTGAGCCCTGTATCTCCCAAGTGGATAAGGGACAATTATCAATCAGCCCTATATGAGACAGTTTAAGCACTCGGTCACAACAAAGTAACAAATAGAAAGTGGATCTCATGTGCATTGCATGTGCATTGCATATGCATTATATGAGTGATTAAATTGTATTGAATATGAATTTATGAAATGATGTGAATTATGTATTATATGACTGGGTGAGCCATCGATGATGGTCACTCATTGAGTTCGTAAAATTCACCCAAAATTTGTAAATATTTTTCAGAATTAGAAGAATACCTCGTTAGGTAAACGGGAGTATTCCTACAGCATTCAAGTAAGGGATAGAGGTCGGGATCAGTTTGCGTCTGCATTTATGTTTTCCTTTTTTGTATAAAGTTGTATATTCTGAAACTATTGTAGAAATGATTTATGTTGTAATGTAAAGACATTATGAATAAAATATTTTGTATTTGTAATGGGCCCCAAATGACTATTGAAATTCCGATGATTGTATTGCATTAAATTTAAAATGTTTATGTGGGCCCGATTTGAATTATGGACTTTTACAAAAATATGTGTATGTTTGTATTTCAACATTTTTTTATACCGATTATTGAATGATTGAGTGCTTTAGCATGTCACCCTCGCAGGGCACGGACTCGGATATCACCCTAGATGTCGGGTTCAGGTTCTACAGGAGTGGCGGTGCTATAAGAAACCTAAATTATTTTGTCTTTTAGAAATGAAAATCAGACTTGTAAACCTAAATAAATTAGATTGTTTTAGGAGTCAATAGCAGATAAAATCCAATCATCAGTACCATTGGTATGGAAGAATCATCATAGTCTATGATGAGGATTTTATAAAGGTGAAGGTTTTGGAAACAAGTGAGCAATTTATGCATACAAAAATGACTTTCAAAATGGAGCATACTTTAGTGTTGGCTACCTTCGTCTATGGTCATAATAATACGTTTTAAAGAATGGATCTATGGAATTCTATAAGAAGACTAAAAAGAACAGTTAGTGGTCATAGATCATAAATGGCGATTTCAACTCTATTATTTATCAATCTGAAGCTGAAGGGCATTGTAATTTGCTTAACTATAATACTGACTTGCTTGATTGCACTAAAGATGTGAAAATTTCCAACTTAAAATATGAGGTCATATATTTACTTGGAGTAACAAACAGAGTTCTAATTGGCTCATCAGAAAGAAATTAGATAGAGCTTTGGTGAATGTGGAGTGGCTAACAACCTTTCCAAATAGTAAAGCCATGTTTTTAAACCTGGGGTTCTCGGACCATACCCTAATCAAGGTGGACAAGTTCTTCAAAAAGGTTTATTTGAAACACCTTTTTTAGGTTTAACAATTTCTTGATCAATGTGCAAGGTTTCCAAAAAGCTATCAGCAATCTATTTGCAAAAACTAAAGGCTATATAGTAGGAAATGAAGAAAGTAAATGGAAGTAAGGGTTATAAAGCAGTCCAAGTGTTAGAATCTGCTAGGCATCGACTCTCAATAATATAAAAATCTCTGGTTGATAATCCTACAGATGAGATTATTACGAAGGAGGAGAAGGAAGCCCCGAAGTTTTATATACAAGCAGTTGATAACCACTGCTTATTATTAAGATAGAGGTCTAAAGTCAACTGGATTAGGAAAGGAGACATATGCACTAGGTTTTTCTTTAATACCATTAAGGCTAGGAGAAATGCCAATAGAATTGCTTCAATAAAAATGAATTTAGGGCAAATGTTGTATAAGTAAGTTGAAATTGCTCAAGATGCCTTGAAACACTTCCAAAAGATCCTAGGATCTAAGGTTGCTAGCACTTGCAGTGCATACCTCAGGATGTTTATTTATGCTAAAATTCCTAAAGATGAAGCATATCTTTTAATCAAGCAGGTCACAAATCAAGAGACAGAGCATTGGTACTTAAAATGAATGGTTCGAAGGCTCCTAAACTAGAAGATCTGCATGATTTCTTTTATTAGAAAACTTGGGATACAATAAGGAAAATAATGAAAGAAGCAGTGCATGAATTCTTCAGAAATGGAGTAATCCTCAAAGAGATCAATAAGACGTCCTTGTGTTTGATCCCAAAAACTCATAACACTACTACATGGAGCAATTTCAGACCTATCTTATGCACTAACTTCAGTTACAAGATTATTGTTAAAATATTGGCCAACAGACTGAAATCTGTACTACACTACATAATTAGTGAGAACCAAAGAACATCTTAAGCAAGCGAAATATTGGGGACAACATCCTAATTTTGTAAGAACTTTTGAAAGGGTACACAAGAGAAAAATCCTCTCAGAATCACTTTAAAAGTTGATCTCCATAAAGCTTTTGATAGTGTCAGTTGGGGTTTTTTACTGTAGACTATAAAAGTTATGAGTTTCCCTTAGATTTTTATCAATTGGATAAAAAAGTGTATTTCTATGGTTTCTTTTGGGATTACGATCAATGGGAGTCCCACTGAGATATTTAAAGGTAAAAGGGGACTTAGATGAGGGGATCCTCTTTCCCTTTACCTATTTCTAATTTGCATAGAGGTTTTTACCCTTATGCTGAAATATAAGATCTCTTTGACTCTAGGCTTCAAAATACTTTACAAAGATTTAAGGAGATGTCGGGATTGAGCATCAATTTTCAAAAATGCTTCTTCATCTTATCAAAGAGTGTTGCATACCTAACTAATGTTATAACTCTTATCACTGGAATAGGTAATCAAAAGCCTTCTATCACAATTTTTGGGCATCTTCACCTCTTCGAGAAGACTTCGATTTAGAGAATGCCTACCTTTTATTGAAAGGATACAAAAGAAATTAGATTCACAGACAAACAAAACGTTATCCTATAGTGGCAAACTTCAGCTCCTAAAATCTATTGTTATGTTTATAAATACATATTGGTGTTGTCACATTTTCCTTTCTAAGGGGCTGATCAAAACTATGGAAAAAATGATGAAACAATTCCTATAGAGTAAGGGGAAAGGAGAAAGAGGGATTGCTAAGGTCAGCCATACTCAAATATGTCAGACTAAAGCAACTGGAGGACTGGGACTAGAGTCAATTGGCAGAAGCAACAAATGCTTATTGTTGAAAAGGTTGTGGAGAATTTTAAGTGAAAAGAATCCTTATAAGTTAAATGGTGCATACCTATATGTTAAGGGGTGGAAGTCTACGAGCAATCAGGCCTAAAGATAACTTTTCATAGTTCTTTAACCAAATTCTTAGACTGGGGGAGGGGGTAACTTGCAGGATAGGGATAAAGGATAAAATTTCTTTATGGTATGACAATTGGACAGGTTAGGGTGCTCTAATTCACCATCCAGCTGCTAAGGATACTCTAGATAGATTTTTAAGAAAAAGCTAAAGTCTAAGAGTTAATTGCAAATGGCAACTGGGATCTTACCTAAGAGGAGATGATATCTCTTTCAATACCATAGTATCAATATAATGGAGGAGAGGATATATATCTATGGAATGGACTAGTAGTAATGGACATAACAAAGAGTCAAGTAAAAAAACTAAAGTATGGGATAAACCCAACAGTTGGATAGGGTAAATTGATCTGGAGGAACATTATCAAGCCTAATGCCAGCTTCTTGATCCAGTTAGCCATGAAGCATAGACTAAGGACTATGACTAGATTAAAATTTCTCTCCTCCTCTAAAAGTTGTATCCTTTGCAACCTAGATGAAGAGGACAAAGACCATCTATTTTTTAGATGTGAATTTTTTAATAGAGTATGGTGGCGGATCTCCTCTTTATGTACACTTAATGCTATTAAAGCAATCTGAATGGCATTATTCAAGAGAAACTACTAAACTATGCACCCAAACATGACAAGGTTGTTTATATGGTAGCTATTACAACATACATTCAGGAGATTTGGAGGGAGAGGAATAATAGAAGATTCGCGGAAAGGGAAAAAGACATACTTGCCATAAATTATCTCTAATAGTATTAAAAAACAACTAGTCATAAACTAGATGGAGAAAAAATGAAGTGTGAGACTAGCTATTTCTTTAAGACTCTAACGAGAACCCACTAATACTCAGTACTTAGAGCAGTGAATCTATACAACCTGATCTAGCTAGATACCACACTCATAACATTTCTGTAGGACTCGAAAGTTGGATTCTTACCTTATGGGGTCCCTCCTCCATGAGGTCTTTATTCCTGATTCTTCGCGGGTGTTGAAGACATGCAGTCGGGAGAAGTGAAACAATTGCCAGAGCTCAAATACACAGGATGATCCCTCGAGTATCCCTAATTAGGAAAAATGAGTGAAGACGAAAAGAATGAAGTAACTAAACTCAAACTAGAAATATCTTACCTCCCTAATCGTTTGGAGAAACTGAAGACGAAGACCTTTGAGCCTTAATTTGGAAACTTCTAGAGAAACTTTAGATGGGGGTGTTTTTTGTTAACTCATTTTAGGAAGATCTGAGTCTTTACTTGAAGTTGCTTGCCATATGGGGATGTTCTATAGCTTACATTATCATTTTTGATCTTTGTTTTGTTATGTTGTTAGTAAGGTAATGTTGTACTAAACTCTGTTTCTTTTTTAATTCATTTTAATTTTTCAAAAAAACCCTGAATCATATTTATGATTAGATAAATTAAACTATTTTATTTTATCTTTAATTCTTCAATTAAAAAATTATATCCATAGATCAAGATTGGCATATAGCAATATATCATGATGACCCAAATATTTAAAAATCTCAAAATAGTTTTGACTAATTTTTTTGTGCATGATTTTTTTGGTATCATTTAATCCTTTCATCATACAATGTTCTAGTTAGACATAAAATATAGAATTAGTTTCTACTCTATTTTGAGTTCAATCATATTAGTTCTCCTCCATTAGCTATCAATTCAATTAATGATTTTTGTAAACTATTTACAAAATATCATTTTCCTTTAACCAAGGATTTTTCGAGTCAATACTAATCAATAATAACATAATGTTCTCTTTCATTACTTTAGGGTAATGTATCCTATCTTGGTCACCTAATTGCCTCCATATAATTCATTCTACATCTAATTACTACTAACAGGACTATCCTTGGTTAGAGTAAGTCATAAATAGTATCAAATTATAGCAATCCTTATACAAGCTAACTTTGGAGACTTGAAGTCAAATGATCACTTATATAGTCATCATAATGAGAATTTCCACAAACACACAAGTAATGTTCTAAATGGATTTCTCATATGGGATTGATTCAGTGAACTTATTCTCTAACAAGTGCCCATATGTTTGTTTAAGTATCTTCATACTTTAGTTATGAGATTGACTACTTACTTTATAAGAAAAAATAAAACATGTACTAGTCTTTTTATGTTCTATTAATGCCCAATATTAATAGAACAATGATTACGAACGATTTAGGGATAATATATAGATGCAGAATGAATCTCACAATTATAAT
Organism: Erythroxylum areolatum; assembly: GCA_024520975.1. Lineage (NCBI taxonomy): Eukaryota > Viridiplantae > Streptophyta > Magnoliopsida > Malpighiales > Erythroxylaceae > Erythroxylum > Erythroxylum areolatum. The sequence continues at coordinate 38,972,925 of JANIJH010000003.1, forward strand.
CTTTTCAAAATTTCATTTGTAATGTATAATTATTCCATAGATTTTATTATATACATCCAAATATGTGTATGATAAAAATACCTTTAAATTATTTCTTTACTAAATTACAACCAAACTTGTTGACTGTAGGGCATAAACAAACACTTCCCACTAGATTAGATAAGTTGTGTTTGTTTTCCTCAACCTAATAGTTTCTCATGATTTAGACAAAGCATGAGCTCCTTGCTAGATTGTTATAATAACTAGGCTACATACGACCAATTTATCTTAATATAGAGCTATGATATCTTCAAATTTATGGCTACAAGAATCAGTAAGTAACTACTTTGTTTTCTCCTTTAATATGAAACAAGTATGCAAAGTAGATGAGGCATGGTTTTCTAAAATGTGAACACTTCTTTTTGCTTTAGGCTACCATACGTTACTTTCACCAAGATCAGTAGATCTATGCAAAGAAATGGCAAGATCCAAATTGCATGTAGCTAATTGCACATAATTAGCATAGTTTCCTTTTTATGGTTTAATGTTCCTTCTAAGTCCCTACTCCAAAAGCTGTTTACTATAGGAGCATTCATGTAAATAAATTAAGCTATATTTTTTAGTTGTAGGATGTTTTTGTGACTTTATAAAGCTATGCAATACTTAATTCAAGCCTCTGGTATTGTATGTGAACGTGGTAACCCTTTATTCTATTCTCTATGCATGTAATATATGCTCACCTAGGTTCATAGAATCTTTACAAAAAATCAATTGCCCTTTTATACAAGCAAGAGTATGACCCAATGCTATTTCTATCTATCTCTCTTTTTGCTTCAATCTCCTAACATTCCTTTCTTTCAATATAGTTTGTAAGAAATTACCAAAGGAAATTAGATAGGTAGTACTATCACCTCTAGAGATCTTGTTGTAGTTTTCCAACAGTCATTATATAATACCCAAGTAGCTTTTTATAGTACAACTTCAATTCATTAGTTCCTTTACTTCCATACGGCATTAAAGTAGCTACAAAAAAAAAAAGAAGTGACAAAATTTCAGCTTATAATACATATAAAATGCAAATGTCTAACATTTGGAGAAAATCATTTCTCTCCATTGTGCTAATTCTATTTTTATCTACAAACAACATAAGGAATGAATCTCTAGGTATGAGATTAGTATCCCAAACAAGTTTATGTTAATCCATAGTCTAACCTCTTGTTCTAATCCACTCACTACAAGTTTTGTTATTGAATTTTCCATTTAGGAGATATAATAATCACTTATCTCAATATTAGGGGAGCAATTAGGTAACAAGTGACTTAATTCCTTTAGGTAATTATTCCATTTCCATTCAACAATTGACCTGCTAACCTTAGCTTAAGATAGAAATTGATTTATGAAATAGACCAAGATTGTAACAGAGAAGAAGAAGATGAAGAGGGAGTGAGACTTGATCTTTAGTGCTTGGAAAATAAAGAAGCTATGAGTTTGTCGGCTTGCTTCACCATCTCTCTGTCTCTCTCTAATGCATAGTTAAAAATTAATAAATTATATATATATTTTAAAAAACAGGCTCTATATTGCCAGGTGGCATGGTAGGGCTCACAAAAGTAATAAACAAATATTAATAACTGCCAGGTCATCGCTGACCTAGTAGAAAACTAATGACACCGTATAACCTTCAATTTTTCCATTATTATAGGTTATATTTAAATGTTTTCTAAATGTTAGAGTCTTATTTGTACTCTCTGAAATCTTAGAGTTAAATTTGTCAATTGATGTAAAACTTAAGGTCAAAATTAACCTTTTTATCAAGCAATTTTATGATTTCTCATCCTCAATCAAGATTTACTTTAATTAATCGAAAATTTTTAATTTTTAAAATATTAAAAATTAATTAAATCTTTTAAATATTCTTTTTAAATTTGTCTTAAAAATAATAGCGAAATACGTGTAATATAAACATAACATGTGAAGCAATCAAATAATATTGACATGATAATTACAAATTTTAAATTCAATACAAACTAATTAAATATAATCTAAATTTATAATTTATTATAGTTAAGAATGACATAACTCAATCATGACTAAAAAATTTTAGTTTAGGTTTTAATTCAACTCAAAACATGATCAAATAAAAAAATTTTAAACTCAAATTGGATCAAATTAAAATTTAGGTAGTTCAAATCTTGACAAAAATCCTGAATCTTTAATCAATTTTGGGTGAGTTTTGCGAACTTAGTGAGTGACCATCCTCTAAGACTCACTTAATCACATAACGTATGCAGTTTACATATTCACATCATTTCATTAATAATCATATTGAGTCACATATAATTCACATTCTCTTGAAACATATCTCACTTTTAAAAAATAAGTCAAACTATTCAAAACATACACATCAAATGCATATGTAATGCTTATGAGACTAACTTTCAATTTATTATTGTTGTGACTGAGTGCCTATAACTATCACATAACTATTGTAGATACCAAGCTCATTAATAACTGTCCCGTATCCGTTGGAGATGCCGGGCTCATTTTACATAGTGGGCCTTTGACTCTTATACACTTTCTAAGCTTTAAGCTCTTTTTCATAATATGAGCTTTAAGCTCTTTTTCGGTGGCTACTTTGGTTACAACAACCTTTATCTTTCATGCATTCATGAAGTGAAATGCATCACATTTACATCTTTTCAATCAGTTACTTTATTTCACTTTACATAGATCATCATACTTTAGTCTGGCATTCAACATTACATTGAGAATCACTTTTTCATCTATATGCATATTCACATTTCTCTTCGAAACTCGGCTGGCATTTAACAATCAAGTTAAGGAATCACATATTTCTTCCAATTCACATTCAAGTATCACTTCAATATCACATTCAAGCATCAAAAGTCTTAGACCTTCAATGTCTAGAAATCAGTACAATCATAATCACATTCATTAGTAATTCAATACCAAATTTAAACAGAACAAATAGTAAGTAAGACAATCTAGATCAACTCACAGTACACTCCAGATTAGCAATTGCTTCCAAGATTTGGAAATGTCTAAATGTGAACGCTTATCCTACACATCAAAATTATGCAATACATATATTGCACACACAATATTAATTGCACAATTATAAGTATTTCTTTATGCACAAATGTGTATATAAAGTATGTACAATGCATACTTGATGACAATCCCTAGTATCTCTCCATTATTCTCATCAAAAAATCAATCCAATATCAAAACTCACTTAAGAATCATTTGTACGTAGGGTTTATACCTCAAATAAACACTTTGAATCTAATTTCATAACCCAATTAATCATTTCAGATTTTTCCAAAAACTGACTTTCGGGTCTATTGCTTTTGATCATTTAGACAATGCAAATGAAGTAATTTGAGAACAATTTCTTATAAAAAATTGTTCTCCTATCTCTTAAGTTTCCAATGACACCAAGATCATTTAATTTGGTTGAGCATTTTGAAAGTTATACTCCAAATAATATGGATTGTTCTTAAACTATAACAACACCTTGTATTCAACTTCAAGTAAACATCTTGAGTTTTCATAGGCATATTTGAAATTCGATTTCTTAAGAAAATTTGTAGCCTCATGTCTCTAGCTTACTCTAAATTAATAATCATCTCATTTGGATAACTAAATAACAAGTTATGCCTAAAATACTGAAGCATGTTTAGCGAAAATACTCCAGTTATCATTTTCCAGAACTCCTCATCAATTCTGTCCCAAATTCATCAATCAATCTCTCCAGAATGATTTCAGATGGTTATAATTTCTAGTGGAGATGAAGATAAATGTGTTATGAGTCCAATGGTTCAAGTCTCATGTCATTTGGAGGTCGGGAGAAGAAGTTATGGCTAAAAAATCAAAGGATGTTCGTGTCCGTCAACTTTCACTGCACCTTCAGTATGCACGATCATGAGATCCCTTGTGACCCTTAAGAGTCGCAATCGTGCTTGTGCATGATCGTGAGATCCTCTCTTTTTCAAACTTCATTCTGGCTATTCTGAAAATAGGCCTTTAGGTCAATGTTGCATGGAAATGTTGACAAGGAAAATGAAGGATTTTGGCAAAACACTCTTCTAAATAGTTGTTCCTTTATGGCTTAAGTTTCAAATGAGACTAATTTCATGCAATTTCGTTCGATATTCTAAAAGTTATGCTAAAAATACTATAGACTGTTCCAAACCACGATAAAATCCACAAACGCAACTTCGAGCTAAAGTTTGAAACTCTTAGAGACATAATTGAATTTGGATTTCTACATGAAAAATATATCCATTTGTCTCTAGTTTAATTTGAGCTTAAAATCATCCCATTTAGATATCTACAAATCAAGATATGGCTAAAATATAGATGCATGTTTAGTGGAAACACTGCATTTGTACATGTTCAGCACAATTCAACAATATTCATCTCTAACTCTAAATTATCTCTACATCAATTTATGAATCATTCATCATCATACACATAAAAGCAAGACATCACTGTATTCATTTCTTTACCCACATTCCAGCATACATAAATCACCAATTTATGTCTATTTAATCTCTAACTATCATCAAATATGCTTCCTTCAACAAATTAAGAAAAGTTCATGCGTACACTTACTTGTTTAGCTTTATTTTCTTCAAATCACCAAGAAACCCTAGCTCCTCCACATACACGATCATCATTGTTGAAGGAGGAATAGATTGGGTCTTTTATCAATAAGAGGAGGATAGCAAGGTATTGAAGTGGCTAGTATAAGATTACGGTCAAAAATCAATTGGTGGAGGGTGGTAGGAGTTTCGTATAAGGAGAGAAGAGTAAGGAAGATGAAAATGTGTTTAGTGAAAAGAGTAAGGAAGATGAAAATGTGTTTAGTGAAAATGAAAGAAAACGAAGTTGTCTTTCAAATGGGCAATTAGGTGGGTTTTAAAAACTTGGTAGGTGTCATGACACTTGTCATGACACCTCCACTCAAATGATTTATGTTAATTAACACTTAGTTGCTTGGTCCATTTGTCTCCAATTCTAATCTAATTTTCTCCTAATTTTCAATGACACTTGACATTAAACCTTAATGCCATTTATAAAAATTTCCATTTCTATTTGACATTTATTTCCATCATTATTTATCAATTTACTTGCCACTTGGCATTTTTACTAGTTCAGGAGTACCTAATATTTTTTAAAAATTTATCCTAAAATTCACCAAACTTCTAAATCAATAGTTTATATCCTCCAATTCGGTTTTCAATACAAATAAACCACAAATCTCAATAATATCACATTTATAATTCAATTATACCCGAAAAAATCAAATGAGTGTATGTCCAGTCATTTTATTTTGCAAAAAATTAAATTCACATGCATGTATGTTAACATTATACATGAGCATGAAATGCATTTTTCTTAATCTCTCATTGCTATTTTCTCAATTACAGAAATCTAGGTTTTAATCCTTAGTGTAGGAACGGGATGTTACATTGATTCTATAAAATGAGAGTTTCTATTTGAAGTTTCTTAAAGCTTTAGGATTTTTAAATGAGTTTACAACCTAGATTCATCAATGTTTATCCACTACCTCCTTCATCATTCTCATCAATGGTGAACCAATTAAAGCATTATAAGGTGCAAAGGGCTAAAGATAAAGAGATCCCTTATATGCTTACCTACTCAGCATTTGCATTAAACCTTCATTAAGAATAGCCAAGAAAAAGCATCAACTTTGCTAATAAATTCTATTATCACTCCAAATATAAAGATCTTGAATTCTTTAATCTCATTTTTATTAATGATATCCTTATATTTTAAGAGCAAGGCTAGACTCGAAAAGGTTTTACTTGAGTCTTTAAACACCTTCCAATCTTGATTTAGGATTAGCACTAATAAAAGGAAAATCATAATCTTATTTTTAATAAGAACAAAATGTTCTATATCTGATGTCTCTAGAATTTTAGGGTTCCAACTATCAAAACCTCCCTTTAGTTACTTGGGAGTCCCTATAGTTGCCTCTAGACTCACTTACCATAATTTTTAATCACTTTTAAATGCCATTCACAAGGGAATTAGAAGTCAAGTTGGAGTAACAAGTTTTTACCTTTCATAAGTAGACTACAATTAATCAAGTTTTTTCCTTTCTAGAATGCTAGTCAATTGGTGTACTTATATGTTCCTTCCTATTAAGTTCACTAAAGACATTGACAGAATTCTAAAGAATTACCTATGGAGTGGAAGTTTGACTAACAATAACAAAGCCAAAGTTAAATGGATGGACCCATGCAAGCTTAAAAACCATAGTGGTTTAGTTATTAACCAAAAACTCGCACTTCAAAGACTATGTTTCAATTACTCACATTAAGAGAAATTTTAGCTCTTAATAAAAAAATGGGAAATGATGAAAAAATGTGGTTTTTATATGATTTATTAAACCTTTTACACCTTCTGTATAAAATTTCAAATGTTTCCAACTTGATGCATTGCATCCCTACTTCTTCTAACATAAAGATGTTCATTAACAACATCAGTTAAGTTTTGCCTCATCACTATCTAAGTAGTTACTCCATCATTTTTAACATTATGCCCCTTATCATCCCAATTCATCAAAAGTTGGTAAGAACGTTTGGTTGAACTATAAATCAGGCACAATCTCCAAGTAGTCATATATGAACTTTTTGAATAGTCATAACCTAAAGCGCCTTGGCATAATCTAATATAAAACCCTGTAAACAAGCCCAAAGCTTCCATTATTCTCTATCTTGTAATTAAGGATAGACTAAGCACTAATGCTAGGTTCTATTTTGGCTCTTTCAACAAACTTGCACTGTCTAGACTAGCATGCAGCTTGAAGACACAAATCACTTGTTCTTAAACTATTGCTTTACCAAATACAGTTGGAACTTGATCCTATAATTTTGTAAGTTTTAGTGCATAGCCTCTAGTTGGGAACAAACCATAGCTTAGAAATGCTCAACCAAGCTCACTTGTGTTAAAGAGTTATTCAAAACAACACTTAATGGCCTTTGTTAGAATTTTATGGGCCAAGTGTATAAATATATGTACATAGATTTCTATCTCGGTTATAGGCCTAATAAAATGTGGTCTAACTTTAGTAAAATCATTAGGCCTACAGAAATGTTAATTAATTTTTCGTATAGGCCTGATGTGTAGAAGTCCATTACGAGTCATTATGGTTAATGGGCCCACAATGGCTCGTAAGTCAACATTGACTATAAATAGGGTTGTGGTCCCCAAGTCAGATTATCTCTTGACATTTTCTCTAAAAAAATTATTGTTAGTTTTCTTTGTTCCATAAGGAGAATTCATTCGGTATTTGGATCTTGACTTGGAAGAACACAAATCCATCAAGTTTTACTGTTTACGCTTCTGCTGTGCAATGGATCAAGGTTAGTGTTTTTATTTATACATATATCATTGTTGATTCGATCTATGTGTGATTCTGGTTGATTAAATGTTTAGAAATCGGATTATAATAATCATAAGGTTAAATTTCTAATAAGTGGTATCAGAGCCCTTTACATAGATTGTTTCAACATGATATTCAATTTCTTGTTTTTACTTGGTTCCATATATGCATGGTAGTAAAAACAATGAACCGCAGATTTATCATTTCAGGTTTCATTTGTTTTGGATTATGGTTTACTATTTTCTTCTTTATAATCGGCTGAGATTGAAATTTTTATGGGTAAAAGTAATTTTGATCTCTTAATGATCTTGTCTGCGATGAATTAGAAAACAAGTATTATTGTCGAAAAATTGTTTCATTCAATTTAGAAACGAATTGTTTGACTCAACAATGATGAAATATCACTGCGATGTATGTTAAATCTCGTATACAATTTTTACGAACCCGTTTTATTCGGGTACTCGGATCTATCACCCATCAGAGGTCAGGGAAGACCGTTCTGCATCCATCAGAATGTTTCTCTGACGCTTGCACCGTTTTTGTCAACCTTCAGAGAACGCTTGCACCGTTTCAAGCGTCAGTTTCTCACGGGCTAGAGAAACTGCAGCCCCTCCTCTCTAACGTTTGCACTATTTCAATGCTAGCAGAATTTTGTTTTTAACGTAGGCGGCGCTTGACTTGAAACGTTGTTGGTCTTCCAAGGTAATTTAATTACCATGTGCGCCATGTCTTTGTAGAGGTACGTGTGGGTGGTGTTCCAGAGACTTAATAGCAAGCTATTATATTGAGTCTCTGGCACTATAACCATTAATTTAATAATACATAAAAGATTTATGATATTCTAGAGCATGCAACGTTGTCTTTGGTTTAAGGCAACAATTGGTTTAAAAGTCAATTGGACTTGCTTTAACAGTGGATTTATGTTTCTTTAATTTATAACCTAAAGATTAAATTAAATAATTTTTACATACATATAAAATATAAAGTTTTCCACTGTTATATAATCTTATTACAAACTAAGGTTATAATTTCGTAATAATTAATTGAAGTCAAAACTTGGGGTTAATTAGTTGTCCATTTTTACAATAATTAAATTACCTAATTTTATCTAAACTTTAGGTGCTTATCATTTTGAATTAAATAGATTGAACCGATATGTTGCAAAAATAACCTCTATTGGGTAAAATTTATTAATTGTAGAATGATAATACATGTTTCATCTATGCGGAATAATCGGCCCAAAGGAAGGTTATTTTGGCCAGATGACTGGTAATTTAATTTCTTATCTATACAGAATAATCAGCCCAAAGGAAGGTTATTTTGGCTAGATAGTAAGTAAAATTTTAAAACATCATTGCGAAATAATCAGTCCAACGGAAGGTTATTTAGGCACGATGGACAGTATTAAATTATGTGAAGCATTTGGTATAACATGCTAACAATGCGTCGGTCCAAAAAAAGGCACATTGTTAGGCCGTTTTAGTTTCCATATTTTTACTATGACCAAGAAGACCACTTATAAATTATTATTTTTGTCCAAAGACTGAATAATAA
>JANIJH010000003.1:38981995-38993080 GCA_024520975.1 Erythroxylum areolatum
TTGTACAAATGAATAGGTCATGTTGTAAAGTCAACAAACTGAATGAAATTGTATTTACAAAAAAGGGGCCCCGTGGTTATTGAACTCACTGATTATTTATGTAAATTGCTTTCCGCATAATAAATAAAGTATGTGTATGTTTTTTAAAAAAATTTACACTGAATTTTGACTGAGTGATGTAGCACGCCACCCTTACAAAACATGGGCTCGGATATCACCATCAATGTCGAGTTCAGGTCATATAAAAATGGAGTGTTACATTTAGGTAGTATCAGAGCCTAGAAGCAGAATAACCAATCAACACGTAACCAATCAACTTTCTTCTTCATTTCCGAAAACCATGCACTCAAGCATTGGACGGAGTGAGCTGAACCTGACGGTGTATGTATTTCAATTACACTTTTTATTTTCTTAACCGTTAAGTTTAACACTTTTTATTTTCTTAACCGTTAAGTTTAACGGCCATGTTAAGCAAAGATTCCATTGCCGTCACATTAAATGCCATCTGCTTGTTCAATTCTTCTTTTCGTGTTGAATAACCGAATAAGCGCCCGAGTTATCTTATCTGCTAAAGATTCGTACCTTGGAAGGTATCATGGGTTCGGTGGAAGAACATAACTCGCTTTTGGAAGATGGTCTCATCGAACAGGTTCCTCCATAATCTCTTTTTTTCTCTACATAATCTTTATTCCCTTTCCTTGTATCGTATTTGATTTAATGTGGATGCCATGATTTTCTGATTTTTTTAAATTCCTGTGGATGGGGTGGTGGTGTCGACTATACTAATTTCCACCAATAACGGTTGGTCAGCTAAAAGTGTATTACTTGTTGGTTGGGTCTTTATTAAATTTGAAGCTTTTGTCATCTGGGATCGATTGAACAAGGGTCGCTTCATGCTAGGCAATTAGGCTTTGAAATATTTCTTTTCAACCATGCCGACTGCTTTGCTGCAGATTTCAATTTTGGATCTGGCTCTTCTAGACTATTTACGTTGGTTTTTATATTTTTTAGGGTGTCTTGTGTTTCCTGCCTTAGGTGATCGAGTGTCGTTCTGACCTTGTTTGCTAATCATTGAGTTTGAATTCATACACAGTAAACTTTTCTAGGACCATAGCTTGGACTACTGTTGTGATGCCATGGCGTTATGCGGTCAATATTAGATTATTTATATGTAAGTTACGGTGTTGTTGGGTCTGATTCAAACTTTGCAATAATCCACCTTCATTTCTTCGTTGACACTGACTTGTGTGAGGAAATTAATAGGAGAGTGTTTTTTGCTCATTTTTTACGGGCCCTCGCTCGTTTTAATGGTTTGGACAGTCTAGTGTTGCCAACATTTTGTTTCTTTATTTCATGGAAATATGTGATGCAATATTTTGGTTTCTTCCCAAAACACAGTGTAGATAGGGATTGAACGCTTTTTACGCATTTGAGGATTTATCAATTCAGCCACTTGAATAGTTTCTACTTATTTTTAAGTGGTTATAATGTTATCTGTTAACCTTAAACAAGAGAGCAACAGCCTTCCGGTACAATGTGTAGACTGTATGCTTATGCTTCAAGTAATTGCTTCTTACAACTTTTTGATCTTCTGTAAGCCATAGACTGTACTTGCAAGTGGTCTAGTGATATCTTAATGTTGTCTCATACAGGGTGGATTATGTGATCTTTTAATACGAGTGCAGCCATGCATGAAATGTTACCTCCTTTAAGGTTCTTTTCAGAATCAACATTAACATTTGGAATTTTTTTCTTCTTTTCGTTACTGAGAACATCACTGTATCATCTGATTGTCCTGGGTTGATGCATTCTGAACGCATCTTTACTTTTGTTTCTTTAAACATCTTTTTCTGTAATTTGGATTGTACTCTAATTGCTCATGTTTGATGCTGTACTAAATTACTTAGGAGGAAAGAAATGGACTATACACAGGAGATGGCTCTGTTGACATTAGTGGGAAGCCTGTGCTTAAGCAGAGAACTGGGAATTGGAGAGCATGCCCTTTTATTCTGGGTGCGTTATTTTGTTTTCCTGACATTAATCTCATGTATTGATCATCCTTCACCTTTCTGACATTCATTACTTAACTTACACAGGTACTGAGTGTTGTGAGCGTTTGGCTTATTATGGGATTGCCACTAATCTTGTTACCTATCTTACTAACAAGCTGCATGAAGGAAATGTGTCTGCTGCTAGAAATGTGTCTACCTGGGCGGGAACTTGCTACCTTACACCCCTCATTGGAGCTGTCTTAGCAGATGCTTATTGGGGAAGATATTGGACGATAGCTGCTTTCTCTACAATATACTTCATAGTAATTATTACCGAATCCTCTAACATACTTATTTGCAGTTCAGTTCAATCACTTGACAATAAGTTCTCTTGGACTTGCTAAACTAAATATTCTAGTTTATTTTTCTTTTAAAATTTCTCTTGGTTATTCTCATGCTAAATATGGCCTTGGTGCTCTTACTTTGATTTCTTATTGAGGTTGACATGTACGTCATTTTTGTCACAATTCTGTGGCTGCTCTTTCATAAAAATGAGAAGAGTGGGTTTGACATATTGTTCGTACAGCTTTTATGAATACACTGATTTACGCCGAAGCATGCCTTCAGGTGATGTGGAATATTTAGGAGACCCTAGGTTACCTATGGTAGTTGTCGAGATACTGATCAGCTGTAAATAGATTAGATAGAACAAGTTTGAAATCCCTTAAATTAAGGGATTCCATTGGATAGCTTTAGATAACCTTTGAGATTTAATTTCCTATTTTCTCTCTTGTAATTTCCTATATAATGCTGTATACTTCCTATTCAATATATTAGAATATATGAAAATTCTTTCCCACAGTAGTCATATTGGAGTAGAATGAAAAGACTTGAAAAGTTCATTTAACATTACTTCTTTTGGGGTCGACTATATTATTGGTATAGTGGGATAAGAGCAAACTGTTTTAATAAGTGGTCAAACTAGAGCACAAAAAGGCTTTAAGTAGCCTCTAGGATATTAAATGGTCTCAAGGGACACTATTTTCTAATTCCATAAACTTTCTTTGAGTTCTATATTCTTTGAAAGATTTTTCTGTGATTGCTAATTTGATCATGGGTAATTGCGACTGTAATTCCATCTAGAGTAGAAAAAAAAACAACTGAATTCCTTATTGCTTTGTTTCAGCCATCTCTTTATAACTGCAAAGCAATACAATTTATGAGTAATATTCTAATATAAGATATTCATGTAGGATGCCAAAAGTAAAATTCTTATATTAGGATAGAACCATAAAAATTCCAACTGTCTAAAAGCCTAGTTTTTTGGACAAATTTCAGAGTTCTGATTGACAAAGAAGTGCTTTTCTATTTCAGTTGATGGAAACATATGGTTGCTTTCATTGCATACAGTTATTGTATGTATATGTGTTTTATGTGTGTTTTTTTTAGATAGATATCTTAAACCTGTAATTTTTGTGAAGGGAATGTGTACATTGACCCTCTCAGCATCAGTTCCAGCACTTAGGCCAGCTGAATGTATTGGTTCACTGTGTCCTCCAGCAGCTGCATCTCAATATTTGGTATTCTTCCTTGGTCTTTATCTAATTGCCCTTGGGACTGGTGGCATCAAACCATGTGTATCATCCTTTGGGGCTGATCAGTTTGATGATACTGATCCAAGGGAAAGGCGAAAGAAGGGATCATTCTTCAATTGGTTCTACTTTTCTATCAACATTGGTGCTCTTGTATCAAGTAGTTTGTTGGTGTATATTCAAGACAATGCTGGGTGGGGTTTAGGATTTGGAATTCCTGCATTGTTTATGGGCCTTGCCATTATGAGCTTCTTCTCAGGAACACCTCTTTATAGGTTTCAAAGACCAGGAGGCAGCCCTGTTACAAGGATGTGCCAGGTTTTGGTTGCTTCCTTTCATAAGAGAAATCTGGAGGTCCCTCAAGATTGTAGTCTCTTATATGAAACACAAGATAAAAACTCTGCAATTGAAGGAAGCAGGAAACTGGAGCACAGCGATGAACTGAAGTAAGATTCAAATATAATCTCATTATCCAAACATTCTGGCTTAACATATGCTATGTACATTTTGTAGCAAAAGAACTGTGTTGTCAAGTGCAATGCAGAGACATATGGGAGGTGTTCCCAATATCCAACAGTCCCATGCAAGGGTGTTTATCAGATTTAAAAGATGTTGAAAAGTGTCACTTATGGCTTTCATGAAATATGACTTTTGTTGCATTTTTCTCTATTATCAATGATGCTATTCATTTTCTATGTTGTTCTATCATCTCCTTATTATAGGGTGCCCTGTTAACTTGAAGAGGCAGAGGCCATTTTTACTTTTTGTAAATTGGAGACCATAAGATAATTGTGATCTTCTGTTGTGTCCGATATATTCCAGTCAAATAACTGAGAGAAGTATCTAGTTTTTGTCTCAAACTAAATTTTCCTCTCATGGAACCAAATAGTAGGAATTATGCAATGTGATGTAATTCAAATGTTTTGAACAAATGAAATTAAATCTTTTTCAGGTGCCTTGATAAAGCTGCTGTGCTTTCAGATTCTGAGATCAAAAATGGGGATTTGTCCAATTCATGGAGGCTTTGTACTGTGACACAGGTGGAAGAACTGAAGATTTTGATCCGTATGTTCCCAATCTGGGCTACAGGAATTGCGTTTTCTGCTGTGTACGCCCAAATGTCAACAATGTTTGTGGAACAAGGGATGATGATGGACACAACAATTGGTTCATTCACCATTCCTCCTGCCTCTCTTTCAATGTTCGATGTTATAGGTGTTATTTGCTGGGTGCCAATCTATGATAGGATAATTGTTCCAATTGCAAGAAAGATGACAGGAAAAGAAAGGGGATTTTCAGAGTTGCAACGGATGGGAATTGGTCTATTTATATCAATTTTAGCCATGGCAGCAGCTGCCATAGTAGAGATTAAGCGGCTGCAGCTTGCAAAAGAGCTTGGCTTGACTGATAAAGATGTTGCTGTGCCTCTTAGTATCTTATGGCAAATCCCCCAGTACATGTTAGTAGGTGCTGCAGAAGTTTTCACATTCATTGGGCAACTTGAATTTTTCTACGAGCAGTCTCCAGATGCTATGAGAAGTTTATGCAGTGCGCTGTCGCTATTAACGACTTCTTTGGGTAATTATCTGAGCTCTCTTATCCTGACTGTGGTAACTTATTTGTCCACTGCGGGCGGCAAGGAGGGATGGATACCAAATAACTTGAATGAGGGACATCTGGACTATTATTTCTGGCTTTTAGCTGGACTTAGTTTTGTAAACCTGATGATCTACACTTTCTGTGCCAAAAGATACAAACAAAAGAAGGCCACCTAAGATCTTTCCAAGTATGTGACTCGGAATGTTTGTACATATACAATGCTGCTTCAAGGTTTCACTGAACATTATTTGTTGTGTAATAATGCTAGTGCCTATGATAACTATTAATTTTCCGTCCTCGCTGATTGATTTGGTGAAAGTTCTGTCGTTCCAACAATCAAAATGATAAATTATGGTGATTTTCAAAGTCTTTGATGTTTCCTTGCTTTTAGGCATACTTTATTCTCCCCAAGAATAGAAGTAAATGTGTTGTGTTTTTCTTTTTAAACACCGTTAAGCAAACCAAGCCCAGTGGATCATCCAACTAATAGAGGATTTGCTATTAGACAACTAAGTTTTAATAGCAAAATTATGCAAGCATTGATGAGTCTTGGCAAATGTTTAATAGTCAGAATGATGGAACAAGACAAAGATTTACAAGTAGGCAAGGAAAATGTGTATTTTTGATAAGTTAGTATGCATTTGTGCATATTGACGAAAATATTCAACCAGATATGAGATTCGAATGTGAAATTAAAAGATAGCTTGAGATGGACCTTGAGTTGAAGGTTAGTTGGATCACATGCATGATGGAGATGCGTGAGAGTTCTAAAAAATGTGTAGTGAGGTGTGATAACATGAAACCAAAAGATAGCTTAAAATAAACCTCGAGTTTGAGGTTCGTTACATCACATGCATAAGGGAGACGTGTGAGTGTTCTAAGAATTTAGTGTGTCCATAAATAGATCATAATTAATGGACTTGACATGGGCAAGCATTGAACCAAACTAGTATGCTATGAAAGACTTTAGACTTGAATGACTCATGACTAATGAACAAAGATCAAGGAGAGATTATGGATGATGCGATAGATAAGATTACAGTATATATATATTAGCTCTAAAAGATAAAGATCATACGAGAGATTCATTTGAAAATAGTAGAGATCTTCATGGACATGGATATATCTTTCCTAATTAAATATAATCTTTTATCTTATTAGTTGTGATGTAGCTAAATCATATCAAATAGAGCCCCATTTGGATGAGGGTGTCATCCAATTAGTTAGTGTGATATAATCTAATAAGGATAAATATATATTTAGTTAAGTTCAATTAAGATTCTAAATTGTAAAGTCAGAGATGCTTATAAATAAGCTTATTTAAGTCTTGCCCCAAAATAGAAATAGAGGGAAAGGGAACACATTGAGAAAAAGAATTCCTTATAACTTTAGAGAAGTAAGAAAGGTTGGTTTTTACTGCAATTTTTGTGTATTTATTGTTTCCTATGATTATTTAATACTTTCATAGTATTCTTACTTGTGGGTGAGAGTTAAATGCTACGAGGGTCATGAGGTATTCTAGAACAAGGTTTTGTTGGTCTGAGTTTGGCTTAAACGGACATAAGTGAGATTGTCGTGCATATGAGTAGGAGTGACTTTGATATAAGTTTGGTTTCTATGAAAACCTTCGTAACAACTAGTATCAGCCAAATATCAATATAGCGGGAGGCAACAATTTGAGAGAGCGTATCAACAGAGTTGAGGAACTCATAGGGCCAATTCCTTAAGCAGAAGAAGTGGTCACTTCTTAATCATCTTGATTCGAGATTTTGGAGGTGCATATCCAACAGTTGCAACATCAAATAGCAAACATGATGAAGTACAATAGGATTCTAGGTTGGAGATCATAGTCCTAAGGTGTGTCGATAATGACTATGTATATGGTGGAGGATGCAAAATTGTGGTGGAGAATGAGAATCTTCAGTAATATCAATACAATTAGACCTCTCATTAACTTACGATAAAAAAGGAGCTAATGAAACAATTCCTCCACAATAAAACTTTATGGCTTGCGAGGGAAGCTTTGAAGAGTTTAAAGCCAGATGACTTAGTGTTGGAGTATGTGAGAAAATTCACATATTTAATGTTTGACATGTAGAACATGTCTGAGGAAGGCAAGTTATTTAACTTCATAAGTGACTTCCAAGTTTGGGCACAAATGGAGCTTCGGAGGGAGAATATGAAAGACCACCCAAGTGCTATAGTGATTACAGATGCGTTGATGGTTTAAATTAGCAATGAGGGCAAGAAGAATGGTGGGACATGAAATGACCAAAAAAAGACAAGGAGAAGGTAAGTGAATATTCTCAATGTAAGTCCAAGAAAAAAATAAAATGGGATATTACTTGTTTTATTTATGTAGGGTCTCACTTTGCTTGTGAATGCCCTAAATAGAAGGTGGCTGAGAAGCAAATGAATGCCATAGTCACGAAGGATCAGGCCAAAGGAGGTGAAGACTCAATAGAAGAAGTTTACTTTAATAATTATGCGAAGTTGGGTGTAATGGGCTTTATAAAGGAACATTCGAACAAAAGTAAAGACAAACCCGACGAAGAGGGAAAATGGTACGTTAGAGACGTACTAATGACTAAGGGGTCTTTGAGTTAACTACATTCAGAGGATTGCCTACCGATTATTTTGATGAGGACGTGAAGTTCTTTTTTGAGACACGTTATAATCAGCAGTATAGTAGGAAGAAAAGGTTTGGGCAGACTAGTAATTAGGAGAGTGTGTGGGGATTTTGAGGGAAATATGGGTGCTGAGTTGGACAATTAGTTAGAGAAGGGAATAAAAGTTGTTTGGGGGGAGGGGGTGGGGGGGTGAGAGGGACATCATGATGAATCTGTTATGAAAAACTTATACTGTGGAGGTTGGCTAGCCCTCAAAGCCTAGTGTATCAATACAACAGAGTTTTCCTCATTTTTTTCTTCTCTGTTTTTCTCTATTCCTTGCTGTTCAATTCTCGTGTTTTGGTGTTAGTGTGTGGATCAGAGCTTGTTAGGATTTTTGGGTCCTAACAAATTGGTATCGGAGCAGTTGAGGTATTGGGATGGTGGTAACCAGGATGGATTCTAGAGTTGACAATATTGAAAAGGAGATGCTGAAGTTTGTGGAGGATCTAGGAATGGTGGATGAAAAAAATAAACACCGTAGAGAGGAAAGTTGTCAAAATGGCTGGGGATATTGTGTCTCTGTTTGAGTGTATGAAGCAGATTCAAGAATCTTTGAGACATAGAAATTAGGAGGAGACACCATGAGAGGAGACAGTGGAAGTAACAGATTCGAAGAATCAGGATGGGATACCCATAGTGGTGGAACTGACGAGGAAGGAAAAGACACGTCAGAAGTTGGAGATCCTTGTGTTCTATGGTGCATATACTTTGACCTGAATGGAGTGCAGGTGGCAGGAAGGCTATCGATGGTAGCAGTGTGTATGGAGGGTGATGCTCTAAGTTGGTTTTTATGGAGAGAAGGGTGGACACCGATGGGTGATTGGCAGACTTTTAAAAAAACAGTGGTTCGACGTTTTGGAAGTGCTTAGGCACGAAATCCATTAACAGCTCTCATGAGGTTACAGCAGATGGGCATGGTGGCAGAGTATAATTGTAAATTCGAAATGGTGTCGTCAATGTTGAGAGGGATTCCAGCAGAGGTGGTGACCCCAGCTTTCATAAATGGGCTAAAGGAGGAGATAGGACTGAGCTGCAAATGGTGTGCAACTTATGGAAATGACTCAAATGACAGAAGGGAGGAATTGGGCTTTGTTGAATCAGACTGAGCAACCCATAAGGAGTGCGAAGGCCCATAATGGTCTAATTGGGTTTGGCAGTGGTGAAGTGGGCAATAAAACTTACCTGGCTCATAGTAAAAACCCAGCTCCTTCCTCTTTCCCAAATTCAACTTTGGGAAATTTTAATCAAAAACTTCTTGAAGGAATTCAAACTCCAGCAACGATGATAACACCCAATCGAGGGTTAACACCTTACCCGAGTAGAATAGTTGAAGGACGACAACCCAATCAGAGGGATTCCCCTTATCCATTCAAGCGGTTGATAGCTGATGAGATTCAACGGAAGAAAGAGCAAGGGATTTGTTACCGATGTGATGCCAAATTTGTACCAGGTCATAGATGTGGGGAAAAACAATTCCATATCCTGCTGAAGGATGAAGAGCAACAAGAAGAATTACAAGAAGAAGAAGCAGAACTATTTAATCAGGTATTAACTATTAAACCCACTCTTGATGTGGAGTGTTCACAGTTTTTGAATGAGTTGGAGTTGTCGGCGAGTTCTGTGATGGGTATAACGAGGCCTCAAACATTTAAAGTGAGGGGTAAGATTGCAGAAAAGGAGGTGATAGTGTTGATTGATAGTGAGGCTTCTCATAATTTTGTGAGGGAAGGATTAGTTGATGAGTTAGGACTAGTTGTAAGTAATACTAAACCTTATAGATTAAGGCTGGGAAAAGATTATAAAATCCAAAGTGTAGGAGTTTGTGAATCGGTGGAATTGGTCATTTAAGGTACCTCCATTACGCATAATTTTTTTCCTTTTGACATGAAGAGTGTCGACATAATTTTGGGGGTTAAGTGGCTAGAAACGTTGGGGGACATACTTATTAACCTTAAGAAACAGATCATGAAATTTAGAAGTAATAGAGAGAGGATAAAATTTTATGGAGAACACTACCTAAATTTTGCGATGGTGTCCTTAAAAATCATTTTTAAAATTCTGCAGCAAGGAGGAACGGGTTATATGGTTGAGGAAGGAGGTGATCAGGATGTTGAAACTGATTTGTGTGAGTTTGAAGTTGTCCATAATCAGCAGGTTGAATTGACTAGTATTACAGTGGAAATTGTGGTGGTGTTAAGAGAGTTTAATTAGGTTTTTCAACCAATCTCAGGGCTACCTCCTCAACGTGGCATTGATCATGTTATTACCTTGGAACCAAGATCTAAACCACCAAATTCCAGGCCCTATAGATATCATTTTTTACCAAAAGAATGAGATAGAAAAATTGGTGAAAGAGATGCTAGCTTTTGGTGTGATCAGATAAAGTACTAGTCCATTTTCCAGTCCAGTTTTGTTGGTTAAAAAAAAGATGGAGGCTGCCGTATATGCGTCGACTATAGAGCCTTGAACAAAGTAACTGTACCTAATAAATACCCAATTCCATGCATTGACGAGATTTTTGATGAACTAGGAGACTCCGTGGTGTTTTCTAAAATTGATTTGAATTCGAGATATCACCAAATCAGGGTTAAAAAGGAAGACATACCCAATACAGCGTTTCAAACACATGAAGGGCATTATAAGTTTAGAGTCATGCCCTTTGGGCTGATCAATGCCCCAGCCACTTTCCAATCCTTAATGCATCAAATATATAAACCATATCTAAGGAGGTTTGTGATTGTGTTCTTTAATGACATCCTCATCTATAGCAAAAACCTAGATGAGCATATTACCCACCTCAGATTGGCATTGCAAGTGCTGGTGGAAAATCAATTAGTAGCCAATTTAAAGAAATGCAATTTTGGGCAGCATAAACTAGAGTATTTGGGGCATTACATTTCTGCAGAAGGGATTTCGGTTGATCCATCTAAGATAGAAAGCATTTAGAATTGGCCAGTTCTAAGGGAAGTGAAGGCTTTGAGGGGATTTCTCGGGTTATCAGGATACTACAGAAGGTTTGTGAAGGGATATGGCAGCATAGCAAAACCACTCACTAATCTATTGTGCAAAGATAAATTTGAATGGTCAGTAGAGGCACAGAATGCTTTTGAAACTATGAAGAAAGTGTTGACCAGTACCCTTATATTGATTCTATCGGACTTCACCAAACCTTTTGTTGTTGAAACAGATGCGTTGGGTACAGGCCTTGGGGCGGTGTTAATGCAAGAGGGC
>JANIJH010000003.1:38996513-39019908 GCA_024520975.1 Erythroxylum areolatum
AGATTGATCATAGTGTAATGTGATTTGTTTTTGGAATGTGCAAATCGAAATTTTGGTTTTTGAAAACAACAATTTGGTAACTACTGAAAATGAAAATGTTTCTAAATAAAAGTGGGCCCAAATGTGCGATTATTGATTTGCGCGTACGCTTAAAAAATTTTATACTGAGTTTTTAACGAACTAAGTGATGTAGCACGTCACCCTCGCGGGACACGGATCCAGATATCACCATCGATATCGAATTCGGGTCTTGCGGGAGTGGGGTGTTACATAAACATATACTAAACTACCCACTAAAATATTATTCAGCCTACAACTATCACAAATCATTTAAAGATTAACTAACTGAAGTAAGTAGTACCTAGGTAATGAATCCCCCTAACATTTCTCAAGTTATTATCCCTTTATAATAAAATTTTTAAAGATCATTGGCCAGTGGAAATTCCTATCTTATATTATTATCTTTCTTAAGATTATCAACACTTAATCCTAGGTTGATTAACTAAAATCTCTTTTTCTAGTTAAAACTCCTAATATTGCTTTAATCAACTTGTGAATTTCACTATTATGTTTGACCTTAATATGAGAGATTATATTGTCTTATCTCTAGGATTACATACAACTCCTTTCAGTTATGCTGGATCTATTCATACAAAGGATTTCTCAATCTCAATTGCGTGAAATCATATTTAAACCAGTTATCCCAGAAATATCAACTAAAGAAATAATCAAAACACATAATTGAATCTAATGAATTAGCAATCAAATCAAACTAAATATAGAGTCAAATAAGAAATCCATCCTAAGGTTCATCCCACCAGGGTACTAAATAAATTGATTTCGTAAAAACAAACAACATATCTAAGGATTTAAAAAAAGAATTAAAATAAGAGAATTCATTATTATTCCCTTTTCTATATTAAATTCCACCAAAACTTTGATGGAACTATGCTCTCTATTCAAATCTCTAAATCATCTTCACTTCTTTGCCACTTTAAGGTTCAAATCTGTGTTTAAAACTCAAGCTCCTTTAATTGCCCTTTGTATCATCCTTTTATACTTCAAAAATAGGGTTTCCACATTGGACACAATTACACACACGATTGTGTATAATGATTGTATCGCTTAATCTTACTTTAAAACTAAATAGTTGTGAAAAAGCACAGCTTTAGCAACTTACACGGTCTATAGACAAGGTCTATAGACAAGGACATGTCTATTATCACACAAGCATGTTTAACCACAACACAAATGTAGCATCATCTTTTAACCCATATATAGTTACAAGAAAATAGTCACCCACATAACCATGTCCATAGACTAACCTGGGTATGTTCTTTACTAGCATAAGCATGTCCTTTAAAATAGCTTTAATTCTCTAGTTTTTTTTTTTACCTCAATTTCACTTGATTTTTGCTCCTTTTTATCTATAAAGGCAATTAAGACATAAAAATATAATAGGAACAAATTAGATACTAATCTATTAAAAAAATCTCAATCAAACAAGCTAAATGCTAATTATGGGATAAAAATATAATCTATTAAGCATTTATCAGAGGGTTACAAACATATTCTATAGTTGAAACATTTTTTTCTCAGGCATTTATATTTTATGAATTAGAATGATTTTTTTAATTTAGTTTAAGTGTAAAGAATTATGAAGTGAATTGAGATGATTTATGAATTGTTCTAAGTAGTTTATTGCCTGACAGTTTGATAACCTTTGCAATTGAATAAGTAGTGGATAATCTTGATTAATATGCTTGATCTTTTTAATGATTTTCTATAATTACATCCTATTTAAGTCGTGATTAATGAAATTGATTTACTTAAGGACAAACAAATCCAAGTATGCAAATTTTTGGTAGGTGCTAAATATATAATGTTTTTACATGATTTTTTAGAGAATTGTTCCTGTATTTTGATGTTTTTATACAATTCAATACTTAAAATGACTTATATCTTGTTTGAGATATTATTTAAGCCATTAAAGGAAAAGGAATGGAATTCGAAAGGATTTGAGTCAATTTGGAGGAATTTCAGTAAACTTTGAGAGAAGGACTTAGAAGATGATACTAAGATAGTAAGGTGATACTCCTCGTTTTCCAAGACACCTATTCTATTTTTAAGGATTTTTCATCTAAACAACATGACACCAACATGAACCTATATTAATATTGTGTTTAAAATGATAAAATTTTATTTCTTTAAGTGTTTGTGACATCCTATAGTTTTTAGCCTATGTTAGCAAATATGGTAGTAATATGTACTTGTGTCCTTCTTTATATTGTCAGTGATTTGTTATATAAAAGATATAGTATAATAACAACAATAATCCAATAAAAATCTCGCTAATTTTATGATATGTTTCATTTATATCACATCAAAGAGCAATACCAGAACATGTCAAAGGCAAATATAAACATTAGGTAAAATGTTTTCTATGTTTGTTCTAAATGTGCAGTGATTACATTTTGCACATGTAATTAAGTTTTTGGTTGCCAACAGAAAAATATGAGAAAAGTTTTATTAACATAATTCATGCTAAGAATCCTCTTTTATTATGATGTGATTGTAATTAAATCTTAAGGTTGAATTTCATTCATTTATTATAGGTTGCCATTGCCTTGTCATTTGAATTGAAGTTTTTGTTTTTTATGGTGATTTTAGTTAATCTAAACTCTTTCTTATATGTATATTTTGGGTTGTCATATTATTCTTACTAAAGGAATTTTTATATATTCGTCACTAATTATTCTATCTCAAAAAAATGATATATTCTTTGGTGCTCTTCACTCTCTTAAGACTTTACCTGGTTTTAGCTTAAGTTTTCAACTCACTTCCTTGCAATTTAGAGGATTTTTAAAAAATAATTACAATGAATATTTTGTATTAGTAAAGAATGATTATTTCGAAATTATTGTTAATGTTATGACTCTTAAAAGAGTTTCTATAAAACTTATATCTTCCAAAATATTATTAACTATAATAACAAACTAAAATTAAAATATATAAAATTAAGAGAATAATTTATAATTCCAAAAATTATTCAAAATTGTATTTAGTATTGATCAAAATTATACTCAACAACTAGAATGAATTTTGGTATAACTATAATCTTTTTTGTTTATTTAATAATAATAATAACAACAACAACAACAATAACAACAACAATAGCAACATCAACCACAACAACAATAATAACAATAATAACAACAATAACAACAATTTCGTCAACATCATCATCATCAAAAACAATAACAACAATAATAATAATGTACAAGTTTTTTTTGTTATATTTTCAACAGAAAATGCCTAATTTGCCTCATAATGCTTGACAAAAAGTCTAGGGTGGCCCTTACCATTATCTTTGATATAAGCTTAACCCCCAAACTGGAGGAATTTACCCAGAAATGCTCATTCTTTCACTCCTCCGTCAAATAAACTTTACGTCCCTATTAAATGGAGTCACTTGGGCATACTAGATGAGGTCAATAGTCATATCGTAGTTGACGTGTAATTAATTATTTTTTAATTTTAAATTAATTAAATTTTTAGAAATTTTAATCTAAAAAATTTAAAACCAAAACTTAATTTCCCCCAAAACCTAGTTTTTTCTAATTAAATCTATCCCTAATTTTCTTTTGTTTTCCATCTTCTTTTGGACTAGAAATAGAAGAAAATATAAGATATCCGTAGACACAAATGCGTCTCTAACATCAAATTCTACACAAACTCATTGAAACATTCAAAACCTTTGACTAATGAGTGCATCCAGAGATTACGAGTATCAAAAAGATCACAACGAAGGAGCAAGTAAGCTTACTAGTTATATTAAGCTCACCAGTTAGAACTGCTTGAGTGATGATAAAGTCAATTTGTTCAAGGATTTGGTAAACAGTCTCAGGAACTTGAGATGGCTTAGACTATTTTCTACCAGGCAAGTTACAAGCAACACGAAATGCCATTGTTAAAACACACCCATTGGATTTTTGTCCATTCCTTTTAGGCTTTTCAGGGTGAATCACAAACCCTCGTGCCAAAATGTTCATGCAATCTGGATTTCAACCGCTTGCCACAATGCTCATAATTGGTGGATCCATAGGAGCATAAACAAAGTAAAATCCCAACTTGTCACTGTAGCTCTCTTACAAGTACATAATTTCAATTTTTGTAAAGACTGCAAATTAGGTCGATTCTTGTTCATACATGATTTATGTAAAATGGAAAATTTTCTTTTGCTGAACTTTCTTTGAGGATAAAGAGTAGGTTTTAGGTTTAAGGCCTCTTTAGTTCCGTTTTTTTTTTCCCATTTTTTGTTGTAATTTTCATGAAAAAATAAACAATTCATTAAAACAAGTTTGGATGAGTATTGTTACCATTTCTAATTTCTAAAAATAAAAAAACTGGAACAAGTTTACATAATCGTAAAAAAGACATTTTTGTAAGATTTGAAAACAAGTTTTTTTCCTCCTAAAAATCACACGTATCGATTTCATTGTCTTTTGTATTTTTTTCAGTCTTGCTCTGCATTCAGTACTCTATGCTTGCCTTCATCTTTAAGAAAAGGTTAACAATGGAGGCAACGAAGATGATTTTTTCCTTGATGTATTGATGTTTGTTTTAATGGTGTTCTCCACCGTCCAGAAAGCACCAGCACCAAGTCCAGTGTTTTTTCCATATCTCTTAGAGGTTGAAGGTGTGGGGTGGTCAAGTTAAGCTGATAATTGTACTCATCATTGATCTTTTTTGAGTTGGTAAACCAATATGACTTCTTCAATTGAGGATCTTTTCCGATTAACCTACCTGGATATGGTCTACTGCTAGTGCTTCATTTCTTGATTTTTTTTCATTATTCGTTGAATCACATGGTATTCTCCTGTTTTTGCTTCTGCCGTGCCTCCACTTGAGGCTCCTCACCACCAACACCTCCTTGGTTTCGCCATGAGTACTGATGACGTCTCACGTCGCCGTTGGTGTGCATCGCCGCCTCTTCTCGCTATAGACTTCCACGCATGGGTTTCATAAACCCTCTCCAGGCTTCACCATTCAATATTTCACCACCGCTGGTGATTTTCAAACAAACGTAGTCAAGGGACAAATACAAAAACCATAACACAAAAACACCACCAGAAACGTAAAACCAGGACATGAACAAATTTCCAGAACGTATAATTATATTACAAGATTTTCTAATTTATATAATTTTATTATATTCAATTAATATGTCAATTTCTTTAATTATATAAATATACATATATTTTATTTCTAACTAATTTAAAAATAATGTATTATATTAAAAATAATTAACATAAGAGCGTAATTAAAAAATAAACTAAATATATTTTTATTTTTAGTTTTTTTTATTACAAACCTGAATTAAACAAGTTTTTATTTTCAGTTTTTATATTAAAAATTTCAACTGAACATATTTTTTAACAGAAACCAAAAACTAAAATCTAAAACTGAAAATTACAATAAAAAACAAAAGTAGAACTAAACGGTGTCTTAAGTTTAGGTTTAATGGAACATTAGATTTTAAGTTTTAATTTTAATTTTTTAAAATTAATTTAATATATATTAATTAAGAGATCGAGCTATTAGTTGCTCATTTGTGATCATAAGGTCATAAGTTCAAATCACTTCTTTATAAAAATATAAAAAAAAAAGGTTGCATATATTATGACTCTTCTTAAACCTCATAAAATGGGGAGCCTTATGTACTAGATATATTAAATTTTTTATTTAATATTTAATTACACATTAACCTTTGCATAGTAGTTTATTATACTTGGTATGTTGGCCTAATTTAATAGGGGAACATTTTTTAGGTAAATTGTTCAAATTTGATATTCTTTGAGCTTTTTTGTCAAAGGTTAAAGGGTAATTAGGCTTTAACCTTTCACCTAATTTTAAAGGAGTTGAGTTTTTGGGCGGAATATTTTCTTTTCAAGTTTCTGCCCCCGAAACCCTTTACCAGCTTCACAGTAGACTTCACTTGTTCATTGAAGTGAAGAGGCCATGAACGTTGTGTGTAAAGAAGCGCTTAAACGAATGTATCTATCACGATCAAGAATGAGAGGTGGTGCTGCCATATCTGTGCTGCTGCAGTCATCATCTTATGCCACTTCTTCTGCCAAAAATCCCAAGCCCACAACAAACCCATCTTCTTCCTCGTCATTATTATCGTCGTCGTCGTCACCATGGCCCAGGCCGAAGGAGATACCGTTTCAGGCAAAGGTGGCTAATTCTGTGAACCTTATTGGTCATTTGAACATGCCTGTTCAGTTTCAAGCTTCATCCGACGGCAAGGACTGGGCTGCCACTGTCCTCACCCTAGACCAACCTTCTTCTGTTTCTCCCCATTTCCGGTACTATTCTCTGTTTACTTGTCACCCCTTTTACTGTCTCCATGTGGGTCTTTGCGTTCGTTGCTTTAACCACTTACATTTTTTGATGTAACAGGATATCAATAACATTTGAAGGTGACTTGGCTCATATTGCTGCTTGCCACTTAAAACAAGGTGACTGCGTGTACATTTCTGGGCAACTAACAGCAGATCCCCCTCCTATCAGTGTCATTCAGGGTCAGACCCACATCCAGGTAGCAATCCACCGTACATTTTTAGTGTCATAACCTTTTCCTTTTCTTTTAATGCTAAACTTAATTTTTGGATTTGAAGGCAAAGATGGCCTGTTTAGATGGTCGATGGTTCTGTTAATAAGAGACATTTACAGCTTTGCAATCCCACCTACTTGCAAGAAGCTTCTTACAAGCTGTTATGACAGGGCTTAGGTTTTCTATCTCTTGCAAGCAGTTATTTGCTACCTGTCAGTCAGATTTCGAAATGACTTTTAGATGATAGTATTCTGTCAATGCAAAAGTAATGTGGCGAGAATGTGTTTTAGGCTTGTAAAACCTGTAGTGAATAAGTTTTTAAACAAAGTAAAGTAGTTAGCGAAAGAAGGAACAACTGACTATTCATAATTGCAGAGCTTGATTGATTAATAGGAGTTTTAATCATTGGCATTCACTGAGCAGGCACTGTTGCTCTTTGTTGCTTTAATTTGTGACATATATTACTAGTGGAGACTGCCTTATTATATAAAATGATTTTGAGTTTATTGTAAATGCCTTAAGACAAAGTAGTTGAGGAAATTGACCAAAGAACGGATTGGATCGTTTAGAAGATCTGGAGTGCAGGAACATGTCTAGATGTCCTTGAATATGCTTTTTACAATAAGAGAGAGAGAGAGAGAGAGAGCATAGTTAAATCAGTAGATCTCATAGGGGGAAGAGATGCACGGATTGATTCCGTAGATAGCTTGTTATCTTCTTCCTTGTATTGCAAAATTGTAGAAAAAGCAGTATGGTACGTTAGGGCAGTGTTGGGTGGGAGAGGGAATACTACCTGTCATTAAACTGAAAAATGTTGAAAGTGAAGTCATTTTCTTTTCTTTGTGACGCATCTGTGGGAAGTGACCCCTTTCCGTAACTATCAAAAATTAGCAGCTGCCTGTGTAGAAAGAGAAACATCAGCTTCAAGGCTTTCCTCTTGTAAAATGTCCACATTTCTAGTATTTAGCTGACATTTCTCAAGTGTCTTTGATACTGTTCTCAGAAGTTCTATGCCAATTCCGTTTGTGTCTTAGATGTGAAAGCTGCAAAGAATATGAATATGTTAATGACAGTAGTGGACATTGGGAATTAGACTAGAGTCACTCAAGTTTTTAGACGTATATCAAGGTGATTTTGATGATGAAATGTAATGAACTCCATGAAGTGCTATTCTAAAGCACCCTATATTTCTCTGATTTACAGTTGGATGATTAAAACTGGAGCAGCAGGTGTTGTTTCCATGTGTGTGTGTGTGCGCATGCTAATATAAGTACTTGCTGTAAGATGCAGACGAGGGCTGTTGCACATGTATATAGTTGTAGCATAAGAACTTCGAAGAAGTTAGACATTTCATAGTTGTCACACAACAAATCATTGAAAGGAGTAGTGCTAGTCACATTCAAACTTCTTCTGCAGGTTCTGGTGCATAGTTTCAACTTTGTTTTGGGGTCGTCTAGAATAGATATAAGCTGCACGCCTCAACTGAAGGAAGAGAGTACCTTCAAGAATTATGGTAAATCAATATCTTTTAGAATTAAATCCATATTCTCTTTTCTGAATCTGTAGTATCAACTTAAGATTTGTTTTGTTGTATATTCTCCCATTGTCTACTTATATAAAAGTAGACATTTATTATCTTAATTTTTGTCTTGCCTTTTGTTCCCTTTTTTACCTTTTCCTTTTTCTTTCTTGGGGAAGTGTCTTAAAAAGCAGATCAAGCCTTAAGGATCAACCTGATGATCAATCAGAGTCAATTTAATTTCGTAAAATAATTAAATACATAAAGATCAACTTATGACAAAAAAATTTATCAATCTATTGATTTGAATATTTGCTTTTTATATAAATTCTTATTCATTATAGTGTTGTTCTAGAATAAACAATTTTCATATCAACTCTTCTCTAATTCTTTCTCTTACAACCTTTTCTTTATATTTATAGTACTTAATGGTTAAATATTCAGAAAATACATAGTTTTATGTTGTTAGTTTAGTTATTTTGTCCTTCTATGATTTTGGATATTAACATACTAAAACTCTTAGTTATTTTAACCTTTTACCAGTTTGGCCTTGAAACTAGTTGTTGAATAAGTGAGGATTTAATTAATAGGCATGGAGAGGACATTATAAACCATTCCCACCTCTGACAGCTAGCAGTTTTCCAACCCAAATCTAGACTAGCTAATAACTATTTTTCAAATCTTGAAACCACTTATTTGAAAAGAGGTAGGTAGGAGTTGATTGGTAGACCTAAAACTAGTATGAGTTGATTGGTAACTTTGAACCAAGGTGTTATGAACAATTATCATCTTTCATAGTAGCCATAAAGGCTAAATATGTTAAATTAAAAGAGCAGGTAGTGTTCATGAAATTCTGACAAACCATGGGCGGTGTCGTGATTTTTACCTTTAATTCTAAAATATGTTGCATGTTATAAAATCTTTTATGATTTTAACTATTTTTAATCTTCCAGTAAAAGATCTTTCCTAACGATTTCATATTAGAAGTCTGAAGTGGTTTCTTATGTTTATATTTGTACCAAAAGATGCATTATAATAAGGTCATAGTTGTCTTGAGTGGTAAATGGTGTTAGGGTTTATTTCAAATAAAGACCAGTTGGAACAGTCTGGATTGACCTGTTCAACCACTCTTATAGCCTGTCAACCCAAGTCAGGCTGTTTCTAGACAACTGCATTGACCGCTCCCCAGTTTAATTGGTCTGACTGGCCAGTTCACTCAAGGTTTTGCAACCATGATTGCGGGTTTGTATGGTCAAGCAGTCATTATGATAAGTCCTTCCAGGATATTGAAGAGGAATATATGTTTCTCTCTAATCTCATTTCAGTTCTACTTTGTGCTATTTATTTACTCTAATATTGAAATGCAATTAATTACTATTGATTTTAATTGTAATCATTGAAGAAATGCCATTTAAGTTGTTCATTCATGCCAATTCGTAGATCATTTTACAAGCAACTTTCTAATACTGCCTTGAATTTTCTTCATGTTTTTAAAACTTTCGGTGTTGTCTTCTCTTACACTTGTATGATTTCAAGTTTTTAATATCATGAATTTCTTAATGAATAAATTGAAGAACTAATCTCAGCTCTTCAGAAGTTTGTGATTGTTCTTCCGTTCTAATTTAAATAAATATTATCTGTTTGAATATTGTTATCAAACATAACATTGTCCTCTTGTTGTTGTTACTTCTTTACATGAAAATTTTGTGTTTTTTATGCTGTGAGATAATTCAGTCATCAATCTCTTGCTCTATGTACATGTCTGTGCATTTACATGTATCATATATACATTGTCAGATATGTGTGATAGTTATTTGGTGTTCAGTTGTGGCTGACTTATTTTTCAGCTAGCACGAAGAAAGAAGGTAATTCTGGTTTGAATTCCTGGATGGACCTTCTTCACAATTCTAAAGAGTGGTGGGACTACCGCTTTTTTAAGATCAATGGATTGGTGATGATTTCATCTCATAAATGTTTTCTATAACTTTTGACATTAGCTTCAAATACTCATGCGCCCTATGATTGTTTGCTATTGTTCTACAGTTGAATTCCAAACATCCTGATTTGAAGCGCAAGGATGGTAACTTGGCTCTTTGGGTTGATAAGGCACCAACCTGGATTTTGTCAGAGCTCAAGAAAGTTGAGCTTGATGCCCCGACACTCAATTTACACAAAGGGAAGCAACAAAAAGGTTTAAAATTTTCCTTATTTGCTTGATTTACTTCAACCTACTAGTCAAGCATAATGTTCGCACAGATAGACGGACGATGTTCAGTAAATAGTGTCAATTAGTTCATATTGGTTTTGACAGGTTGTATACCTATTATAGTTGTTAAAGAGAATTTGGGTATTTTCTGTATAGATGATGGAACAGTGAATAAACAATATCATTAACAGCAAGTAAAGTAGATAAACAGATGCTAGCTGCATGTTTGAAATAAGGAGTATTGTTTTTCTTCTATATGGTAAGCATAGTTTACGGCTTATATATGGACCTGCCTGCCATGAGAGAAGGATATTTGCAAGATGTTTCGACCATTCAGATTATTTTGACCAAAACTCGATTCAATAAGTGAGCTAGACATGGGAAGAAATTATTCTTATAAAGACACTTCACTGTGAAAACAGAGATGAGGAACTACCTTTTATGTGTGGTAAAATATTGCCTCTGTGCATGGATTAGATTTTGACAGTCTCTTATTTGTTTTGTCAAGAACTTGGTTAATAGATACAGTACCTTTAGTCTGCTTCTATATGATTTTTAATGTAGCAACACTATCCTTTAGTCTGCTTCTATATGATTTTTAATGTAGCAACACTACTTTCACCTGATTGTCTGCTTGTGTCATGCAAGACTCCGAGTTTTTTGTTTCACCGGTTGAGAATCAAAGGACTGATATTGATGTAGGACAAATAGGAGAATTATTAACTGGCAGTGAAGAATCACAAAATTAAGAAATATGACTGATATTAGGATGCTAGAATATCAAGTTTTAAGGTTGGATTTGGCTAAGAATACCGAAATTTAGATTTTGTATAGCTGGGTTTTGATTGTTGAAAATTTAGGCCTAAGATTTCAGAATTTAATATGATGAAAGTTAGGATTTTGGTTGCTGGAATTTCGCGTTGAACACAAAGAATAAAGGTAAGAAACTAGGAATTCCTCCTAGTGTCTAAGAATCACTCTTAGAAGAAAACATCTCACCTTCGAGTTGAAAACTCAACTTTGTAGAAAAATTGTAGATTTCTTATTATTATTGAAGGGCTGAGTACATATATATATAGAGTTCTTAGAACCTTATTCTAATAGAAAAAGATTCCTAACAAATTTAAATTCTATTCTAATAAAAAATTTTATAAGTCCTAAACAACTAGGATAACATATTTAAAATAGAATAACATATTTTTCCTACTACTTCCTATCTAATAAGGAATCTTAGCATAATCTAAATTTTAGCCCTTATCTTTTGTTGTCAACTAAATTCCAAATCTTCATCCCACCAAAATAAGGCTTGTGGTTGACAAATTTTTCCTCTTTTATTTCTTCTATATACTTTAAGTTCTTTTGCATCAGATGTGCTATTGAGTTGGAAGCGATAAAAAGTCTGCTCGTGCTTATTATCCTATACTTCCACTTTTCTGTATGCATGTGCGTAGGATTAGAAGAGACTGATGTATTTTACAGTAGCATGGTATCTCACTTTTCAACTGATGCTGCAAAGGTTGAATGTATTGAATCCTTAGTCATATCTTTGATCCGGTCACTTTGAGAAGATTAGTTCCTTCTGTGTCTTGAGCACTTCTGCATTTTCCGTTTAAAGACACCGTAGACGTAAAGAAAGATGGAAATTCAATCCTGTTCTTGGCATAATATGCAAAAATATTTATAGACGATCCATAGTCATTACGATTCCATGTTATAAATTTATTTCTAGAATCTCCCTGATAATATAAGCACCATCAGACTTTCAACTTTTGCTACGGTTTCTTTGCTAGGTTGATGGCAATGGACTCTATGATACGCCCAGTTTGTCAATCTTAGTGGCTGGCTTAAGTTATTTACAATAGAAGTCTTTTGGCTTCCAACAAACGTTCATGACCACATTCTGTTGTGAATAATTTGTTCATTACTTGCCTATTATCCTTGTTGACTCATTTCTTTGGTTATCGATTAGTTATTCAAATATTAACTACCATAAATTCTATATTTTTTGTCTTATGTGAAGACCCAAACTTAATATAGCGGACATTGCTTGGTTCAGAAAAAGTAGGCTAACGTGTATAACAATTGAGCGTTTAGTTACTGCCTCTATACTCACTGAAATGGATGTACTAATCAGATATTACTTGAGTTATTCATATGTTGATGTACCCTTGGTCTTCAGCTTTAGGTAGTTCTCATCTATGCATCTTCTTACCATAATTAACTGGGAAAGGAATACTCTGCTTTGTTTGCTTTAGCTTCTCATTTTCAATTTGCATTCGGATTATACTATTTCTCTAGATATTCTTATGTATCTTTTAGTCTTTTCCATAACATCTATCTAGTGGGTACAATCAGGGGATGCATATTGGATGGACTTGGTGGAAAACCCTGCTAAATGGTGGGATAACAGAGTAAATAAGGTAACATCATGGATCGTCAGTTATCAAGCACATTTGTTTATGACGTTCATGGTTGTCACACACTTTGTTTAGAAAAATGTGAGAGGTCCTGACTTCAAGCACAAAGAAACTGGCAAGGGACTGTGGCTTAGTGACTCACCGGATTGGGTTCTCTCAAGATTGCCTCCCTTGAAACAAGAACAAAATGACTATGTTGATAGGAGGGATAGGACCGTTTCTTGATGTTGATTATGCGTCAGTTAATCAGGTTTGACGAGTTTACATTCTTGAATTCTAATATACTTGCAAAGACAAACGTAAAATCTTGGCTTTGCTTACAGGTTACAATTCTATTATTTTTTAGGAATATGGTTTTTCATGAGGCCATAAAAAGTGAGCATTTCAGTGGAGAAGAAGCCTTCATTTGATCTATAATCTCATGTTTAGAGCTCTCTGTAAGTAAATGATTCAGATAGCCATCTGAGATGATGCCATGTGTTTCTATTTCGATATAATTTTGTTTACTTTCTGAAGTTCCAAGCTCGTTGGCAATTAGTAAGAGGTTGGGTCCATTATTACGGTTTAGTAATGCTCATGCGATTAAAATGTGTGACACACTGACAGTTCGAAGTAAGTAATGCTAAGGTATGCTCATCTGCGGTGGGATAAGCTTTTGGGACAATTCTTCATTTCCCTTTTTATTTCATAGGGTCATTGAATTACTTATTGGTTAATACATTCCACTCTCTCCCATGTAGCAGGTCCATTTTTCGTTTATATAGCAGGAGTGGGATTTAAATTATGATAAGATAATTAAAGTCCAACGACTTCGATTGTAAATTTTTTTGTATACTTTAGACCCCATTTGTTACCGAGTGTCGGAGTGTAGACGTAACACCCTCGTTTGTCACCGAGTATCAGAGCATCTTTTTCAAGAATACTCTCAACACTTTGAATAATGTTTTCATAGGCTTGTAGACTTGAGACCACTCCTACTATAACTTCATTCTACAACAGTTGGTGCCGTTTATGAAAAACATGTTTGAGATATTACTAAATGATGGATACCTATAAAAGCGATTTGTCTGCAAACCTTATTGAAACAATCGACCCCTTTAAAGTTCTTTGGCCCATGAGTAGCCCGAGGATTAAAACGTTGAAATTATGATGTGAGAACGAGTTGGACAATTGTTGCAAAAGAGGCATCAAATGCATGAAAGGAAATAGATCAACACACAATAACCACTGTCAAAACGATCCTCATCTACACATATAATCATTACCATTGGAAAATGGCACGTGGGAAGTAAGCTTGATAGCCAACATGTTGTTGATGTGCTAACGGAGCCATTGATGTCCATGCTTAAGACGCCAACTCTAGATACTTACATGTATGACCCTTTCACTTTGACTAGTGGGACATGATCATGATTCCAAACTTTGCCTTCGACTTTACTAGCCACCTTTAAGTTATTAACCACTATATTTATGTTACACTTGGCGAGCAATAGGCGTAGACCCAGAGACTCCAGCTACTTGATATCTAGAATTAAAAGGATGGGAGAGACTTTAAGAGACTGTCTACAACAGTATAATTTTAAGGCAACCTAGATCTTTAGTTTTCACATAGAGGTTGTAGCACCAGCCTTCACAAATAGACTAACTCTTGTCAATATTTGTGGAGCTCTATGTAGGGGGAAAAAAAACTTCTTTGTTTAGAAAAATGTAGATCATGGCACATACAAAAAGTAAATAGAATTAGAAGATGCTAAACATAACTTAAGAGGTCCCAACAATAAACATAACAAATTAGAAAGAGTAGTGGAGTGTGTGTATGCATGCTAGTACTAAAGTTTTTCCCGTTGCAAGTCTATTATTTGCTAACTAGGCAAGCATATTTATCGTTAGCAATATAATAGCGTGTAGGGGTAAAATCTCACTAAGAAGTGATATGGATTAGAAAACCTAACAATATTACCTAGCCTGAAGATAATTAATAAATTCAAAAATTTTGAATAATAAAATATAAAAAAAAATCTAAAAACTAGATAATAGCTAAGACAATCAATAATAAAATTATTTATGAATAGAGAATTCAATCAAAAAGTTATGTTTAGATCATTACTTTTTATTTTAGCATTTTTGACTTCATGATTTAATTAACCTAGTATGGATATATTCTTTGCATATATATAGGATCTCCTAGACACTAAAATTGCACTCTACAACTATCTACTCTTTTATTAGTTAACCCATATCTCTACCAAGCTAACAAGCCCTTAAATGCATTAAGATTTATGACATCCTATGAAAGGTTTCACCCTAACAGTAGAAAGATCACGTAAGTCCCTCTTGAGTACCCTATTTAACCCCTACTACCTAAGTCATGGTCAACTTGTAAGCAAACTCTTTGATATGCGCTTAATTGATTATACATTTATCCCATAATACTTAGTGATTAATGCTATAAAATATTTAAGAAACTCATTTTGGTTTATATTTAGTTTTAGGTACAATTTGGAAGTATAAGGGTTAAAGTAAGTTAAAAGCACATTTTTTGAGCCATCCTCTTGATGGTCACACTCAGTTGTCTTTGTGGAATAAGAAGGATACAGATTAGGGTAAAGATAGGACAAGAAAATCCAAGGAAATGAAGCTATCAAGATGATCTAGAAGATACACGGTCGTGACTTCAATTGAAAGGTAAATGTTGACTTCCGTATAACCAATTGTGTATCTTCACGATTTTTAGATTTTTTCAACTTATATGATTTGATACACGACCTCCTTAGAATATTAATTTTTAATATAAAACGACATTTAAGCAGTTGGAGAGAGATTAATCATTTTAGGACAGAAATGAGGGGCAAAGCACACATATTTTGGAGATCCATGGAGGGCTAAACTTTCCCAAGCTAGTTCAAAGGTGAAATCGATGCTGAAGAACACATTTGGGTGTATCTACATTGTGTTTGTGGTTTTTTTTTTCTTTCTTTAGGGATTGTTTAGTTTATCCTTTGCTTAATAGATTTGAGTATTCATGTATGAATGATCATTATTCCCGTTATCGTTAGATTGTTTATGTATGAACTCATTGCTAAAATCATCAATACAATACGTAATCGTTGTGTTTAGATTCATTTGTGGCAACTAATGACATTGAATTATTATGATAACGTAACATAGGTTAAATGATTCGAAGTTTTGTGGTTATTGCCTAGATTGTTCTATTTTCCTTATTCGTAATACAACTATCTGACTAAATCTAAAGACTTTGTTCTGGGTTGTCGAATAGCTAGGTTCATTAAATAGCTTGTTTAATTAAACACGATCTAAGAGAAAATCGGGATTAATAGAGTTTGTTGTTAATCGGTGATCAAGATTTGATAGGAGAGATATAAGAATACCAAAATAATGGAATATGCTTAATCGTGTGTAGGTCAAGATTGAACCGAAGACCGAATTCCTAACGCATTTCATCATTTTTATCACTTTTTGATTGTTCAATTCAATTTTCTTTTGTTAGTTTAATTTCATTTTATTTGTTATTTCAAAACCAACAACCCCCAAATATCCTAAACACCAATTCGTTTCATTACAAAACCTTTACATACACTCTTTATAAGATTGACCTAGACTTACCATTAATCATGGTTTTAAGCATAGTTATTTTGTTTAGTGTTACGATGCGCTACCAATTTTGACGTCATTGCTGGGAAGTGCAATGCTTTAGTTTTTTATTTTAATTGGTATTTTGCATATATTTATTTATAATTACTTTTTTTCAGTTATTTCTTGATCTTTTCACTTTTTGTTTAGTGTTTATGTGTATAAAGGACACATGGAAGGGAGTATGTCATTGTTGAATATTATCAATGCTCATGGTGGAAAATTTTCCTATAACCCATATTCCCAATCTTATAACCAAGCTTGGAGTGATCATACAAATTTTAGTTATAGATGGGATAGCCAACAAGACTACTTCCTAGATGAGCTATATGATGTACATCAATTCCCATATAAACCACAAGCCTCTCATTATAACTCAGGTACATCTCTAGAAGATTTAGTTGATGTTATTGCTACTAATACTCAACTTTTCCAGCAGTATGTAAGGCAATTTTTGCAAAATACACGGTCAAGCGTCTAAAATTTGGGCTAGCAAAACTCAAGTTTATCTTTAGAAGAATTAGTTAATGTTGTTGCTCCTAATACTTTGCAATTTCATTAGGATGTAAAATGGTTTCAAAAAGATGCAATGTCTCGATTCTCAACCTCGGTA
This sequence comes from Erythroxylum areolatum, assembly GCA_024520975.1. Lineage (NCBI taxonomy): Eukaryota > Viridiplantae > Streptophyta > Magnoliopsida > Malpighiales > Erythroxylaceae > Erythroxylum > Erythroxylum areolatum. Next base: position 39,013,539 of record JANIJH010000003.1, read on the forward strand.
AGTCAGATGGATCAAATAGAAGGAACTATCAACCACTTGGAATAACAAAGTGAAGAGAAACAATCATCTTAATAAGAGGTGTATCTAAGGAACATTAGTGCCGAAACCTTATGGAGTGAAAAGGAGCTTGAGAATTTTAAGAGGACTACTTAAGGGATTGCTTGTCTAAAAAAAGTGGAAAAGGAGTTCGAAAGAGACAAGGATATATTATTTAGCTCGAAGGTGAGTGTTGAGTCCCTTATTGTTGTTAACACTATCCTTTACCTTTACCTAGCAAGATAGAGAAATTAAACGAGGAGGAAAAGGGTGAAGAGGTATTCGAGATGTTTCAAGAGTGTAGAGACTCAGTAAAGATTAAGAGTCTGAAGATAGGGAATACACTGAATATGAATGATCATCCACTTAAGCCTTATCCTGAAGAACCTCAAGTGGAGAAAACACAAAATTTGATAACTAAAGAACATAATTTTGTCACGTAATGAGGAAAACAAGGAGTCAAGTCAGTGACAATAAACAAACGTACTTATTAGGAGGTGCTTTAAGGGATGGGCAAGAGCAGTGGAGTGGCTTCCGCTCTTAACATACAAAACAAAGAAGACAAGAAGATATTCAAGACAGGATTAAAGATGAAAGTGTACAAAATATGGTAGGAGAGAAATTATAAAATATTTGGAGGAAGCGAAATGACATTGAGCCTATCCTTAAGAAATTTGGATTGAAACTGAGATTAGCTGCCTTGGCAAAGTGGTTTTTCCGTAAAATTGTCTCCTTCACTACAACAAAAGCTTGCCTTTGAAAAGTAATTATGTAAATGTTATTTGATTCAATATTATGTTGTAATATTTTAGGTCTTAGAGGTGTCAATTTGCATACACCTTGATTCTTTGTCTAGTTTGTTGAGTATCTGATGTATACTTGTTTATCACTCAATGAAATTACTTATTTACAGTTCAAAAGAAACTGCTTTAAAGAAGAATAATGTAACTATTTTAGAAAGTGATGTAATTATTATAGAAGAGTGTTGTAATTATTTTAGAAAAGTGACACAATTATTGTATAAAAATGATTCAATCGTATTAGAAGAGTGGAGCAATTACTCTTATAAGTGAAATAACTACTCCACAAGAGTGATGCAATTGCTTAAGAAGAATTCCAAAAGAATGATTCAACAACTCCTAATTTTTGTAACTACCCCTTCTAAATGATATAACTACTCCTTTTAACTGATGCAACTGTTATAAAAGAGATACAACAACATTAAAGGAGTGATGCAACTATTCCTTGCAAATGATGTGATTTTCAACTGCTGTAAAAGAGATACAACAATACTAAAGGAGTGATGCAACTATTCCTTGCAAATGATGTGATTGTTCTATGAGAGTAATGCAATAACTCCTTCCAAGTAATGCAACAATACTTTAAAAAAAGAGACAAAGAGATGTAAAGAGAGAGAGAGAGAGGAGTTGAGAGAAAGGCATAAAGAAAGGAAAAAAATTAGAGGACGAGGAAGAAAAGAAAAAGAAATAGAGAGAGAGAGAGAGAGCAAGAGAGAGACAAAAAAAGAGAAGAGAAAAAGAAAAAAAGAAAAAGTTGATTAGACTTAACTCATATTAAGTGAATCAATATTTTAAAACATTGTTACTAACTCAAAAAACTTAACTATTTTTATTTAAAAAAAATTGTCCACTCACAAAACTACTACTAGCTAAAATTGTTAATAGTTTAACAAAAAATAATATAACTTATATAAATTCTTAATATTAAGATTATATAAATTTTATTTAATGAAAAATGTTATTACATCATAAAATTATAAAAAATTTGTCATTGTAACTTAGTAACCCCAATTAGGATTATAAATAATATTTTGTAATAGAATTTATTAATTAATTAAGTAAGTTCCCTTGGAGTTTTGTAGAAAAACTATTAACGAATGTTAAACCTGGGATTTTTCTTAATTTTTTTAATTAATCTTGCAATCATTTTAGTTAAAGTAGGTTGTCATTTAATAGAAGGAAAATTTTGTGCTTCCTTATCCTTTTGCTAAAATCTATTGTAACTATTATTGTTCATGTAGTTTAAGAAGAAATATGTAATCCCACTAGATTTATATGTAAAAGATAAAGAACTTCAAATATAAAAATTATGCCCTGTGAACATATGTTTGTATGTATGTTTGTTTTCATCGCTTATCTCATTAGTTTTTATACAAAATATTATTTTTAAGCTTTGTAAGTCACACTAATTAGTGAGAAGAATAACTCTAAAGAAATACTTTCATATCTTGAAGTAATCATATTAACCAGAGGAGCTCAGAGGTGGTGTCAGCAAAGGCTTGATATTCTACTTTAATGCTAGAGTGAGAAACAATTGTTTACTTTTGTTGCACAAGGAAATGAGAGATGTTCGAAGAAAGAAGCAATAGCTAATAGTGGATTGACGATTTATTGGGTTTGGGCTTTATAATTAAACAATTCTAACATGGTTTATTTTTTATAAATCCCAGTCAGAATCAGAGTATGCACATAAGCCTAATGAAGATAAATAACTGAAATGAAGCCTGTGAAGTAAAGTTCCTTTAAAGTACCAAAGGATGTGAAGAATTGCAAAGAAGTGAGTAGTACGAGGTGTAGACACAAATTGGCCGAAAATATGAATAACATGATCAATTTTTGGACGAATGAGAGTGAGATGTATAAGAATGGCAACTAAATGGCGCTAAAGTGTAACGTCACTAAGATGATTTCTAGAAGTGTCAGAAATATGTTCACTTAAGTTAAGTGGAGTATTAGTAGTCTTAGTATCTATGAAGCCAATATGAAAGATAAGATTAGTGGTATACTTAACTTAGGACAAATAGTAATCAGAGCTATCAAATGATATTTCAAGACCTAAAAAATAGCTAAGGTTGCCTAAATATTTCATTTGAAGTTGTTATAGAGAAAAGATATGAGATTAGAGATAGCATGAGTGTCATTGTCAGTTATTATCTTATCATAAACATAAAGAAGAAGAAAAGGTATGCATCCTTAACCTAACAAAGAAGAAAGGCATGATTATATGAGCTTTCTAACATGGTTTACTCTTTATAAATCCCAGTCAGAATGCACATAAGCCTAATGAAGATAAATAACTGAAATGAAGCCTGTGAAGTAAAGTTCCTTTGATGTACCAAAGGATGTGAAGAACTGCAAAGAAGTGAGTAGTACGAGGTGTAGACACAAATTGGCCGAAAATATGAATAACATGACCAATTTTTGGACGAATGAGAGTGAGATGTATAAGAATGGCAACTAAATGGCGCTAAAGTGTAACGTCACTAAGATGATTTCTAGAAGTGTCAGAAATATGTTCACTTAAGTTAAGTGGAGTATTAGTAGTCTTAGTATCTATGAAGCCAATATGAAAGATAAGATTAGTGGTATACTTAACTTAGGACAAATAGTAATCAGAGCTATCAAATGATATTTCAAGACCTAAAAAATAGCTAAGGTTGCCTAAATATTTCATTTGAAGTTGTTATAGAGAAAAGATATGAGATTAGAGATACCATGAGTGTCATTGTCAATTATTATCTTATCATCAACATAAAGAAGAAGAAAAGGTATGCATCCTTAACCTAACAAAGAAGAAAGGCATGATCAGAGGAGCTAGATTTAAAGCAAAGATGGTCAATAGTGGAGCTAAATTTGACAAACCAGGCTATAGTAGCTTGCTTAAGTCCATACAAGGCTTTATGAATGCGGAATAATTTGTTGATGGATGTTCATACCCAAGTGGAGATTGCATATAGACTTCTTCTATAAGATTACCATTAAGAAAGGCATTCTTGACATCCATATGGAATAGTTCCCAATGTTTGCTGACAATAACCATAATAAGACTGTGGTATAAAGTTAAATGAGGTACAAGAGCAAATGTCTCCTTATAGTCAATTTCATATTCTTAAATAAAACCCTTAGTAACTAGTTTGACTTTGTACCTTTCAATTATTCTATCAGCTAGAGTCTTGATCTTATCAAACCATTTATAGCCAATGACAAAATTTCATGAAGTTAAGTCAAGCAAGTCCCAAGCATTAGTGTTGGAGAGACCTTATAATTCTTCCGCCACTACTTCCCTACCATAAAGGGTCAAACCTGGCCTCGCAATAGGTGCGAGGTTCATATAGAGAAACAATAGTGGAATAAACATGGAAATCTTTAAGGTAAACATAAGGTTGACTTACTCGAGTGGAAAAATGGGGAAATTGTTAAGACCTAGTATATTTTAATGAAGAAGTAGATGGGAAGGGTTATTTGGTAAGGGTGGAGAATCCATAACTAAGGAAGATGCAATGCGAATAGGTGTCGGTTGCTTTGAACTATTAGAGCTATAAGATGGACCTTTAAGAGAAATGTTAAGAAATAAGATATGGTAAGATCGATGCAAAACTGGTGTGAGGGTTATTTGACCTAGAATTTTCAAAGTGTGAAAAAAGCTTTATGTTCCCAAAATTTTATATGATGAGAGATATGCAGCCTTTGAGATAGGAGATCCCAACATATATACCCTTTTGTGTTCCATGCCATACCTAAGAAAACAACATAAGTGTGTTGGTTCTACTTTGGTGTAAGCATAACCAAAAACCTTAAGAGATTGATAGTCAAGAGCATGATTGAATGAGCGCTCATAGGGAGAGATGTAACCTATAAGAGGGGGAAGGAATACGATTGATAATGTATATAATAGTAAGAGAAGCTTTGCTCTAATAGGTTTCAATATATAAAGAGGGCTCGAACTATATCAAGAATATGTCTATGTTTACATTTTTCCCAACCATTTTTTTGAGATGTATTTAGACATGATCTTTAAATGATAGCCCCTTGTTGGGCAAAGAAGTGAGTGAAGTTTGTATCTTTGTATTTCATGGAATTAATAGTGCAAAATATTTTAATCTTGCAATAAAATTGAGTTTGACTATATTAGTAAAGCAAGAATAAATAGAGAATAGTTCAAATCTATTTCGTATTAGATAAATCCATATATAGTGAGAAACATTATAAAAAAGGTCACATATTATCTCAAGCCATCTATAGTTCCATAAGGAGCATGCCCCAAATTTTACAATGAATTAAAGGTGCAAAAAATGAAGTCATTAACAAGTAAAGCATGACATTTAGAGATTTGACAAGGGATATAATCAAAATTTTCAAGATTAATAGAGCATAAAGAACCATTAGAGATTTAAAATCATAATATAACAATAGAGAGATAACCCAAATGAGAGTGCTAGACATGAGAAATGATAGTACTAGCAACACAATTGAATGGAAGATTTGGAAAAGTAAGCTCAAATGATTGTCTAACCTTACACCCTTTCCTAAGGATCTTGACCATCTATGGATCTTGCACAATGCAACCACAACTCGAGAAAAACAAGAAAAAACCAAGTTCATATATTTTTCCAATAGAAATAAGATTCAATGAGAGCTTATGAACAAGAAAAGTTTCAGGAAAGAGTCATTTGGATGTGTGAACAATGCCTATACATGCTTCTTTTATTTATGTTGTAGCCTCTCCATATCTCCACATATTAGATCTTTTCGATAATGATGTCACATAAGTTAATCCATCCTTATAATCTTCGTCTTATTCCTTCACATCATCATCATTTTCCTCTTTTTGTTTTGATAATGGGAAGGAATAAGATGAAGATTATGAGGATGGATTAACTTATGTGACATCATTATCGACGTCTTATTTACATCGTTGTGATATACTCGAATAGATGAACAATTTGGTATATGGAAAATTGTAGTGAAAGCAAAACAAGTGACCAAGAATGCTAGGACAAAAGCCTACTAGATAAAAATTAAAATGAACCATAATTTTTTACTCTTTTTTACAAAGAAGGCCCTGCTGTTATAAAGAAGAGGAAAGCAGAGAAAGAATGATTAAAGGATTTCTATATTTCGATGTCTATAGTTATGCATACAACAAGGGTATATATACAAGTTGAGTGGTTATAAGTAAGGAAAGATAATCAAGGTGATATTACACTATAATTATATACATGATTCTAGGATGAAAATGAGTTTAAGTCAATGCTACTTCTAAGATTTGTGTTAATAACTTGAAGGACAAATTAAAACTATAGTAAGAACTACCATAATATCACAACTTTTTTTTAGATTTTGCAAACTTGTCTTCCAAGACATTGAAGCAACATAAGATGGCTGATGAGGAACACAAAATGTACTTTTTGAGTTAGTTTTGTAGGAAAATACCGGGGTGTCCATCACATGGACACAGTGCGGAAAACAAAACTTTTTTGTTCCGGGAAGTTCCCGAAAGCCAGGATCCATGTGTAAGTATAACCAGTCAAACC
>JANIJH010000003.1:39058948-39075353 GCA_024520975.1 Erythroxylum areolatum
GGCTCTACTAGCCTGGGATATAATTAGCCTCACGAGCCGTTTCTTCTGTGCGGCCCTCCTTGGGGGCCACTTTGTAGACCTATAGCTTTTGTTTATTCTAGGGGTTGGGCTTTCTTTGTTGGCACTTATTTTGGGTAGGTTTGGGCTCCTGACTGTAGGAGGGGCCTTTTTTGTTCAATTGCTTAGGGGAGGGCCTGTCCTCCCCTGTTGCCTGGGGTATGCCCCTGTGATTGTGTACATACCCTATTCTTTTGGTAAATATTTACCTTTTATAAAAAAAAGATTAGTAGATTCAATGATGGATTTCACTTGCTTGCATTGAAAATTTTGTTGAGCAATTATCTTGCGTATGAGCAAGACAATGTGTTTGTGGAATCATTATACATCATAAGGTTTAAAAAGCATTTTGATCACTTCTTCTCAACCAATGAAGCCACTCCATTTGATGCTTGGGTTCCACACTTTGAACCTTATACAAATAAAACTATATCTTCAATATTGGTTAAAATATGACAATCCATTTCAAAAAGTACTTGAAATACTTGGAAATTTCCTGTCATATTATTAATATTTGTATAATATCACTTCTAATCTTAAAAACAATGTGTTTTTATAATAAGTACTAAATTCATGTTCTAGATGATTCTATCATCAACCACCTTTTAGAAAGCTTATGCTTATGCATGCAACACCGACCCTTTTTCTTTAACCATGTTTTCATTTCCACCTCCACTTCTTGGTTATGCTTCACTATTATTTGAAACCAGCAGAAGAAGCTAATCCTATCCATCAAATGTTTAATTTAAAGTTTAATTTGGCTCTTGTTGTTATTTAATTTAAGGTGTATATTGTTCTTTCAATGTTATCAATCCACGCTCTAGAGTGGATCTTTCACATTTTTAATGGAACATGTTAGTTCTTCAATCTCTAATTTTAAATGTTTGTTATTGCCCAGTAGCGTATCCTAATTCCTACATGGCATGTTAACTTGATATAGGATGTGAATTTTTTAAATATTTTTAAAATAAAAATATTATTTCATAATTATATAAAAGTTATGAAATATTACTATATTAATATTACTGTAATAATCATAAGTTGAATACAAGTTATTTATCATGATTAGGAGTGATACGAAATGCACTCTATCTTTGGATGTTTTATACATCTAAAAGAATGAATAGAGGAGAATTAAGATTGAAACAAAAGAAAAATGAGATTAATGCTTTTGTAAATATGGAGATTTATCAAGTAAGCCTCTAGGTCACATGATAAGTGTAAATTGCATGCTTAGATTGATTTTTATTAAATTGTTAATTCAATCATTTAGTATGTGTTTAGGTTAGAATTGTGTTAGTTTGTTAATTATTCATGTTTAAGTATTTTTATGGGTTAGTAAAAGTATGCTTATGCATGCAACACAGACCCTTTTTCTTTAACCATGTTTTCATTTCCACCTCCACTTCTTGGTTATGCTTCACTATTATTTGAAACCAGCGGAAGAAGCTAATCCTATCCATCAAATGTTTAATTTAAAGGTTTAATTTGGCTCTTGTTGTTATTTAATTTAAGGCGTATATTGTTCCTTCAATGTTATCAATCCACACTCTAGAGTGGATCTTTCACATTTTTAATGGAACATGTTAGTTCTTCAATCTTTAATTTTAAATGTTGGTTATTGCACAGTAGCGTATCCTAATTCCTACATGGCAAGTTAACTTGATATAGGATGTGAATTTTTTTAAATTTTTTTAAAATAAAAATATTATTTCATAATTATATAAAAGTTATGAAATATTAATATATTAATATTACTGTAATAATCATAAGTTGAATACAAGTTATTTATCATGATTAGGAGTGATACGAAATGTACTCTGTCTTTGGATGTTTTATACGTCTAAAAGAATGAATAGAGGAGAATTAAGATTGAAACAAAAGAAAAATGAGATTAATGCTTTTGTAAATATGGAGATTTATCAAGTAAGCCTCTAGGTCATATGATAAGTGTAAATTGCATGCTTAGATTGATATGTATTAAATTGTTAATTCAATCGTTTAGTATGTGTTTAGGTTAGAACTGTGTTAGTTTGTTAATTATTCATGTTTAAGTATTTTTATGGGTTAGTACAAGTCTTTGAGGTCAAATATTATGTTTTTAAGGTATATTGATGTGTTTGTTAGTGTTTCAGGGTCAACATCCAAGAACGAAGAGGCTTTGGAGACATTAAGCCAAAACAATGGCCCACTATTGTGCCATAATAGGCCACGATTGTGACAAAAGCACTAGAGTTGGCCTAAGATTGTGGCCCACATGCTACGATTGTGACAGAAGCCCAAAACATGGCCCACGTGTTAAGTCAAGAAGACTTCACTTCTTCTATTACTTTTGATGTAAATCAAATAATAATAATCATAGAAGTGTGTGAATTGTTTTGATGAGTTTGTTAAATGAGTAGATAAATGTAAGTAGCACAGACGGTCAAACCCAGACGATACATAATACACAAATCGTTAATCTAAGATGGTCAACTCAAAGTCAACTCAAGACGATAGATAGTCAACTTAAGATGATACATAGTCAACTCCAGACGATGCTTAAATAAACTCTAGATGATACTTAAGTAAAAGCTGAAAATGACAAAGCATCTTAAATACACCAGCTGAAGCGCAACACTAGACGAAGTACAACACCAGACGAAGTAACACCAGACGAAGCATAATAACAGACGATGGAAATGGAAAATATTCTAGAACGTCAGTTAGTCAGTTAGTTGGAGTTAGTTACAAGACTCAACTAATAACGGTTTCTAAAATATTTAAGAAGTAGATTTCTCAAGAAGACAGTTGAAGATTTAGGTTATAAATAATAGTTATACTTGTAAAATAACAACATATACAAAGAGAAAAAATCTGATTGTATGAAATTTACTTAGATAAACTCTGTACTCAAGTGAGAAAGAAAGAGAGCAAATACATCTATAACATGAAGCTCAAACAATATCTTTCAAAGCGAAAGAAAGTCTAGAGCCTGGAGAGGCTAAGGAAGCAGATAAAGAATACTTTTTGAGAGAGACCTAAAGAGGCTCTACATGTGTAGAAATAATACTTGTAAAGTTAAAGAGTATAGTGAAATCTCAGACAAACTCTGAGGACTGGATGTAGCCCAAGGTTAAGGGTGAACCAGTATAAATGGCGGCATCATATTCTCTAACCCTTATCTCTTTAATTTTCTTGTTGTTAGAAGAGTAGATAATAATTTTTGCTGATGCATTACTCACCAAATTTAGTGAATTGTTTTGTAATCATTTTAATTTGTAAAGAAATTTAAGAAAATTCTAAATATTAATATTGTAGATGATTTAACACAATTTAACCCCCTTCTTTTGTATTTTACATATTATACGTGATTTATAAATTAGCAAGTGATTTATTTCAGTTGGTATCAGAGCAAGGTTTTGAAGAAACACTGTTACAAAGTGAGGACAAAGATCCATGGCTAAATCACATGTTTTGATATCAGAAGGTGCCTCGGTCACAAGACCCCCTGCATTTAATGATGAAGATTATCATTATTGGAAGGATAGGATGTGGCTTTTTATAGAATCCAGACATATTGATCTTTGGGATATCATTGAAAATGGTCTATATACACCAATAGACAATGAAGGGAATAACATCTCTCGTGACCATTGGTTGACTGATCAGAAAGCTCAATTTCAGTTAAACTCAAAGGCCAAGTTCATTTTAAGTTGTGCTCCAAGTAGAAGTGAATATGATAAGATTCATGGATGTGAATCTGCAAAGGAAATGTGGGGCACGTTGGCCATTGCACATGAAGGCACAAATCAGGTGAAAAAATCCAAGATTAGTATTCTTGTTCATCAGTATGAGTTGTTTAGGATGAAAGATAATAAGACTATTAATCAGATGTTTGTACGATTCCAAACAATTGTTAACGGACTTAAAGCTCTGGGGAGAATCTACGATAGTAAAGATCGTGTCAGAAAGATTCTCAGAAGTTTTCCAAAAAGATGGAGACCCAAAGTAACAACAATACAATAAGCTAAGGATTTAAGTAAGTTGAAGCTAGATGAATTGCTTGGTTCACTGAAAATTCATGAAGTAGAGCTTGTTGCAGAAGATAAACCCAGAAGAGACAAATCTATTGCATTAAAGGCTAGTTAGAAGCATCAAACGATACAGGAAAATAGAAGCACATCTTCAAAAGCATTAAAGATTGAAGAAATCAAGAATGATGATGCTAGTGAATTTGATCAAGATTCAAGTGAAGATGATGATGAACTATCCTTCATTTCAAGAAAGATTAGGAGAATGTGGAAAAAGAAATCAAGGGGAAATAAAGACTTTTCTTTTAAAAGGAATAGCAAAGACGATTCAAAGAAAGAGAAAAGTTCTATCATCTGCTATGAGTGCAATAAGCCAGGACATTACAAGTCTGAATGCCCGTTGCTCAAAAGAAAACAGAAGAAAAGTCAAGAAAACAAAAAGAGCATGGTGGAAATATGGGAAGTTTTAGATTCGTCTGAATTTGAATCCGACTCAGAAACATCAAAACAAGCAAATTTATGCTTGGTAGCTGAAAGGGAATGTGATGATGAGGTAATTTCTAACTTTGATGATCTTCAGGATGCTTATTTAGAATTGTTAGAAGATTCATATGCTATCTTAAAACAATATAGGCTATTGAAAAAGAAATTTGCTAAAAATTTGAAGAACACAGAACTTTTAGAAAAAAAAACATCTACCCTAAGAAATAAGTAGACGATATGAAAAAGAAAGTAAATACAGATAGGTTTGAGGAAATTAATCAACTAAAACAAAGGATTAACAGTCTCTCAGGAGATTTATCAACATTTACAGAAAGTACAAAAAAGAAGAATGATATGATTGAAAGATATAGACATCCAAATGATAAGAGCGGTTTAGGTTTTAATAATAGTAATGTTCTTCATAATAAGAGTTTTGTTCATATTAGAAAGAAAAAGAAACAATATTCTTATTATTTGATGAAAAACTGTAAGGCTAACCCCAAAAGACCTAAGAAAATATGGGCACCTCAGAAGGATATAATATACACTGTAGATCTCCTTTCTTCGAAAAAGCAACTACCACCAATGGTACTTAGACAATGGCTGCTCGCGATATATGATGGGAAGAAGGTCTATGTTCCTAGATCTCTAACATAAGCAAGGAGGATCAGTAACTTTTGGAGACAGCCAATAGGGTAAAATAGTTGGAATCAGCAAAATTGGTAAAGAATCTTTTTCGTCTATTGAAAATTTTCTACTAGTTGAAGGCTTAAAGCATAATCTAATTAGTGTAAGTCAATTATGTGATTCTAGTTTTGAAGTATCCTTTAATCAAAATTCTTGTGTAGTAAAAAATAAGGACGGTTCCATATTCTTTTTTGCCAAGAGACGAAATAATCTCTATAAAATTAACTTAGACAATTTAAAAAGTCAAAATATTTCATGCTTTATATTAACAGATGAGGAAAAACTGATTTGGCACAAAAGTTAGGTCATGTTAGTTTTAAACATATTTCTAAGTTAGTTAGACATGATTTGGTAAGAGGATTACCAAAGATAAGTTTTAACAAAGATTTCTTTTGTGAGATTTGTCAAAAAGGAAAACAAGTTAAAACATTTTTTTCGTCTAAAAACATTGTAACATCTTCAAGACCTCTAGAGTTGTTACATATAGATTTTTTTAGTCCAACTAGAAAACTAAGTCTAGGTGGAAAGAAGTACGGTCTCGTAATTGTTGATGACTTCATTATATTTTGTTGGATATTATTTTTATCATATAAAGATGAATCTCTTAAGTGTTTTAAAGTTTTATCCAAAAAGTTACAAAATGAAAAAGGAATTTCTATTGCTGAAATTAGTAGTGATCATGGTGGAGAATTTGAAAATGAAATATTCAAAATGTTTTGTGAAGAGATGGAATTTTTCATAATTTCTCTACTCTTAAAACTCATCAATAAAATGGAGTTGTAGAAAGAAAGAATAGGATGATTCAGGAAATGGCAAGGACTATGCTATGTGAAATGAATCTTCCTAAATATTTCTGGGCAGAAGTTGTAAATACAACTTGTTATATTCGAAATAGAGTATTTTTGCAACCTATTTTAAATAAACTCCATATGAATTATGGAAAGGAAGAAAGCTAAATATATCTTACTTCCATCCTTTTGGTTACAAATGCACTATATTGAATACAAAAGAAAAGTTGGATAAATTTGATTCTAAGATCAATTCAGGAATTTTTCTAGGATATTCAATTACTTCTAAAGCTTTTAGAGTTTATAATATTGCTTCTAAAACTGTTGAAGAATGTATGCATGTAAAATTTGATGATGATTCTCATCTATATAGAAGAGACGATTCTGATGATGAAACTCTATCTACTCCTTTAGTTAATAATCTAGATATGTCACCACCAGATGATCCACCTGATAAGGTAGAAGATATTTACAAAATTTTTAGTCTAAGAAAAGATTAGAAGTATAAATCTTCTCACCTAGAAAACCTGATTATAGAAGAAACATCAAAAGGAGTGAGAACTAGGTCTAAATTTACAAGAGAGGTAAATATAGCTTTTGTTTCTAAATTAGAACCTAAGAAAATTGATGAAGCTTTTCAAGAAGAAGCTTAGATTTTAGCCATGCAAGAGGAGTTAAATCAATTTACAAGGAATAAAGTTTGGTCTATAGTTCCTAGACCATCTAATAAATCTATTATAGAAACTAGATGGGTATTCAAAAATAAACTAAGTGAATCAGGAAAAGTAAACCGTAACAAAGCGATATTAGTAGCTCAAGGCTATAATTAATAAGAAGGAATAAACTATAATGAAACATATACTCCTGTAGCTGGACTAGAAGCTATTAGGATTTTGCTTGCATATGCTATTTTTCATGATATAAAATTGTTTCAAATGGATGTGAAAAGTGCTTTTTTGAATGGTTTTATAAATGAAGAAGTTTATGTTAAACAACCCCTAGTTTTGAAGACATTGATAAACCAGACTATGTCTATAAACTTCATAAAGATTTGTATGGATTAAAACAAGCACCTCATGCTTGGTATGATCGTCTGAGTTTGTTTTTGATTAAAAATGACTTTATTAGAGTTCAAGTAGATAAGACTTTATTTAGAAAATGTATTAAAAATGATTTTATAGTTGTACAAATATATGTAGATGATATCATTTTTGGTGCAACTTCTAAGAAATTATGTTCAAATTTTGAAAATCTTATGAAAAGTGAATTTGAAATTAGTATGATGGGTGAATTAAAGTTCTTTCTTGGTTTACAAATTAAACAAACTGAAGGAAAGAGTTTTATTCATCAACAAAAATATATCAAAGAACTTTTAGTCAAATATAAAATGGAGAATGTCAAACCAATGTCAACTCCTATGCATCCTTCAAACCTCTTATCTAAGGATGAAGCTGGTAAGAAGGTTGATCAGACTCTTTTTAGAAGAATTATTGGTTTTTTGCTTTACGTAACTGCAAGCAGACCTGATATATTGTTTAGTGTTTTTTTGTGTGCAAGATTTCAAGCAGATCCTCTTACCAGATATATTATTTAGTGTTTGTTTGTGTGTAAGATTTTAAACAGATCCTAGAGAATCTCATTATATCTCTGTCAAAAGAATATTGAGATACTTGGCAGGTTCTACTGATCTTTTCCTACTGTATGAGAAAGGTAAACATTTCAAGTTAATTGGCTACTGTGATGTTGATTATACTAGAGATAGGATTGATAGAAAGAGTACAAGTGGAGTTTGCCACTTTCTTGGTTATAATCTAATTTCTTGGTCAAGCAAGAGGCAAAGTTCAATTGCTCTATCTACTGCAAAAGCTGAATACATGTCAGCTGCAAGCTGTTGTTCATAGATGTTATGGATTAATTATCAATTAGAGGATTATTCTATCCAAGAAGATCATATTCTAATCTTCTATGACAACATAAGTGCTATTAATCTCCCAAAGAATCCAATACAACATTTAAGGGCAAAGCATATTGAAGTTAGACATCATTTTATAAGAGATAATGTACAGAGAGGGATCATGAATCTACAATTTATTGAGACAAGTCAACAATTGGCAGATATCTTCACCAAACCCTTAAATGAAGATAGATTCAAGGAAATCAGACGAAACCTAAATATGGTAATGTTAAATGACCATTCATCTGACACTCCATGACCTAGACGATTCGACTAGAAGAAGCTGAAAAGTCATAAGTTTTCAAGTAAAATAGTAACGGTATGTTATGAACGATAACTTTTCTAGAGTATGTATAAAAAGGAAATCTTCTTAAGACTTTAAAACACCTTATACTCTAGAAATTTCTTGAAAAACTTCAAAACTTACTTGTTTAGTTCTCTCAACGAAGGCGATTCAACACTTTGTCCTAAACTTCAAGTTCTTCTCATTTCATATCTTTATCTTTATACTAACCTCGCTTCGTTAAGTGAAATATATGTTTGTGTTTAGTGTTTATTTATTACAGATCAAAAAGTCAAAATCTCTTATCTGTGGGAGACATGTCGATTTCACTTCCTTGAAGAAAAGCCATATGGATATTGAACCAGAGATTGAAGTAGTTGGTTGAAAAAAAAATTTTTCAACATCCGCGAGATGGTATATCTAAATGAAATATATGAGTTCTGGAAGAATGCAAAGGTGGTGTATAACACCTTGGTATCGATGGTAGATGGGTTGCTGGTAATAGTCACGCAAGATTCTATCGAGAAGGTGATTGGGTGTCCAAGTATTGGAGCAAAATTGTTTAACAATACAAGATGGATTGCTCAAGGTCGTGTAGACAAAGCTAACATCAATCGACAACTATATGGAACTAGTAATCTAGGAGTCAAGAAGTCTTCAACCCTCATTCCGAAGGCTAGGGTTCTTCATTCAGTTCTTCTTCATTGTATCCTACAAAGAGCAGGATCGAAGGACATGGTGACAATAAATGATGAACATTGTTTGTTTCATCTACTTACTTACCAACCCATTAATCTTTCGTTCTTGATTATGAAGAAAATGATAAAGTCTATGGAGGATTATTATGGCTCTTTACCTTACGATATACTGTTGACAAGATTCTTTAAAGAATCTGGAATTCTACTTGATAGAGTAAACATAGTGAAGATGAATGTTAAGAGTGCCATTAATGCCTCTACTATTCTCATAATGGGAATCAAGATTGAAGCTAAAGCGGCTGTAGGTTTTACACCGAAAGCAAGTCTAAGGGGGAGCTTTTAGTAAGACAAAGCAAGAGTGAACATGTTCTGTCTGAAATACAAACAAAACCTCGATTGACAAGAAGAATATCCATAGAAGAAAAGGTTGAACAATCTTCTGATGTGCCAATACAAGTTACGACGGTTCAAAAGAGGGAGGAAAGCAAGGTTTAACAATCAACTCATTAAGTTTCTTTGAAGAGGAAGGCTGAGACGCTCCAATCAGAAAAGCCCAAACAATCAAGAAAGTCACCAAGATTATTGACTTTATGATAATAAGAATAGAAGAAGTAGAAAGTTCTAATTCTTAGTGGAGATTCTAAGAAGCAGAAGCAACAATAGTAACCTACCAAATCAATTGTCTCTATCCTTTAAACTTAATTAACACAGTCATCTGGAGAGACAGAGATAAAAAGGAAGTTAGTATTTGAGAGGAAGAATCCTCAACAACAACTCTCTTCCAACCAAGTAGAAGAACAAAAGAAGATGAAGCTTAGCCAGAAAAAGGTTTCTTCATTTGATGTTCCACAAAAGGCACAGACAGTTGAAAACCAGCTAGTACTTTACAACCCTCCGCAACCAATAAAAAAAGGATTTAAAAATGAAGGTTATAGAAGGATCAGCACTTGATCGAAATAGAAGTTCAATTATTATTAGAGAACCTTCTAAGCAAACAGTCAAGGACAAGTTGAGCCTATACCAATAAACGATCAAACGATACATCTTCTAAGTCATAAAAAATGAAGACTATATGGTATTCTGCGAGATGAAAAGTCAGAACCATATCTAATGAAGATTACAAAAGATCGTTATACAATCTATCCAATAACCAGCAGGACAATAATAAAGATTGTGCTAGATGTACAACCCAGATGTCCAACTCCCGTAATAAACGAAGGAAAAGGGAAGAAGAAGATGTTTCTGGAAGGGCATGAAGATGATCTTACAGAAGAATAGATTCAAGTGACAGTGAAGAACATGGACAATGCATGTCATACAGCTCAACCTGTAGGTGTCTATGTACCACATAACATATTAAGGGCATCAGGAAGTTAATTTGGAGTTTTTACCAAAGATGAAAGTTTTAAGGTAGTGGGAATAGTTTCAGAAGGAAGGTACAGAAGTATAACAATAGAAGGTATCAATTTCAACTTAGAAACCTTTGTGTATTTGATCATTCATTTCAGACCCTTAGGTTTCATACCTTTAGTTAAAAATGTTTTACACCTTCTTGAGTAACCAATTTACAAACTACCCAGGCTTGATTATCTTAATATCCCTAAAGGAAAACAAACCTTCAAATTACCCTCAATCAAAATCATAGAAATAGACGATTCACCTAGAGAACCACCTATTTTTGACCACCTCATTTACTTAGTGAAATACTACAAGATGCTACTGTTAATTCTGAGTTCTTGAAGCATTTCATCTAATGGACTGAAGCTAGTCACAAGTAGATGGAAGTTTAGGAAGCCTTAGCTAAAAACATTAAGGAAATTCATACTAAGGTTGATGAACTGGGTGACGTAGTGGGTGATCTTCATGAGGAAATAGCACTTCTATGTGTTTCTATAGAACAAGACCTTAAGACGATCCGTACTGATATTCAACATATGTTTTCTGAAATTCTAAAGCATCTAAAATGAAATATCTTTTTGATTAATAACAAATAGGGGGAGAAAGGGGAGAAAAGTGGAGAATATTAGAAAGCATCGTATATCTTATGCATACCTCGTGTATTACTTTATTTGTTATTCGTCTGAACATTATTTGTTTATTCGTCTGTCGTCTGAATATTATTTGATCTTCTAATATTATGATTATTTGTTAACATCAAAAACGGAGAGATTGTTAAGTCAAGAAGGCTTCACTTATTCTATGAATTTTGATGAGAATCAAATAATAATAATCATAGAAGTGTGTGAATTGTTTTGATGAGTTTGTTAAGTGCATAGATAAATGTAAGTAACACAGATGGTTAAACCTAAATGATACATAATACACAAATCGTCAACCCAAGATAGTTAACTTAAAGTCAACTCAAGATGATACATAGTCAACTCAAGACGATACATGGTCAACTCTAGACAATACTTAAGTAAACTCCAGATGATACTTAAGTAAAAGTTGAAAATGACAAAGCGTCTTAGATACATCAGACGAAGCGCGACACTAGATGAAGTACAACACCAGACGAAGCAACACTAGACAAAGCATAATACCAGATGATGGAAATGAAAAATATTATAGAACGTCAGTCAGTCAATTAGTTAGAGTTAGTTACAGGACTCAACTAATAATGGTTTCTAGAAGATTCAAGAAGCAGATTTCTCAAGAAGACAGTTGAAGATTTAGGTTATAAATACTAGTTATAGTCATAAGATAATAACATATACAAAGAGAGAAAATCTGATTGTACGAAATTTACTTAGAGACACTCTGTACTCAAGTGTGAAAGAAAGACAGCAAATACATCTGTAACGTGAAGCTCAAATAATATCTTTGAAAGCGAAAGAAAGGCTAGAGCCTAGAGAGGCTAAGGAAGTAGATAAAGAATACTCTGTGACAGAGACCTCAAGAGGCTCTGCAAGTGTAGAAATATTACTTATAAAGTTAAAGAGTATAGTAAAATCTCAGACAAACTCTGAGGACTGGACATAGCCCAAGGTTTAAGGGTGAACCAGTATAAATCGCTACATCATATTCTCTAACCCTTATCTCTTTAATTTTGTTGTTGTTAGAAGAGTAGATAATAATTTTCGTTGTTGCATTACTCACCAAATTTAGTGAATAGTTTTGTAATCAACTGAATTTGTAAAGAAATTCAAGAAAATTTTAAAGATTAATATCGTAGACAATTTAACGCAATTCAACTCCCCTTCTTGTGTATTCTACATATTATACGTGATTTCTATATTAACAAGTGATTTACTTCACCACGATCGTTGCCTGCATGCCATAATCATGATAGAAGACTCGGATGTGACCTACAATCGTGGCCTACAAGGCCACAGTCATGGCTTACATCAAGCAGATGCGCAGACACTAAAAAACATCAAGTTTTGAAAGATTTTTGGTCCTTTTAGACCTCGAAAAAACACTAGGGCTGCTCTGAACACAAAGGATATTTAAAGAATAAGACAAAGAGGCAGGAGGAGATTTTACATTAGCCACTTTTGAGAAACCCTTGAGAGAATTCATCAAGAGAATGAGAAAGAGACGAAGGAAGAGAGAAGTGGAGAAAAAGCTAACTTGAATGTTGATATGCTCTAAACTCACCTTTAGAGTTTTATCTTTGAATTAATGAAAACTGAATGTTTATGTGTTATTTGGATTCATTGTGAATTAATTCTACAAGTGCATAATTTGATAATAAATTGAGAGGGTGAACCAAATGAAAAATAATTAAATTGGGCTAAGGAGATTTAGGTGATTTAATAGAATAAGAATTAAATCAAATCGGTAAATTGTGCGAAGAGAGATCTTGCATAGGTTTCCAATAGTTTATTAAACAACTTTAAAACCAATTAGAGTTTTGGATAGGTTGTCAATTAAGAGATTGCAACTTCCATAATCTGATTACAGTTTATAATTTATAATGGTTATAACTTGAGAAACAGTAATCAACCCTAGGATCATCTGGAACTAATAATTCGGTAATTCATCATCAGTTAGTTTAACATTAAGGATAGGTAAAATTCCCTTTCTCTCAATTGTTAATTCCATTAGGTTGATTCTTGGGTGTGTGTTGCAGTTGCTAAATTATTAATATTTTTGTGATTGATTCTTATTTTGAATTGATTGATTGAATTGATTTTTCATTTTAGTTTTGTTATATTTGAATTTCTGTAATTTGTTCTGGCCTTAGATTTTAAGATTAGATTATCGCTCCTCGTGGGATCGACACCTTAGGTACTATGCTAATAAACCATGCACTTGGGGATTATCAAGGGTATTTATGAAAACTTACACATATCAAGCACCCAATCAAGTTTTTGGCACCTTTAAGAGGGAGGCCATTAGTTTAATTCTTTTATTTAAGACGTTAGTTTTTATTTTTGTTTTGTATTTTCATTTCTTTCTATTTTTGAATCTGTGTTGAAACCTTAGAATTAAATATCACTCAATTAGAACGATCCATTAGGAAAGGTCGACATGAAGAAGAAGAAGAAATATTAAAAGCAATAACGGCGAAGGAATTTCAGCAAGATTTGGACCATGGAGGGAACCAAGGACATCAACAAAGAACCCCTATGGATTTCATGAGAATAGGGTTCAATGCGACTAGCTAAGGAGTAGCTAAGACACCTATATAAGCAGCCTCGTTTGCAATTAAACTAGCCCTCCTAAACATGCTTCAATAGAATGTGCAATTCTTTGGACTAACGAATGAAGATCCTAATGCAAATATAGTGAACTTCCTTTGAATATGTGATACTTTTTAGTACCATCAGATGTCAGAGGATGCGGTAAGAATTAGGCTCTTTCCTTTTACCTTAAGAGATAAAGCAAAGGTCTGGTTTCATTCTCTCAACCCAGCCAATGTCATAACTTGAGATCAACTAGTTTTTGCCTTTTTAGATAAAATGGAAATGCCCACCATAATAAAGAATTATTGTTGCAAACATTTTATAATGGAGTAATACGAGAGGCACAATTGATGCAGCTTCAGGAGGATCATTAATGAGAAAGACGGTAGATGAAGCAGAAGAGTTGATAGAGGAGATGCCAAGTAATAACTGCCTATAGACGAACGAGCGAAGTACACAAACCACTACTTTTTAAGAACAAAAAGGAATTGTAGCTGTTGATCAAATGATGGAGATGCAAACTAAAATCGATAACTTAACTCGACAGCTCAATAACATAAAGGCTTTATCCTCAACTTTGGTAAAAGTTGTGCAACTAAAGTGCGAACTCTGTGGACAAATTGACTATAATATGATGGATTGCTTCTTGATGAAGGATATCATTCCAGAGCAAGTGAATTATATTGGAGCTCAACATAGACAAGGAGGGGGAAGCAATCCCTACTCTTAACACATACAACCCTAGGTGGAAGAATCACCCTAACTTCTTGTGGATGAACAATATTGGAGGACATTTCAAACCTCAAGGACAACTAGGCTTCTGACAAGATAAACCAAGCCCAATGGAATCCAAGTTGGATAGGATTTTAGATAAAATTGGAGGCACGGAGGATACATATAGGAGGTTTGAAAGCAAATTCAAGCAAGTCACTAAGAACCACGCCTCTTCAATACACAATCTAGAGGTCCAAGTAGGTCAACTAGTAAAGGCAATTTCTACGCGAAATGTAGGAACCCTTCCAAGCAATACCGAGTCTAACCCAAAGGAATAAATCATAGTCATTATTTAGACCCTATAAAAGAAACTCGAACATATGAAAGAAGGAGACGAGGGAGAAGGATGAGCAATTATGGAATCCCTTCTAAGTGAGCTCGTAATCAATCTAATTGAGGAACCTTAACTCGAATTTATGTACCCTATTCTAGCTCAACGGAAGTCCATTTCAAGTATGGAAATGAGGAATTCTAAGGAGGTTGAATTAAACAAGGTTGAGGAAATAATGGAACATCTATAAATGATGCTCACATTAAAGGAATCAAAAATGAAGAAGTTCAAGGAACACATAGAGAAAGAAAAACCTAGTATAGCACAGAAGAAAGAGGACCCAGGGGATTTTTACATTCCTTGCAGTATTAATGGAGTCAAAATAGATAGGGCATTTGCAAATTTGGTAGCGAGTTTCAATATGATGCCCTATACTTTTAGTCAAAAATTGGGGTTAGAAGAGTTAGAATCCACAAAGATTCATCGACCAGAAGGGATTATTAAGGATGTCCTAGTGTAGATTGATATTTTTACCTTCCCTATAGACTTCTTTATTGTAATATCCTGCTACCCATGTTAAGGCAAAAACAATAAATGAGAGAAATTGTTGAGAAAGTAGGAAACACATTTCATGCTCATGCATAATATGTCATACACATACACTTGAATAGTTAATTTTTCTGCACATGAAAACAATTTTACATGCATTCATGAATAATTCCGGGTATATTTATACTGAGTTGTGATTTTTGGAAAATTTGTGAATTTAGAATTTATTTATATTGAAAATGTTATTGATTAGTGGAATTATTATATTTGTGAATTTTGGTGAATTTAGGATTTATTTTGGAATTTATAGAGTATTATGGAAAATAGGAAAAAGAAGAGAAGAAATCAAATGAAGATTTAGAAATAGTTGGATTGTAAAGATGAGAGTTAAAAGGAGTTAGTCTAAAAAGAAACCAAGTTAGAACTTAGACCTTAGGAAAGTGACAAGTGTCACTTAATAAGTTGCCTTTATAATTTTTTTTTTTCTGATAGTGAGTTAAGATTCCAGAGAGTAAACAGAGCTAAGTTATATGTCTAAGTCCCTTCTTCATAGTCACCTTCTTCGAATTTCCTTTCCTCTCACACACACAAAGTTTTCCATTAAAATCCTTCTGAGAGATTTCTTTGTTTTTCCTCCTCCCACAACTCTACCACCACTGCTATTTATTCTTCCACCCTAAGAAAAATCAGAAGCTGGTCGTTTTGCACAGTAAATACATGAGTTCTGCATGGAGTTAGGGCTTGAAGATAGTTGAAGCTTTCGGAGTCTTCAACAAGTAAGTAGTTAATAAATTTGTTAGAGTTGTCGATTTATGATATAAAGTTGATGAATTTATTGTCAGTGCATGATTATGGTATTTAAACATATATATATATATATTTATATATATATATATATATATATATATTTATGAACACTGTGGATGAGATGAAAAATTTGGTTATAGTGTTAGTTTAGTTTTGGTGGATTGTTACTTATCAGGTGATGTGGAAATGGTTTTTGGAGTTGAAATAGAAATGAAATGGTGTATAGGATGAGTAGAGAATATTTAAGTGTGAAAGGGTGATATACTTTCTTTTTGGTTTTCTTCACTGTGCATGTAAATATATATATGCATGTGTATATGTGAGTAGATGGAAGTGAAGTGAATCACACGTTAATACAAGACTTATTATACAATATACAAATGCACAAGAAGGGGGTTGAATTGTGTATT
>JANIJH010000003.1:39084800-39096927 GCA_024520975.1 Erythroxylum areolatum
AGGTACGTATGTGTTCTATATTTTGTCAATCTTTTCTATAACTTCCCTAGACGTGGAATTGTCTGCTGCGCTTTTGTTTTTGTGAAGATTTGTGATTTGGGTTTCATTTAGTTTGTTTTCAAGTGACTTGGGTGTGAGGATTCTTCAGTTTCGGATTCTGAATCCGATGGTTTATGAAAATTGAAATGGGAATGAGAGCGTAGTGTGGATCTGAGCTCATTGGGTATGTGGATCTGTTTTATCGTCTGGTTAATCCACTCTTCGTGTTTGTTTGAACATTCTTGAAAGTGTGATAAGTTTCCGTAATTAGAATGACAACCTCTATACCACGTAGGGTAAGGTTGCCTATTATTGGACCTCCTCACACCTCACATTTTTACTGGTATTGTTTTTGTAGAATGACAACATCACTTTCAGATGGAAACAGAAAGACGATGCCTTGTGTAGTTTTCTTATGTATGCTGGGATGCCTTCATATACCTAACAAAAAATTGTCTAACTGGGTTTCTTTGTTGATACTGAATCTTTAACGTGGATCCTTATCTCCTCATTGATTTATGTTCGCTGGTTGTTTTTATCGCAAGATTAATTTGGATTATTTCGCGGCAGATAGTGGAAATTTTCATTTTACTGCTATATTAGGTTTTGCTGTATTTGGATTGTTGTTTTAGTTTGGGACAACAACTCAGTCAGTGCTAGACTTTTTTTTTTTTTTAATGTTATAATTTGTCAGTTCAAACGTTTATTCCAGCAAAAAAAAAAAAGATGTGACAGGAAACAAGAATAGATCTTAACATGTAATTTCCCTTCTTTAACTTACATGTTATCTTGTTTTCAATAGAATAAAAGTTTTGAATTGAGAAGTTGCATTTTACAAAAGTTTAGAACTTATTGAAAATTTTAAAAGGTTTGACACTTAAGTTACAAAACTAAAAATGCTTTAGCACTGAATGATTCATTAATCCTTTTCTATTTTTAGCGTGTCAAGATTGTACAATGAAATTTATCTGTTTTATGCTCTCTTTTTTTAATCATTTATTTGTTATGGCTCACTTTCGTGTCTTTCCTTCCAACAGTGAAACCTACCGGTATTTTGATCTACCTTTCTGCTCATCAGGTACCAGTCATTCCACTTCACCAGTTTTTTTTTACCTCTTTGTTCTTTGTGTAAAACTAAAATTGTTTCTTACAGGTCCTAGGAAAGAAAAGAAAGAAGCTCTTGGTGAAGTGTTAAATGGAGACCGTTTAGTCACTGCTCCCTACAAACTTGACTTTTTGAATGATAAGGACTCTGAAACTGCTTGTAAACAAAAGCTGACTAAAGAAGAAGTTGCACAGTTCCGGAATGCAGTCTCAAAGGATTACTACTTTCAAATGTATTATGATGACTTGCCCATTTGGGGTTTTCTTGGAAAAGTTGACAAAGAAGGCAAAACTGACCCCAGTGAATACAAATATTACCTCTTTAAACATCTTCACTTTAATGTCTTCTACAATAAGGATAGAGTCATTGAAATCACTGTACAATCTGATCCTAATTCTGTTGTGGACCTGACTGAAGATAAAGATGTTGATGTGGAGTTCACTTATACTGTTAAATGGAAGGAAACAGAAATACCATTTGAGAAAAGGATGGAAAAGTATTCACACTCTTCATCACTGCCTCATCACTTGGAAATCCATTGGTTCTCCATTATTAACTCATGTGTGACAGTTCTTCTATTAACTGGTTTTCTTGCCACAATTCTCATGCGAGTCCTGAAGAATGACTTTGTCAAGTAAGAAGATTGTCAATAACTTATTACATCTGAACATGTTTGATTACATCTTTTGTCCCTTTATTTTTTCTTTGACTAATTTATATTTGTTGTGGAGGTATGCTCATGATGAGGAGTCAGCTGATGACCAAGAGGAGACAGGGTGGAAATACATCCACGGTGACGTATTTAGATATCCAAAGCATAAGTCTTTGCTTGCAGCAGCACTTGGCTCTGGCTCTCAGCTGTTTACTCTGTAAGTGTGCCTCAGAACAGTTCTTTCTGGGTTTACTCGTACTCTTTTGTGCTGCTTATCTGTCGTTGTTAAGCATTTAATTGACTATTTTTATATTTGTCTTCAGCACAATTTTTATTTTCTTGCTTGCTCTCGTTGGTGTCTTCTATCCTTATAATCGGGGAGCTCTCTTCACTGCACTGGTTGTTATATATGCTCTTACATCTGGGATTGCAGGCTACACTGCAGCCTCCTTCTATTGCCAGCTAGAAGGAAGTAACTGGGTAACTTATCACGGGTTCTCTATATAAACTTTTTCATTGTTTTAAATGTTTCATGCCTTTATAATTGAAATATCCCCTACTTGATTCCTGAAATTTGAACCAGAATCAGCTGATATCATATTTGCTTTTGTTGCAACTGAAGCTGAATGAATCACTGCTTATGAGTTTAAAGCCAATAGTTGTGTTAAAATGAATTTGCCTCTGAAAAAATGCTTCCAAAATGACTTACGCATCAAGAAGGTGAATTGCAAACGTTAAAATATTTTCCTTTGTATCTCTTACATGGATCATTGATTACTGTACTTTTCTGATTGCTGTTGCAGATGTTAGGTCACAGTTTGTACGAAACATTTCTGTTTGTCTAAGCATGCTTGCACACATACAAAGTATATGCCTGCTACCCATTGTTTGTGCAAATACATTCATATTTATGCCTGCATTTGTTTGTACTGGATGTATCATTGTTTGCAATTTTGAATGGGTTTTGATTGGCATAGCAATTGAGTCTACTGAAAAGAGGATGTGTAGATATAGAATGGCGGCTGAGCACCTCAAGATGCAATGTTAAGTCAAGAGTTGAAATCAACTAAACTTGAGCATAACTAAATGGCTTGGAATATGATGAAAAGCAGAATTAGGTGGAACTGATATGCTTCCGTATTAAGGAAATTCTTTGAGATTAATTGTTTTTTTTTTCCCAATGGAATTGGTGGATCATAAGTTGTTTCCTTTGGAATAACACTTTAATTTTATAAGAATGCTGTTACAGTTTGGAGACATGCTTGACTTGACTTTCAACCTTTTGGCTTGACAGGTCCGAAATTTATTATTAACTGGCAGCCTGTTTTGTGGCCCTCTGTTTCTCACGTTCTGCTTTCTCAATACTGTAGCAATAGCCTACAGCGCTACTGCAGCATTGCCATTTGGAACCATTGTGGTTATCTTTCTGATTTGGACTTTGGTAACAGCACCATTGCTGGTATTAGGTGGGATTGCAGGGAAGAATAGCAAAGCCGAGTTCCAGGCTCCATGTCGTACCACTAAATATCCTAGAGAAATTCCTCAGTTGCCCTGGTACCGAAAGACACTTCCCCAGATGGCTATGGCAGGGTTCTTACCTTTCAGTGCAATCTACATTGAACTTTATTACATATTTGCAAGTGTTTGGGGCCACAGGATTTACACCATCTACAGCATCCTGTTCATAGTATTCATTATTCTCTTGATTGTCACTGCTTTTATAACAGTGGCATTGACATACTTC
The DNA here is from genome assembly GCA_024520975.1 of Erythroxylum areolatum. Taxonomy (NCBI): domain Eukaryota; kingdom Viridiplantae; phylum Streptophyta; class Magnoliopsida; order Malpighiales; family Erythroxylaceae; genus Erythroxylum; species Erythroxylum areolatum. The sequence goes on from JANIJH010000003.1 coordinate 39,088,341, forward strand.
CAACTTGCAGCTGAAGACCATGAATGGTGGTGGAGGTATGTTTTGGTGTTAGTTTGTACAATATTCTTTCCTGTAACCTGATAATCAAAAAAGACTTGTCTACCTGATAATAATTCTGGTACTTTAGTCCCCTCCCGTAGTGTTTTCTCTTCCACCATGGTTCATGACTAATATTTTTCTTTGTATCTTTTGTGATTTCATTGATCTAAATCTTCTTTGTTGGCATTATGAACCTCCATTCTCTTCTACGTAGGCCCTTTTCCTTTAGTTAAGAAACGATCTGAAGTATTTTAAACCTTTCAAGCTAGGTGATTGTACAACCACTAACCTGACTCCAACTGAGATTCTTTGTTAATGTTAAAAGCTACCAAGTTTTTCTGCAGTTTTCTTTGTTAGTTCATTTCTGGAAAGATAGTTTATTTTTGATATGTGCAAAAATGTAAATATTGGTTTTACATAGCTGGTAATTGTGCGAGGCTGAGTCATCAATATGTCTAATTCTTTACTCCTTTTTGTTGACATTTCTGCGCATCCTAAAAGTTGGGGACACATTTCTATGTGTGAGAAATATAGGGTGTGCAAATGAGATAAATCCCATCAAGTATTGCTCACTATATGAAATTGACATAGGAATAATCATGTTTTCCTTTCTCCTGATTTCACTTTTGTTTCATGTAAGTGTGTTTGAAAGTAGTCCAGGTGTAAAACTGAAGCTTCTGTTGGCTGATTCATATTTATTTACTATCTTCAGGTCTTTTCTATGTGGTGGATCAACTGGTTTGTTCATATATGGCTATTGCTTGTATTACTATTATGCACGATCAGACATGTCAGGCTTCATGCAGACTTCATTTTTCTTTGGATACATGGCTTGCATATGTTATGGTTTCTTCCTGATGCTGGGAACCATTGGATTTCGGGCTTCATTGTTCTTTGTCCGTCATATTTACCGCTCTATCAAGTGCGAGTAGCAATTCACACAGTCTTGTCTTGTTACCCCGTGTAAGTTGCCTGATAAGTCTGGCCAGATTATATGAACTACTTGTTAGCTTGGTTGTTTTATACAATGGCTAATGTATACAGGACTGGTCGCAGATGTTCTGAACATGAGTTTTATCTCACTACTCAGGAATATGATTGCACATGACATGCTTCATTTGTGTAAATCACATCTTCAGCAGGAAAGGAACATTCAGGAACTTAGGATGCCTGAAAAGAAATTTGTAGTGGTGCTCAAATGTCATTCATCTGTGGACACTATTTTTGAGTTAAAAAGTCTTGGTAGAACTGTAGGGTGCTGTAGAATTTAAATTACTTACTGTATTAGCTGCACTCCGAAACATTCTCATGCAATTTGTGTTCCTAAACTATTTCATGTTTTTTGCTATTCAACATTTTAAATCTTCGAAGCATGAGTCCTCGAGATCTAAGGACGGTAATATGTCGGGTTTGGATGGTGTTTGATTTTGTCTAAATTCTTTTTTATTATCAAATTTTTATGCAATTAAAAACACCATCATCGATCGCAGTTTTCCTAATTTTAATTTGTTTTAGTTCATTTCATAATCTTATAAAGTCTGAGTGATCGAATGCCGAGAAGCTTAGAGGGATAAAGGATCCCACATCCCTGTCACTCACTCATCTCTCCTTCCCGTTCACACAAATTAAGAGACCACGTTAAGTTAACTGCAGCTAAAATTAATTCAATACATTAGTGGATGTGCGGTGATGCATGGAGCCGTAGATTTGAACCTGTACAGATAAAATAATATGATTATAATATTAAAAATTTTTCTTTTTTTGAATTGCTCATCGGATTCTATATCTTTTAAAATTATCAAGTGCAAACGAAAAATAAGAAAGTATTTGATTTTTTTTCTTTTAAGAAAGCTTTCTTCTTGTGATTTTTAAAAAAGAACATATTTGTTGTTTCCAAAATTTTAAAGAAATAAAAATTTAATATGAGAATAGACAAGTTGTACTTTCACTTTTATATAAGAATACCATCACCGAGGACAAAGAATATTAAGTCATGATGAAAATTATACCAAGCCTCTATTTACCACACATGTGTACAAAAAATATCACCACTTATAATAAATAAGTTAAATTTTCATTGTAATATGAGAATACCATTATTGAGTATCAAGAATACCATGCTTCAATAAAAATTATACCAAACCTTCATGCATCTAATACTACGCATATGTAAACAAAATATAACCATTTATAATAGATAATTCACACTTTCAATTAAGTTTAAAGAATATCATGACTTGATAAAAATATACACCAGGACTTCATATATCCAATACCACGATTATGTACAAAAAATACTATGATTCATAACATATAAGTTACGTATTCACTTTAAAATAAGAATATCATCAACGAATACCAAGAATATCATACCTTAATAAAGATTATACAATGCGTCTATACATTCAATACCGCACTTATCTTTTTAAAAAATATCATTACCTATAATAGATAAGTGACACCTTCACCATAATATGAAAATATCATGACTTAGCAAAAATATAACAGGCCTCATTATATCCAATACCACACTTATGTATAAAAAAAAATACCACAATGTATGTACAAAAAATATCGACTCCTATAATAGATAAGTCATACATTCACTTTAATATGGGAATGCTATCATCAAGTATAAAGAATATTATGAATCAATAAAAACTACAATACTAGAACTCTATATGTCACATCTTTGTACAAAAGATATCACCACCTAAGAAGCACGGACATGAATATGGACACGTGCCACGACACGGACACGGGGACATATCAACTTCTAAAATTTGGTAAACATGAACACGACATATATATGTATATATTATAAAATTTAGAATTTAAAAAAAATTCAGAATTCATAATATGATATATATTGATTGATGTGTTTCAAGACTTCCAACATTTCGATAGTTCATAGATATTTGGTACTTTATAAGCCCCTCTAAAAAAACATGGAGCATATATTCCATTAAGTCGTGTTTGAGTGGTCTCCAGATATGTCCGAGCCGTGTCCTAGTAGACAAAAATTATTTTTTAATTCCGACACTTACGGACACGTGTCGGACATGTGTCCATTGCTTGTCAGTAGGTGTCTGACACGATACGGCTCCATTTTGTCGTGTCCGTGCTACATAGATCACCACCTATATCAGATAAGTTACAACTTCATTTTATTGAGAATACCATCACCGAGTCTAAAAAATATGATGCCTCGACAAAAACCATATCATATCTCCATATAGCTAATGCCACATGTGTGTGAAAAAAAAAAAAACCCTTACTTACAACAAACAAGTCACACTTTTACCTTAAAATGAAAATATCATTACTTAATATGAAGAATACTATATACAACCTTCATACTTTTTTTATATAATTCTATGTATGAAACATACTAGCACTCATTATAGATGATTAACAATTTTACTTTAATATGAAAATCCTTGCTTGAGCATCAAGAATACAATGATTCAAGACAAACTATACCAAGACTCCATAAATCCAATACCAAAGCAATATATAAAAAATATCACCATCTATAAAGATAAGTTGTATGTTCACTTTAATGAGAATACCATCATTGAATATGAAGAATATCACGTCTTAATAGAAACTATACCCAACCTCTATACATCTAATACCATGTGAATGTATAAAAAATGTTATCACCTGTAACAAATAAGTTACACATTCACTTTAATACGAGAACATCATCATGGAGCATAAAGAATACCATGTCTCAATAATTAAAAAAAAAAAAGTATACCATAAGTATATACATCCAATGCCATGACTTTGTAAAATAATACTACCATCCATAACAATAAGTTGCATTTCCAATTAAATATAAGAACTCAATTAAAACTATACCAAGAATCCATATATCTAATACTGCAATTATGTATAAAAAAAGGCCACCACCTTTAATAGATTGGTATATTTAGTGCATCGCGGTGTGTCTATTAAAGCTTATGCTTAACATGGTTAACTATAAAGCAATTTGGTCAATCGCGTTCTTGATTAAAATTTTGAAGGGATAATATGAAGTACATTGATGGGCACACAATCGAGCATTAATTTGTGGCTCTTAAAGGATTTGGACAACACTGTTAACTAGATGGTTAGATGCTGAACCATGGTCTTGATATAAAATTTGAAGGAATAAATGTTATGGATACAGATTGACACACGTCTTTATACAGAACCATTTTAAATATAAAATTTGAAGGAATAAATGTTACGAATACAGACTGAAACAGGTCTTTGTACAAAACCATTTTTTAAATTTTGTTGCACATAGTTATTTATATGGCTGTGTAGTCAAATGTGTTCTTGATACCTTTCATTATGAGATAATGTGAAGGATATAAATTGTTTCATAATTATATACTAAAATGTATTAAGTTAATGTTTGGTTTAACACTATTCATTATATAGCCATGTATTTAATTATGTTATTGTTAGAAATATTGAAGGCATCATTGATCATTTTCCAAACCATCTTCATTATATTAATTCACAATTTTAATAGTATAAGTAAAATGTGTATATATAAATTTATTTTTGGCAAATTCAGTTTCTTTTTTTTAAGCCCTCCTAAAAACCCTTTAACTTGCCAAAATTTACACTAGCTTTAGGTTGTCCAGATCTTAGAACAATTGGACTACATTGCCCTTAAGTGTTGAGCTTTAGGAATCGAGTTTCGATGGTTTTTAAGAATGACAGCACCGAGTTACTTTTAATGTACATCAAAATTAAATATGATTTAGAAGTACCATGTTCATATGGAACACAAAGAAATTAACAGAAAACAAGACAAATGCAGGGGCCTTATTATTATTGCAACCATCTCAACGACATAAATTTTCACGCCAAAATTTACATAGTACTACAAATGACCGATATGGCTAAAATGACATGTGTTTCCCTCCCCAAGCCCTCCATTTGAGGCGTGTGGCGATGATGGTGGCAAAGTTATTTGCCAGGAGTGTAACATTTTCTGTGTGTAAGTACTCTGCTACTTATGTTCCTTGTTTTTCTTTTCCTGTTTATCACAAAGAAAGACTGGTTGGTTTATTTTATTTTTTAATGTTCTCAATTTTTACAACTTCTGAAATAACAAAACATGCTATACCATATAAGTTTTAATTCTAATCATGTTACTTTCATGCAGGCCATTCCTAATATTTTGTAGGTCTTGGGTAAAGTAAAAATGGGGTCCTTATTTGCCTATTTTTGTTCTTTACGAGGGTCTAGAGTAGGCTCTCATAAAAAAAAGATAAAATAGGTGCATTTTTTGTTGCTCTTTACTCTTGACCCTCGTAAAGAACAAAATGAGGCATAATAGGTTCCCTTTATTACCTATTTTATCCTTCATGAGAGTAGGCCCTAGGTAGGTATCCTTCCTGCCCTTATCCTGGATCGAGCCTACTTTCGTAACTTGTGTATATAGCATCCAAAAAAAATGAAATTTAGAACAATTATTGTCTTGAACGTCGTGTATTTTTGGTCTGTAATAAATAACAAAAAGAATAAGTGGTTTCATATTCCTCCTATTAGTACGAATTTCCTAATTTAATTTTACTATTTTGATTTTTTATTTTAATCTACAGTATTAAGGAAAATCAATTATTCATTCCATCAAGTTTGTTATAAATTTAATAAAAAATATTTTAAAGATTGTCTATACTTCTCTTTTTTAGTCATTTAATATAATAAGTAAATTTTAAGATTCTTCTACTCTTAAAAAATGATAAATTTAAGCAATTAAAAAATATAACAATAATTTCATTGAAATATTTTAAATAGGCCTACCGAAGTAGACAAATTAATGACTATAAATTAGAGGACCATAAAAATGATTATTGCAATAATATATAATAACCTCATAAATTATACGCCTATAAAAATTAAACTTTAATCGATATATAGTTATCCTTGCATTATGCGTTTTTAAAGGATGTAGGAAATATTATCTGACATATACATAAAATATAATTTCAAATATATGCATCATTAAATAAATTAAATTACTTACTTGGATTTGATTGTAATCCATCAGTTAAAAGACTATTGAAATTTATTTCCTGAAGAAATTCTTCGTTTAGTATTTTAGTGTTTTTTTGAAGACGATCATCAGATCTTCAAATAAATATTATCTCATATTTATAGATAATGTCAAGATGTTAACCATTAATAATGAAATATCACATCCTATACTCATCGGGTATGTTATTTCATTATCATCTCCTACTCATATATGATGAGTTTAGGTAATACAATTTTTGCATGTCCTCATACTTGTCCAACAACTAGTTCGACCAACACAAGACGAGAGCTTATGGTCATATATATGTTAGGAATATATGATGCCTCAGTTAATGAATTGATCCTTGAGTATATTTTATATTCTATACCCTAGGTTGTGTTTCACAATTTATTCTCCTTTGATCTCATTTACTTCATCACGTCACAAATGTATTCAATTCTCTTACTGAGAGTCAAATGCTACCATTGAATACAAAATTTTTATTTTTATTAGTTAATATTCAGAAAATGACCTTGTTCTATTCTCAATTCTCTTAAATTAAATTTAATTTGCTTCCCTAAAATTGTCCCATAAGATCGCATCAAACATAATCTTCTATTAACATTCTACAGTAGCAAACCTTAAATTTGATTCATAAGAATCAGACAAGAGTCCTAAAGGTATAATAAGAAGTTCATTTAACTTCTAGGGTCTCGCACAATGTAAGTTAAGATCTTTGACTTATATTAATCCCCTTTATGATCATTTCTACACACATGGTAAAAGTCATGTTTTATAGTATCAACTCACATTAATTTGGAAGGTATGTCTTTAATCAATGCAATATTATATAGAAGTTGATCCAAAACATACTGAATGTTTAACTTGAGTTTACTTATCTATTCTTAGCTTTATCTTTTAGGACTCTCGTCTAGCAACTCAAGATAGATATGGGGACCATATGATCACTCCAAACCAATTTCCTTTCAACTTACCATCTAAGTCACCATTGACAGTTTAAGTCTCTTACTTTAGCTCTTTATCATCACCTTGATAACAAACTTTAAACAAGTTTATTCTTTAGTCATCGCAAACGCTAAATTCAATTGGCTATGTGAGAAGGTCTATCTTTTATCTATTTGACATTACAACAAATATATCATACAAAGTAAACATATTTTGGAATCAAGTATTAAGTAATTCTTATTTCTTAATAAACAATGTCAAGTTATATGTGCTTTTATATATGACTATACATTAAATGAATAAACACGGAGAAATGTTAATTAATTGCACTACATAATCTTAGAGACTTGACATGCCTAATACATATATTTTAAGAAATTGGTTTTTCATTTGGTTTGTCACCATATCTCATGTAGTTATATACTTCATGTTAAATTCTCCTTGTGGAACTATATCTTTTACATATTTGTACTTCGTATTTATACACTTGGTTTTACAAAGAAATTTAGAATCATTTGTACAAGTAATTGTAGTTTGACTATAATAGTTGATTATTAATAGATCAATCTCATTTTGAACCACCCATAATATAACCAAGAATAGTCTAAGCCATACAACTTATTATACTACTGTTGAAAATAACATCAATTCAACTTCCATTATGGATAAAGCTAACACATGTTGTTAAGTAAGAAAACAAATCTAGAGGTAGATTTTCTTTCATTAAATCTCCTCCTTGGTATGTATTTGTATATTCTTATATATGTAGATTGTTGCCTTGATAACACAATGCATAATCAGCAATACCTTTTAGATAATTTAATATTCTCTTTACTACTTTTTAATGTGCTTGTCCTAGATTTAACTAATATCTACTCACCATTCCAACAATGTAACAAATATCTGGCTATGTACATGTCATGGTATACATAAGACTTCCAATTACACTTAAATAAGGAATTTTCATCATTTGTTTCCTTTTTTGTGGCATAGTTAGGCAAAATTCTTACTGGGACCTTCAACTTTAGTAATAGGATTATCTATTGATTTTCAATCTTGCATATGGAATCGTTCTAAAATCTTTTGGATATAAGTCGCTTTAGAAAGTGACAATAATCATTTTGACAATCTCTTAGAATCTAAACTCCAAGAATGTTCATAGCTTCACCCATATATTTCATCTTAAATTTATATAACAACCAATCTTTGATTTGCTTGCCAAATTTACATTCATTACAAGCTATCAAAGTTTCATCCACATATAAAGATAAAATCACAAATTTAACTTTGAATCTCTTAATATATACAAGAAAATTCAGCTTTGGATCTCTTACAAGCAATCAGTGGTATTCATTAAGAATATGAAAATCATATAAAAGGATTACATTATGAAATCATATATACCATTGCCTTGAGGACTGCTTCAAACCACAAATTGATCTCAATAACTAACACACCTTATATTCTTAGTGTAACATCCCGTCACCGATGGGATGGGTACAGTGGCTGTGCATTCATCATTTGGCATGTTCATGCATAAATTAGCCTCTTTATATT
>JANIJH010000003.1:39106360-39117807 GCA_024520975.1 Erythroxylum areolatum
ATGTATCATCCTTTCAATCTAAAACTCAGAATTAAGCTCTTTAATTTGCTATTAATTCTTTAATTAACTAACTTGTAATTTAACAATAAATAATTTCTTACTGATATCATAGGTAGAAAGGTCACAATAGTGTGGTAAAGACCATTGATCTTCACATATTGAGTTACCTAAGAGTTTGATAAAGACCATTGAAAGATTGTTTAGGACATTTTTATGGTCTAATCAAGCAGTTATGGGAAGTTGTGTGTTCGCCTAAAGATAAAGGTGGTCTTGAGATAGTCTTGATCAAATTAAGCAACAAAATCCTTATGGATAGGTTATGGAGGATCCCAGAGGAGAAGGAATCCTTATGCATAAAGTCGGTGCATTATATTATTTAAAATATAATAGCTTATGGTCAGCTTCTATAAATAAATAAAAAACTCATCCTGAAGTATGCTTGACATCTTCAAGTTTAGGGAATAGATCAAAGTTCACACTATAATAAGGTTAGATAAACTTATCTAGAGCAAAGAAAATCTCTCCAAGAGTCTCATTTATTGTGTGGTTAACTATCAGTGGTAAGCTACACATTAAAGATCAAATTTATGGTTCTAACTTCTATTTTTACCATTTGTCCACTTTATCACAAAGAACCGGAAACTATTAACTATTTGTTTGTTTGATGTGAGTTCACAAAATCAATATGGTGAACTATATTAAGGATTAACAACCTCTTTTGCTTGTTTAGTAATTAGACTAATATTGTGAATTGAAGTATGGTTTGAATTCACTACAAGAGTTAAGACATTTAGTAACAGTTTTTATGGCTAACTAATTGGCACTATTGTTTAGATTAACTGTAATATTTTTTTTGCCACTAATACAATGGTAATTGTAACAATTTAATATCTTTCACAATTAAATGGTCGCTATTAATATATTAATAGTGTCAAAAAAATTTATCACCAAGTTCTGTCACTAAAAAGCATATGCAATTCGGTGTCAAAATAATTTTAGCAGAAATGAATTGTAATTGTAATAAAACATATGTTGCTCACTAATATTTTCTATTTGTTGCGACAAAATATAGTTTGGTCACTAATATTTTTCTCTTACTATGACAAAATAGTTTATTGATATTTTATTTTTTGTGATGAAAATTTTTGTCAATAAAAATTAAATTAGTTAGTGTCTACTTAATATTGTCACAAAAACGGAACTATCGCTATGGTCACTAATATTCGTAATTTTTGTGACAATATTTTGTTGTCATTTGATCATCAACTTTTTGTTACAAAGGTTATTGTCAATATAAACATAACAAATTAATGATAAAAATTTTCTTGTTATAATAGTATATTAAAATTAATCACTCTAATAATTAATTTTATAATTATTATACGAATTTTAGGGACTAGAAACTAATTGTCATGGTTTTTCTTTAATATTATTATTTGCAAACAAATTTAAATATTTTCTTGTAAAATATTCAAACTACATGTATTGATAATCCAAAAGTAATATTTTACATATCAATGGACATTTACTAACCATAACTTGAAATTTTATCGAAATCAAAATTAAAATAAATAAATGTTTTAAATATAATGAAAATCTTGTTCCAAATTATTAAGCAAAACTCTTAACTTATTCAAATTTTAAAAACAGAGTTCTTACCAATACTCAATTATTGTCATCATCGCCTTTCTCATCTTCACTTACTAAATTTGTCTCATCGTCATTTATAAAAATATCTTCATCACAATCAATTTTGTCATCTTCTCCTGAACTTATAATATCAACATTTAACAAATTTTCTTCAACAATTGCAACATCTATATCAAATCTATCCAAAAATATCATATCAGTATCATCCTCTAAAGTAGATTCATAAAGTATAAAGCCAAAATTTTCATTTTCTTGGCATGACTCATCTCCTCTATCATCATCAAGAAGATCATATAAATCACAAGGCTTTATCTGGACAACAACCTATCAATTGAGCTTCTTAATATCTCTTACATGGTAAACTTGTTCAGCTTGAGAAGCTAAAACATATGGTTTAATGAATTTTCAACTTGCATGACATTAGCTATAAGAAACTCAAACTTGTCAACCTTATATCCATCTTTATGATACACATCCCACCAGTCAGCCTTAAATAAAACGATACTATTTCCCCATGATAATTTAATTATATGATATCTATCAAAATACCAAAATAATTCAAATTGTGGTATTCACATCACCTTCTACAAAAATTCCAGTATTTTGTTATTTCAATTGCAAATCTTTGTCCTTTGTGTTAAAGCTCCAATTACTGATGAGGAAGCTTTTATACTGATAAATTTAAATCATTACTTGATTAATTTAAATTTATTTTTGAATTTAACTCTTAATATTAAAAACCGATCAATTTATTAATTAATCATTTAATTTTCAAAAATTAAAAAGTTTTTATAAGTTAAAACAAATCAATTAATTTTCATTTATCTATAAACATTTTTAATTAACCCTCATATTTTTAATAGATAAGGATAATCTCTTTCAATCATATTTCAATTTTTTTAATATTATATTGTAGTTGATTCTATAAGGGTTTAATATAAGTTAAACTTTTAATCTTTAAACCTTTTATTTTACCTATTTAACTTCTACTTTTTTTTTTACAATGAAAAATAGTGCGATATTATTGCATTATCATTTTATAAATTTTTACTAATTTTTAAACATTTATATATATCGCCTAAAACCCTAACGCCACTACTGACCGATAACTCTATAATGGCTTTACGATCATTTCAACGCCTCCGTAGACCTCTCACCAAGCTTTCTCGCCAGTTGTATCCACCACTGCACCCCCTCTGCTTTCTAAGACCATAGCCGGTTTCACTCTTCGATCAATGGCGTTTTCGTTGTTCCAGGCGCGGCTATTCACTGGGTCGACCATTTCGCTATCGTCGGCGAGACAATACAAGTTTTACAAGGAGGGAGATGAGATAACAGACGACACAGTTATCTTCGAGGGTTGCAATTTAAATCACTGGATCATCACTATGGATTTCCCCAAGGACACCCGAAGAGATGATCGCCACCTGCGAACGTACTTGTGCTCAGGGACCAAATATTATGTTAATTTTCAATTATCATTTTATTTAGTTTATGTTATCTTGCATATATCTGGTATATTAAATGCTTTCGATTCATGAGAAATTTGGGCACGATGGAATTTGATGAATGAAAAATCTCTGTCTAAAATTTGTGGCTTAATATTTAATTGACCACACCTGAAGGTATTATTGGTGAAAAGACAATTTTTAAATTATGTAAGGGTAGTTTGAGCTATCTGCAGAAATTTTGTTGAAACTTAGGGAGACTTTCTGAGGTTCATGGCTACTACTTCTACGTTAGTCCATAGCTACTAGCCAAAGATAGCAAGTGAAGGTTGGAAAACTAATATCTTGACTTCAACTATGTACATTGTAACTAAAAGGTACTTTTGAAAGACTGCTTAGAAACATAGCTTTCTTAGTATATTTTTTTTGGACTTCAACTAATTTTTTTACTCTTTCATTGATTGCAAAAACTCAACTTGTGGAATAGAGAATATTGAAAATCTACATTATCATTTGCACCAAAGCTATCCCAAGAGCAAAAATTGCAAAAAGGATGGGGGAAGGTGATTGGCAATGATTGATTGAGAATAAATGGGAGACTCTAAATTTTAACACAATTTTAAATTTTTAACTACTTTAACTTATTTTGTTAGTAGTTTTCTTTTATTAAAAATAAATTTTTTTATCGATATATAGGAACAAAGTGGAAGAAACACAAGTCATTGGAGAAATTAAGAGATGAAGTCAGTTTTTGGTACAAAGTCAATTGTGCATATTGCATATAACATACCACTCTTATAGCGCACATGCCCGATCATATCCACGGATAGTCGAGAATATACTCTACAAAAATGGCATATTAGAACAATCACATTAATATAGTCTGAGGCATCAATATAACTTAAGCATTTCAAATACTTATTTCCTTTACAATCATAATAAGTTATACATGCCATTATCATTCCAAATTTAAATAAACTATACACAACAGTTTTAAACTCAATCCCAGTACATCATCAAGTATAAAAATTACACGTTAGAGACAATGTGTGTCATAACATGCAATGCTAATACAAAAGACATCTATCTAGACTTTGTAGGTATCAGGTGACCAGACCTTTGAGTCATTCTTGTTCCTGAAATAATCATACTAAAATTCTATTAGATTGCCTTAGAAGCTAGATCTCCCTTGAACCTGAAAGTCAACATTGCAATTTTGATGAGTTTGTGAACTCAGTGAGTGAACCATTATCGATATGCTCACTTAAGTCAGAACATAAAGACAAGTATATAACCAATTCACCAAGTATAACACATTATTCAGCATTAAATATCACATCCCATTACATCATATGTCAATAAGTACATCATGTATTCAATTATTTCATATCACTATCTCAAAACAATCCAATAAAACATCTTAATCATTCATATAATAGAGGTAAAGTTGTATATGCAAATACACATATGACTCCATTCTTATTTTGCTTTGTTATAACCGAGCACTTATTAGCCCAATTTACTATCTCGTACCGTTGTGGATACCAAGCTCATTGTTATCTGAGCCTATGGCTCTTTGTGCATAGTCCTGAGCTTAAAGCTCTTTTTTACATATTGGCTACTTTATCATAACTCCTTTATCTGATCATGCATTTCAATGTAATGAGATGCATCAATTCACATATTATGCTTTCAATACTTTTTATTAAATGTGCTTATATCTTATATCAAATTTTCATATCTAAGTCCGACATTCATCATTCAATTGTTCATACATTCTACATTACATATACAATTCAATAGAAGTACATATAATTGAGTTTACACATCTAGGTTAACTCACAGTACGCTCCAAAAATAACTATTGCCTTGATGATCCAACAATGTTTGGATGTCGGCGATCAATTTATGCATCTATAGTCAAGCAATACACACATAGTTCACAATCACTAATTTGTTCAATCATATGAATATACAATCATGCACATGTATATGTGTCATGTTCAATGCATGCTCAATTTACCTTTCTGGTTATGTATTCTTAATCACAAATCTTGACCGTTCAATTATTATAACTAGCTTGTCTATTACCACATTGCATTCAAGTTTATACCTTGAGTAAGTTTGATTACTCTAAATTCATCAATCATACATTCGTCAACCTTTTCTAGCAATATACATTCACATAATTTCCCAACTCTCATTCATTCATACCTAATATACCTTACTCATATCCTTTGGATCATATTTGCATTCATAAGAACACCTTTATTCCTTTAACAACTCAAAATTTTGATATTTAAATAGATTGATATCAAGACAATCCATTCATTAAGTAATGACATCAATTAACAACCTAACTTATCAAATCATTAACCAATTCAACAATATAGGGTCATTTCACGCCTGAATCAAATCCAAATACACTAATATAGAGTGACTTATCCTCATTTGGTTCAACAAATTCACAAAACCAAAATTATCATTTCAAAGCTTTGGCCATGATCGTGGGGTGAGTGTCCCAATGTGCACTATCTAATTTCCCTCAATTCTCCCCAAATTTCATCTACTTAGGATCATCATTAACACTTTAAATTTTCCAGAATTTATACTCTCAAAAGTTACTTCAATTCATGTTAATATAGCTTCCATCTTGGTTACATAAATCTCACAAAACTTTACCCAATTGATTCATTATCATTCACTTAATCCCATCATACATGTAATCCTAACTTTTCCAAATTCAAGAACACTTCAATAGCACCTATCTTTAGCATAAATTCACATTCGTTTATACTTCAAACCTGAATCTAATCCATCCATATAATAGACTATAGCATATTGTTTTCTTGCATCAAAAACAAAACAGAAAAGTAACCAATTCATCCATCATAGTCCAACACAATTTCATCGTCAATCCTACATGCAGTTCATGCCAATTCAATCATCATAAAATTTCTATTACAACATGCCACAAAGATCATATTTTTCACTTGTTTATCTCAAATTCCACCTCAATTATCAAGCTATCCTAGCCATCCAAGCTTGTAAGCACATTTCGAGAAATAAAGTGGAAGTTGAATGATTTCAGTAACAAGAAGAAAACATAATATTGGAGTGGCAAAGTATAGAATTTAGGTAAAAACTCAAGGTTGTGAGGTTGTGTATGTATGTCGGTAATGAGAGAAGGAAGAAGAAAATAACATGTAGCAAAAATAAGAGAGAAGATAGCCATCCATGTGTATAGGTCGTGGGGTGTTGGTGTGTGGTGAGGGTTGAGACACTTGTCAAATAAAGAACCATGCTACATGTCCTCTTTTTAAACTACCAAATGTCATTTAAATACCTAGTCCACTTATCACTTAGTTTCTTAAGGCATTTGTCACCCAATTGTATAATCCATTTTCACTTAATTCCACTGCCACGTGTCACTATTTCATAGGACTAGTCAATCTAATTTCTCACATGTCAACTTGTTTTACCGTTTAACATTTTTCCTAGACTAAATGTACATTTTAATTCATCACCCTTCCAATTGTATCAATTAATTCCAAATTACTGATTATAATCCATCAAACCAAAATTCAAGACATAAACAATACACAATCATATCATAATCATTTTAAACCTTCCATACCTCTAGAATATGTCAATTGAGTGCACATACAATCTTTGCAATGTTTTCCAAATCAACATTCATGTGTGTATATATGCTCATGTTATGCATGTGAATGAAATGTACCTCATTAATTATAAAATAATATGATTCAAAAGTCTAACATTCTAACCTTCAGTAAGTTTTGAAAATCGGCTATTACAATTCTCTCCTTTAAGAAATTTAGTCCTCGAAATTCTTACATTTTTGACCAAATAGATAGGGGTACTATTTCCTCATGTATTCCTAAGTCTCACATGTAGCTTCTTCTCTTGAATGATTCCTCCAAAGGACTTTAACCAAAGGAATTGCATGATTTCTCAACTATTTTGTTTGATATCCAACTATTTTGATTGGTTCCTTATCATAACTCAAATTTGTTGCAATCTCACCCTCCTGTGCCAATAATACATGTGTTGGATTTGATCGATATCTCCTAAGCATATTTAAATGAAATATATTGTGAATCTGAGACATCTCTGGTACTAATGCTAATTGATAAGCTAATAGTCCTACTCTCTTAGTAATCTCATAAGAACTAATGTATCTAGGACTCAACTTTCTCTTTTACCAAACCTTAGCACTCCTCACCAAGGCGACACTTTCAAAAACACCTTATCTCCCACTTGATACTCCATATCCCTCCGGTATTGATCTACATAACTTTTTTGCCTATCTTAAGCTGCCTTAATCGTACTAGGGTCAATTTTAACTTATGAACAGTATACTGAATCAACTCTGGGCCTTGAACAATCCTTAAGCCCTTTTCATCCTAACATAAAGGTGATCACTTTTTGTCATATAACACCTTATATGGAGCTATATCAATACTACCATGATAATAATTGTTGTATGCAAATTCAATGAGAGCTACATATTCATCTCATGCTCCTTGAAACTCCAAAACACAAGCTTTAAGCATATCCTCAAGAGTCTGAATAGTCTTTTCACTCTGTCTGTTTGTCTGAGGATGAAATGTTATACTAAAGTTCAACTTTGTACCCATTATTAACTATAAACTGCCCCAAAATCTAGAATTAAATTTGGGATCCCGGTCTAATACAAGATGTTGGAACTTCATATAGCCTCACTATCTCATTAACATGTCTCCGAGCTAATTGATCCAATGTGTTATTTTCTCTATCAGGTAAGAAATGAGCTAATTTAGTTAATCTGTCAACAATGACCCATATGGTATCATGTTGTCTCGGAGTCCTTGGCAAGCCTAGAATAAAGTCCATTGTAATCATTTCCCACTTCTACTTTGGAATAGGTAATGATTGTAACTTACTAACTAGAGCCTAATACTCTGCCTTAATCTTTTGGCATGTTAATCACCTCACAACATACTCAACCATCTGCCTCTCATCCCTAGCCACCATAAATGATGTTTCAGAGTATTGTACTTCTTATTAGTACCAGGATGTATAGCATAGGCTGCTATATGTGCTTCCTCCAAAATTTCTTCTCTTAGACCATCAACATCCAGTACACATAATCTCTACTTTAACCACAATGTATTATCTCTTAACTCAAACTCAGAACTTGAATTCTATTTTAACTTCTCTACAATCTTCACCAATTATAGGTCTTTACTTTAAGCTTTCCTGATCCTTTCATACAATACTGGTCTAAGCTTCAATGTAGCTAACAATGCTTCATTCTGCCCTAAACTTAGCTCAACATTTAAGGCTCTCTGTTGAACTAGGTTTGGTACTCTCAATGTTTGAATTTGTGCCATACTGTTATTAGTTTTCCTGCTTAATGCATCAGCCACAACATTAGTTTTACCTAGATGGTATTCAATCATGCAATCATAATCTTTAAGCAACTCAATCCGCCTCCTTTGTCTCATATTCAGTTCTTTTTGACTCAACAAATATGTCAAACTTCTATAATCTATAAATATCTTATAGTCTTACTATATAAATAATGTCTCCAAATTTTCAAAGCAAACACCACTGCAGGAAACTCTAAATCATAAACTGGATAGTTAAACTCATGATACCTTAACTTGCTCGAAGCATAAGCAATCACTTTACCATACTGCATCAAAACGCATCCTAATCCTTAGTGTAAAGCATCAATATATATAACATATCCTCCAGATCTAGATGGTATAGCTAACAATGGTGCCGTAGTTAATCGATGTTTTAATTCCTCAAAGCTCCTTTAACACTCATCAATCCAACAAAAAGATACGTTCTTTCTCAGAAGGTTATTCAAAGAGACTGAGATCAATAAAAACTCCTCGACAAACCTCCTGTAATAACCTGCTAACCTAAGAAAACTCCAAATCTCAGACACATTTCTATGTGCTTCCCACTTCATCACTGCCTCAAATTTCTTTAGGTCTACCTGTATTCCCTGTCCAGATACTATATAACCTAAGAACACTACTTGATCAAACCAAAATTCACACTTACTAAACTTGGCATACAATTGCTTCTCTCTCATTATCTATAAGACCAACTTTAAATGCTCATAATGTTCCTCTCTACTCCTTGAGTACACCAAAATATCATCTATGAATACAATCACAAAATGATCTAAGTAAGGTTGGAATATTTTATTCATCAATGCCATAAAGGCCACCAGAGCATTCGTCAATCCAAAAGGCATCACCAAAAACTCAAAATGTCCATATTTGGTTCTGAATGCACTTTTTGATACATCAACTTCTGCTATTTTCAATTGATAATACCCTAACCTCAAATCCAGTTTAGTAAACACCTAAGCTCTTTATAACTGATCTAGAAAATCATCTATTCTTGATAAGGGATACTTATTCTTTATTGTCACCCGATTTAATTGCCTATAATCAATGCATAATCTCAAGGTTCTATCCTTTTTTTTATAAGCAAAACTGGAACTCCCCAAGGTGATACACTGGGTCTGATAAAACCTTTATCCAACAACTCCTACAATTGGTTCTTAAATTTCTTAAGTTCCATAGGTGTCATCCTATATGGAGGAATAGATATAAGAGCAGTACCTGCAACTAAGTCAATAGTGAACTTCGTTTCTCTATCTGAGGTAATCCTAGTAATTTAGTGGGAAATACATCTAGGAAATCCCTAACAACGAGAATATCTTGAATTGCCTGCTCAATTCAGGTATCGGTTACATAGGCTCAATAAACCTCACATCCACTTCGAATTACTCTTAAAGCACTCATTAAGAAAATCAATCTGGCTAGTACTGCTTGACTAACACCTCGAAACATTACTCTTGGTTTAAGTAGGAGATTCAAGAATGACTTCTTTAGTATAACAATTCATTATAGCCCTATGTGCAGTAAGCCAGTCTATACCCAAAATGAAATCTATCTCTTTTAACTGCAGTACTATCAAATCGACTTTCAACTCAGCCTGGTCAGCCTGAATAATACACCCTCTGCATACTTCCCTAATCATTATAGTACTACCTACTGGAGTACTCACCTCTAAACCAAATTTCAACATATCTCTCTCACAATGTACTTTAGATGCCATATGTGCAGTAATGAATAAATGTATAGATCATGGATCTAACATTGCAAATGCCTCAAATTGAAAGGCATGTAACACACCTGCAATAACATTTGGGGAATTATATGCCTCCTACCTCGTAATAGCAAGGATCCTAGCCTGAGACTGTAGTTGGTTACTTCACTCCTCAGTCCTAATACTAGGACCTACTAAACTAATTTTACCCCTACCTCTGCCTCTTTATCCTACTCCACTGGATAGTCATTTCAGTCGCTGATTCTCTTTTCACTCCAAATTGTATTCCCAATATTGCGAGACAGTCTCTAATATGATGCTCAAAATAGTGACAATGCAAGCAAGCTCCCAATAACTTTCAACATTCTCCAGCATGTTTCTTTCCACAATGCTCACAACTAGGCATCTGTTATGTTTTCCCTCTATATGTCTGTCCTCTAGACGTCTGACCTCTACCACTACTAGCGTGAACAAAACCGCCTCTTGATCTAAACCTGACTGCCTCGATCTAGTTTGTGATCATGATGATCTATTATGGCGTTTACTAGATCTTCTACCAGAGTCAGCTTAAAACTCACCATGCCTCTTAATCCTAAACTCCTGCCTATACTCTCATTGTTTATCCTTCAATAACTGCTCAATCTAAATCAAAGCACCTCTCAACTCAATGAAACTATTCAAATTAGTAATAACCAACCTCGTCCTGATTCCCATATTCAATCCATACTCAAACCACCTATACTTACCTTCCTCAGTCGAAATCAGAGCAGTAGCATAACCCATTAATTCATTAAAATACATTTCATAATCGGCTACAGTGAGATTTCCTGGTTTTAGATCGAGAAACTCTTTCATCTTCCCATCCAATTAGATCTTTAGCATATAATTCTCCTTAAAGACCTTTAGGAAGTCTTCCCATGTCAGTCTACAAGGTCGAGGAGAACTACCTAGGATAATCTTCCACCACTGATAAATCAGACCTTGAAGTAACAAGACTGCATAGTCAAACCTTTCATCGAGCTCATAGTCCATCTGATCAAACACCCTTTCCATTCTTTCCAACCAACCTTCTGCCTCGGTAGGGTCTATGTTGGACCCCGTCTCCGAGGCCCAACATTCGGACCCATACAAGCATGGAAGGCCCAAAATCGAACACAAACCGACCACAATTAGAGAAATTTTTAATAGAAAATTTGGGATTGGATTTTT
>JANIJH010000003.1:39117907-39128751 GCA_024520975.1 Erythroxylum areolatum
ATTAAGCCTTATAACTCTAAGACCTTAAGTGACTTGCCCACTTTGCCCTTCTTCATTCTTACTTACTCATTTTCACTTACAGCATACTATACTCAACTTAATCTTAATCAATACTTCTAATTCCATCAATCTAAGCCATAAATCTTCCAATCATTGACATGCTAATTAGACTTTAAACAAAACAATTTTATCTAGAAAATTCCATAATCAACTCAATTCATGCTTATTAAAATCAATACAAATTTGGGGCCCAACACTCTCAGTAATCTCATAAGGATTAATGTGTCTAGGGCTCAACTTTCCCTTTTTACTAAACCTTAGCACTCCTCTCTAAGGCAAAACTCTCAAAAAACCTTATCTTCGATTTGATCTTCCATATCCCTTCAATGTTGATCTATATAACTCTTTTGCCTATCTTGAGCTACTTTGATCCTACTACAGATCAATTTTACCTTATTAATGGTATCTTAAATGTACTTTGGTCCTTCAACAATCTTTAGGCCCTCTTCATCCCAATTCAAAGGCAATCGGCACTACTGTGACAATGATTATTGTATGCAAATTTAATGAGAGCTACATATTCATTGCATGCTCCTTGAAACTCTAAAACATAAGCTTTGAACATATCCTTAATAGTCCTCTCCCTCTGTCCATCTATTTAAGGATAAAATTTTATACTAAAGATCAACTTTGTACCCATTGTTGACTGTAGATTTCCTCAAAATCTAGATGTAAATTTGGGATCCTGGTCTAATACAATAGATGCTAGAACTCTATGTAACCTCACTATCTCATTAACATATCTCCAAGCTAACTAATACAGAGCGTTATTTTTTTTAATAGGTAGGAAATGAGTCGATTTAGTTAATCTGTCAATAATGACTCATATAGTATCATGTCTCAGAGTCCTCTGCAAGCCCATAATAAAATCCATTCTAATCCTTTCCTATTTCCACTCTGAAATAGGTAATGACTGCATCTTTCCAATTGGAGCCTAATGCTTGACCTTAATCTGTTGGCATGTCAAACACTATACAACATACTCTGCCACCTGCCTCTTCATCCCTAGCCACCAGAAATGGTTTTCAGAGCATTGTACATCTTGGTAGTACTAGGATGCATAACGTAGGCTGCTATGTGCCCTTGCTCCATAATTTCTTTTTTTAGACCATCAACATCCTATACATATAATCTCTACTTTAATCACAATGTATCATCTCTCAAATCAAACTTAGAACTAAAATTTTGTTTTAACTTCTTTACAATTTTCACCAATTCTAGGTCTTTACTTTAAGCTTTCTTGATCCTTTCATGCAATACTAGTCTAAGCTTCAATGTAGCTAGCAATGCTTCATTCTTCCCTAAACTTAGCTCAAAATTTAGGGTTCTCAGTAAAACTACGTTTCGTAAGGCCGATGTTTGAATTTATGCCACACTGTTATTAGTTTTCCTGCTTAATGCATCAGCCATAACATTAGCTTTACCTGGATGGTATTCAATCATCAATCTACCTCCTTTGACTCATATTTAGTTCTTTTTAACTCAAAAAATATCTCAAACTTTTATGATTTGTAGATATCTAAAATGTCTCGCCATATAAATAATGTCTCCAAATTTTCAAAGAAAACATCACCATAACAAGCTCTAAATTATAAACTAGATAGTTAAACTTATGAGACCTTAATTGTCTCGAAGCATATGCAATCAATTTACCATACTGCATCAAAACACATCCTAATCCTTGTGTGAAGCATCACTATTTACTACGTATCTTTCAGATCCAGATGGTATAGTGAACACTAATGCCATAATTAATCGATGTTTTAATTCCTCAAAGGTCCTCTGAAGCTCATCAGTCCATCAAAAAGGTACATTCTTTCTTAGAAGCTTTGTCAAAGGGGCTGAGATTAATGAAAACCCCTTGACAAACCTCTTGTCAAACCTACTAATCCAAGAAAACTCCGAATCTCAGACATATTTCTAGGTGCTTCCCACTTCATCACTGACTCAACTTTTTTTGGGTCTACCTGCATGCCTTGTCTAGATCCTACATTAGCTAAGAACACTACTTGATTAAGCCAAAATTCACGCTTACTAAACTTGACGTACAATTGCTTCTCTCTTATTATCTATAAGAAAAATTCAAACGCTTAGATTGTTCCTCTCTATTCCTTAAGTACACCAAAATATCATCTATGAATACAATCGCAAATTGATTTAAGGTTGCAATACTTTATTCATCAATGCCATAAAGGCCACCGGAGCGTTTATTAAACCAAAAGGCATGACCAAAAACTAGAAGTGTCCATATCAAGTTCTCAATGCAATCTTTGATACATTAACTTATGCTATTTTCAATTGATAATTTTGATACATTAACTTCTACTATTTTCAATTGATAATACCCTAACCTCAAATCTAGTTTAGTAAACACCTAAGCTCCCTGTGACTGATCGAGTAAACCATCTATTCTCGGTAAGAGATATTTGTTATTCACTGTCACCTAATTCAATTGCCTATAATCAATGCATAATCTCAAGGTTCCATCCTTTTGCTTCTTCATAAACAAAACTGGATCTCCTCAACGTGATATACTAGGTCTGATGAAACCCTTATCTAATAGCTCCTACAACTGAGTCTTAATTCCTTAAGTTCCACAAGTGCCATCCTATTCGGAGGAATAGATATAGGAGCAGTACCTAGAACTAAGTCAATAATAAACTTCGTTTCCCTATCTGGGGTAATCCTAGTAATTCAGTAGGAAATACATCTAGGAAATCCCTAACAACAGGAATATTCTAAATTTTCTACTCAATTCGGCTATCGGTTACATAGGCTAAATAAGCCTGACATTCACTTCGAATCAGCCTAAAGGCACTCATTGATTAAATCAATCTCGCCGACACTGCTTGACTAACAACTTGAAATATAAAAATAAATTCTTTAGTATAACAGTTCATCACAGCTCTATGAGCAGTAAGCCAGTCCATAACTAGAATGAGGTATAACTCTTTCAACTATAGTACTATAAAATCGGTTTTCAACTCCATCTAATCAACCCAAATCAGGAACCCTTTACATACTTCTCTAATCACTGTACTACTTCTACTAGAGTACTCACCTCTAAGCAAAAAATAATCATCTCACTCACATAATGCAGTTTAGATACTAGATATGGAATAATGAATGACTGTGAAGGTCCTGAATTTAACAATGCAAATGCCTCAAATTGAAAGACATGTAACACATCTGTAATAACATCTAGAAAATTATCTGCCTCCTGCCTCGTAATAGCAAAGATCCTAGCTTGGGGCTGTGGTTGGTTACTCTGCACCTTAGTCCTAACACTAGGACCTCCTGAACTAGTTTTATCCCTATCTCTACATCTTTGTTCTGCTCCATTGGCTCTACTATATTGGACAATCATTTCAGCCACTGATCCTCCTTTCACTCCAGAATGTGTTCCTAATATTTGAGACAGTCTCTAATCTGATGCTCAAAAAAGCCACAGTATAAGTAAGCTCCCGATATCTTCCAGTATTCTCCACTATGTTTCTTTCCATAATGCTTACAACTAGGCATCTGTTGTGTTTGGCCTCCATATGTCTATCTTCCAAATGCCTAACCTCTACCATTAACAATATGAACACAATCGGCTCTTGGTCTAAACCCTAGTTGCCTCGATCTGGTTTGTGATCGTGATGATCTATTCCAGTGTTTACTAAATCTTCTACCAGAGTCAGCTTGAAACTCACCATACGTCTTAATTCTAAATGTTTACCTATACTCTCCTTGTTTATCCTTCAATAACTGCTCAATCTGAGTCAAAGCAGCCCTTAACTTAGTGAAACTGTTCAAATTAGTAATGGCCAACCTTGTCCTAATTCCCATATTCAGTCCATCATCAAACTACCTACAATTATCTTCCTCAGCCAGAATCAGGGCAGTAGAATAGCCCATTAATTCATTAACTACACCTCATACTCGGCTACAGTGAGATTTCCCTATTTTAGATTGAGAAACTCTTTCATCGTCCTATCCAAATAGATCTTTAGCATATAATTCTCCTTGAAAACCTTCAAAAAGTCTTCCCACGTCAGTCTACAAAGTTGGGTAGAACTAGCTGAAACAGTCTTCCACCATTGATAAGCCAAAGCTTGAAGTAAAGAGACTACGTAGTTGAACCTTTCATCGAACTCACAGCACACCTGATCAAACACCCGTTCCATTCTTTCCAACTAACCTTCTGCCTCAGTAGGGTATGGAATTCCATAGAAGTCTATAACCCCCTGCTTTTTTATGTTTGTCACACCTCCTTTCTCTCTTCTTAGGAATTCTCTTAGGCATTTGGTCAAACTAGCATATTGGGGACTCCTTATTGGCCCCTATAGACTCAAGATCAGCTGATTCTATGACTCGATCTCTTATAGCAGATGAACTATAATAAACAATAATTGTGATGTTCTCTCACTAGTTATCATATTTAGATGATTATATATGTCCTTAAGGATGTCAAACTATGCTCTGATACCACAACTTGTAACATACCACTCTTATAGTGCATATGTCCAAACATATCCATAGATAGTTGGGAATATATCTACAGAAATGGTATGATAGAACAATCACATAAATACAGTTTGAGGTATCAATATAACATAAATATAGTCTAAGGTATCAATATAACTTAAGCATTCTAAATATTTATTTCCTTCACAATCATAATAAGTCATATATGTCATTAACATTCCAAATTCAAGTAGACCATACACAACATATTTGAACTCAATCCCAGTACATCATACAGTACAAAAATTGCACACTAAAGACAATGTTTGTCATAACATGGAATGCTAATACAAAAGAGATCTATTTAGACTTCAAAGGTATTAGCTGACTAGACTTTGGGCCATTCTTGTCCTCGAAATAATAGTACTAAAATTATATTAGATCACTTTAGAAGCTATATCTCCCTTGAACTTGAAAATCAACAGTGAAATTTTGATGAGTTTGTGAATTCAGTGTGTGAACCATCATTGATGTGCTCACTCAAGTCAAAACACCAAAATAAATTACATATCTCAATTTAGCAAGTATATTACAAAATCTAGTATCACATACCACATCACATTTTGTCATATTTCAACAAGTACTATATACCAACGTTGCATAACATAATTTTAGAACAATTCAATAATTTCATCACAATCATTCATATGATACATGTATAACTGAATATCCAAATGCACATGTGATTTCTATTTTATTTTGCTTTGTTATGACCGAGCGCTTATCAACCTAATTTACTATCCTTTATTTGTTGTGGATACTGGGCTCATTTCATATACTGTCCCATATCTGTTGTGGATACTATGCTCATTGTTATTTGAGCCTGTGGCTCTTTATGCATAATCTTAAGCTTGAAGCTCTTTTCCACAAATTAGCTACTCCATTCATAACTCTTTTATTTGATCATGCATTTCAATGTAATGAAATGCATCAATTCATATATCATGCTTTTAGTACTTTTCATTAAATGTGCTTATGTCATATATCAAATTCTTTGGATCTAACTCCGACATTCGTCATTTAATTATTCAAACATTTCATATTACGCATACAATTCAACAGAAGCATATCTAATTAAGTTTACACATCTAGGTTAATTCACAGTACACTCCAGAATAGTTATTGCCTTGATGATTCGGCAATGTCTGGATGTTGGCGATCAACTTGCTCATTTGTAGTCAAGCAATACATACTTAGTTCATAATCACTAATTTGTTCAATCATATGAATACACAATCAGGCACATGCATATGTGTCATGTTCAATACATGCTCAATTGACCTTTTTGGGTATGTATTCTTAATCACAAATCTTGACCGTTCAACTTTATAGCTTGTATATTACCACTTTGCATTTGGGTTTATACCTTGATTAAGTTTGATTACTCTAAATTCATCAATCATACATTCATTAATGTTTTCTAGCAATATACATTCACACAATTTCCAATTCTCATTCATTCATACCTAATGCACCTTACTCATATCCTTTAGATCATATTTGCATTTATAAGAGCACCTTTATTCCTTTAACAACTTAAAATTTCCATATTTAAATACATTGATATCAAGACAATCCATTTCTTAAGTAATGACATCAATTAACAACCTAAACCTTCAAACCCTTAACCAATTAATCAAGCAACAATCTGGGTTCATCTCAAGCCTTAATAAAGTCAAAATATACCAATGTAAAGTGACTTATTCTCATTTGGTTCAATTACCTCGCATCATTACATTAGTCAAAATAAATTAATTATACCTATTACAATTATAGTGGTGAGTCTAGGTCGATCCCATAGAGAGTGTGTGTAAAGTTTATGAATTGAAATTAACCGGTATTTAGGTTTAACAGGGGGATTTTGTTTTTGAAAGAAGAAAATAAAATAAAACTAACTAATAAAAAAAAATTAAAGAAAACATGAAAAAATAATAAAAGTAGGGAATTCGGTAGGGGCCCGATTCTTTGGTTCAATCTCAGCCTACACCCTAATTAAGCATATTTCATTAATTTGTTGTTCTTTAACCTCTCCTAGCAACTATTAATCATGGGTTAACAATTAACCCGAGTTTTTCCTTAGGTTTTGTTTAATCAAGATACAATCGTTAATTAGGTTATAGCATTACGAATTAGGAAAACTGATTAATCAAAGAAACAACCTCATACTATGCGTTATTTAACTTAGGTCATGTTATCCCTAGTGATTACAAATCATTAGTCGCTACACATGAATTTCAACATAACAATTACAGAATGTATCGAAATTCTAGCAATGGGTTTGTAATTAACAATTCAATGAATGCATTAAAATCATCATCTCACAATACCCAATGGGTTCATACACAAATAACGAAAAAATAATGAAAATTCAATTATCCATACATAAACCCATATCAATTAACATAGGATAACACAATCAATTTCTAATGAGAGAAAGAAACAACAAGTAATAAAAAATACTTAACTTGGGTTATCGGCATCGATGTCACGTCTGAACCGGTGTCAGGATGCCTAACCCTTCGAAGGTATTTCTGGAAAAATTGCTTTAGCCCCATTATTGTAGCCCCATCGAAGACACCTTTGTTTTGCCTTTTACGCAAACCAGCCTTCTTTTCACTGTAGCTTCTCACTGTTCATTTGATGGGATAAATAAACCTTGAGGGTTTATTATCCCAGCACATTAATCACGCCCACAATCTTTACGCCTATGCCCAAGCCAGCTCCAGCCACCTACTCCTTCGCGCTAGCTCCCAGCTCTCCTAAAACTCGCTCCTCGTTTGCGTGAGAGCTTTGCATTAAACATAGACCCTCATGTAGCTCTCACTGTGCTTCTCACTATTATGCTCACTGCTTATGCCTGTGCCCCCTCCTCCTATAGCACGATGGGATTATTTAAGTTGCTCCCTCTCTTGTTTACGCCCTACTCTATGGAATGCTCATGCAACTCAGCTGCGTCTGCGTTTTACATAGAAATGTAGACGCTATCTGTGTTGCGTAGCATTTCTTGTGTTTTGTTCTTTACCATTGTCATTTTATTCTCTTGTTTCCTTCTTTGTGTTCCATTTTGCTTGTCTTTTATTTTTATTTTTTTCCTTGCTCTATGAAGGCAAATAAAAATTGATGTTCAACACATATGCAATTCCTTCTTGATACATTTATTTTAAACAATGTTTTTATTTTTTCTTTCTCTTTCTTTCTTTCTTTTTTTCATTTTCTTTTTGTATTCTTTTTTCTTTTCTTTCTTTTTTTTCCTTATAAAAATTGAAATAAACTACATCAACATGGGAATTTCAATGATAAAACATAAAATAAGATCCCAACATTATAATCAACCCTCATATATGTACAACCCTATACTTAGAATTTTGTACATCCAAAAACTCAACAATCATAAATGTTCCACTAACTTTATGACTTGGGTAGGACATTTGGTTAAGTTTAAAAGCATAAAATGTGGTTTATATAAAAAGAAAGGCTAAAGCTCAAAGGGGTTTATCAAGGGAAAAATCATGTCAATAGGATAGGTTATTTGGCAAATGTAGTTTATGAAAAACAAAGAATGCCTAATCATATTCATGTTAATGCATATGATTAAAATGTGGTCTCGAATAGAAATTCAACACAAAATTGAGATGTACATGTCATGAAGGTCACACATTATCAAAAGGCAATGAGGCTCATGTGGATGTGTCAATCAAATAAGGCTCAAAATCTCACCGACTTTGTCTACCATTAGTCACTACTCTTCTAAAGATAATGCATATTAACCAATCACAAGAGAAAAAGTACTTGCTGAAGTTTCTATGAAATTCTCTAGTTAATCCGCACTCCAATAATGATTATATAATCCTAGAAGTAATAAAAACGAGAAAATGTTTATTTCATTTGTTTCATTCTTTCTCTTATTTTGATTGAAAACTAAAAAACAAGTAAAACAAACAAGTTAAAAAAACACACAAGCATTAAAAAAATAATGTGGAAATGTAAAGGAGAAGAATTTACTTCCCTTAGGGTGCCTCATAAGAAGTGTCTTAGTTTATGGTCGCTAGCTCGACTCCTTCTTTTCCTCATGTAATAAAATTATGATCTTCAGGTGTCATATACGGCTCCTCTATATGAGGTAGTTCTAGATAGGGCCTTAGTTGATCATCATCCTCATTTAGCGTCTTCCCTATCCTCATATTCTCAATCCTTATTGATTCCATACACTCAGAAAATATTTCAAACATCTCTTCACCTTTTTCTTCATCATTTAATTTCTCCAATCTGTTATATAAAGGTAAAGAGTTAGTTAAAAAATAATCATGGACTTAGTACCTACCTCCGAGCTAAAAGATGTGTCCTCTTCGACGTCGAGCTCCTTCTCAACTTCTTTGATACAAGCAATTCGTTGAGGGTTAACCTTAAAATTCTCAAGCATCTTGTCACTTTGCAATGTTTTCACATAAACTTCAATTGGGTACACCTCAGGTTGATATAGTTGCTCCTCTTCGCTTTGTGGCTCTAGTTGACTGAGCCTTATTGCCATCTGACCCAATTGGTGTTCCATGCTCTATTGGTTTACTTTTGTCTCCTCTCAGAATTCTTGCAACTACTGCTGCATATTCTATTGTGATTGCTGCATATCCTATTGAAATTGCAAATTGTTAGTAGCAAGATTCTTAACAAATTATTCTAAAGATGAACCAGAATCATGTTGGCTTTCCAAATCTTGGGCACTAGACCATGTTTTTTTAGAAATTGCCCTCCATCCTTCTTGAATTGCAGAGAATTTTCCTGCAATTAAAATGTATTAGCTTTCACAATATTAATCAATTCTTCCAAAGATGGATCGGAGTCGTAATAGAAAGCTTTTGGTATGTATGAGAATTGTTGTGCATCTTGTAAACTATCATGGAAGTAATTATGATGATTATCCCATCCATAAAAAAAGTTAGGTTGATCAGTCCAAACATTGTTATGGGATTGAGAATATGAGACATAAAAGAAATTACTTCTGTACATATTGAATTTAAAAAAAAAACTTAACAAAAAAAGAAAAGATCAAAAAATAACTGCAAAGAAATCAATTACGAAAAAATTTATACAAAGCACTAATTAAATCAAAAACTAAAACTAAAACACCGCACTCCTCGAAAACGGTGCGAAAATTGACAGTGCGTTGTTCCTCTTGTCAAAATAAAATAACTAGACCTACTACTATAGCAGTGGTGAGTCTAGGTTGATCCCATAGAGAGAGTATGTAAGTTTTATGAAATGAAATTAATCGGTGTTTAGGTTTAACAGGGGATCTTGTTTTTGAAAGAAGAAAATAAAATTAAACTAACTAATAAAAACAAATTAAAGAAAACATGCGAAAATTAATAAAAGTGGGGAATTCAATAGGGACCTAGTTCTTTAGTTCAATCTCAGCCTTCACCCTAATTAAGCATATTTCATTAATTTGTTGTTCTTTAACCTCTCCTAACAACTATTAAGTATAGGTTAACAATTAACCCAAGTTTTCCCTTAGGTTTTGTTTAATCAAGATACAACTGTTAATTAAACCTAACCACCTAATAACCTAGAATACAATCTCTAGATTTAATTAGGCAGTAACATTATGAATTAGGAAAACTGATTAATCAAGGCAACAACCACATACGATGCATCATTTAACCTAGGTCATTATATCCCCAATGATTACGAATCATTAGTCGCTACACATGAATTTTAACATAACAATTACGGATTATATCGAAAATTTAGCAAAGGATTTGCAATTAACGATTCAATGAACGCATTAAAATCATCATCTTACAATACGCAATGGTTTCATATAGAAATAACTAAACAATAATGAAAATAAGATTATCCATATATAAAACCCAAATCAATTAACATAGGATAATACAATCAATTTCCAACGAGAGAAGGAAACAACAATGTAATAAAAAAATACTTAACCTGGGTTGTTGGCATCGATGTTGCCTCTGAACCGACATCGGGACACTTAGCCCTTTATATGTCTTTCCTGAAAACTACTTCAGCCCCCATATTGTAGCCCCACTGAAGACTCCTTTGTTTTGCCTCTTACACAGTCTAGCCCTCTCTTTACTGTAGCTTCTCAATGTTCACTTGATAGGACAAATAAACCTTCAGGGTTTATTGTCCCAGCACACTAATCATGCCCACACCCAAGACAACTCCTATTTGAGATATGTAAATATAGTGCCTTGGAAAGCAAGTGTATTTACATGTAACTTTATCTTCTTCAGTTACAGTTTTGTAATGAA
>JANIJH010000003.1:39159930-39182948 GCA_024520975.1 Erythroxylum areolatum
TTCATCTATAGCTAGTTTATCATGTTTTAGCATTATTCGAGGTTCGTTGATGTAAAATGCGTAAATGAAACAAATAGACTCGAATTGCACTGTTTTTGAGTTTCTGGCAGACTTGACCTTTAGTCATTGTGAGATTTTTATCTCAAGATTGGTTTAGGAAAAAATTATGAAATTTCATACTTAAATTCTTGACTCATTGACGGATATTTTGGGACTAATTACAGATTTTTCTGAGCTAGAATTTAGGAGAAATAAATTCCCGAAATTTGCATCAGATTTTGGATTGCCAGAATGAACTTTCGATGATGTTTTGATCATAACTTTTGACTCAAATGACGAAATCCAGTGATTCAAGTCCCATATTGAAGCTAACTCAAAGATGAAGATATTGATAAAATTTGAACTCCTAAATCACCACCGTTTAGTTTTTATGCACTGTCGAAATTGACCTTGAAAAATCCATTCTAACCAGCCAAGGATCAACACCAGCCCCACACTCCATTCCTTCACAATGCTCCTCCAGCCTTATTCATCAACCTCACATTTAATTATTCCATCCCAGCATCCCACTTCTCCACTCACTTGAAAAAGCAACTAAACAGCCCCCACACTCCACACTTCAACAACACACGTAGCTAGAATCTTCAAAGCTGTTGCATGTATAATTAGAGGATGGAGGGTTGCTTAGACATCAATGCACAAACCCATTCTCCAGCCCCACACTCCATTTCACTCTCCATACCTCCACTCACGCCTCCACTACAAGACACACAGGCAGCTCTTTCATCCATCAACGAAAGCCATACATCCACGCAAGCCTTGATCTATTCCTGTCTAACCTTCAACATCATTGGCGCAACTTACCAATGCATCAGCCTTCATCCCTTTATTCTTTCACACACGTAACTCTAAAAAGACACATCAGCCTTCAACCATCCTCTCCATCAATACAACAGCTCCACCAGCCCACATATACAACAACGTAGCCTCCATACAGAAACTGTCTTCATGCCACCAAGCTACACCCATCCACTAGAACATTGGAGATAAAAGAGCGTAGTTGCTGGTGGAAAGAGGGGGTTGCACCATCACTTAACACTCACTATCCACACATCAATAGCTGGAAAAAAACACTGAATAGGGAGACACAAAAACAAAGCAGGAGGTGGCAAGCAAGGAAGGAAGGAGCTGGTGGTGAAGACACACATTAGCTGTTGGAGAAGAGTTGAAGTAACCAATCCCTCACTAACGCACAAGCCTACTCAAAACACTCTCCACTCACGTTGATGAAGCAGCTGGTGGATGCAAGGTGACAAAAGCATCAACGTTGCAACTGCTAAGAGAACATTTAGAGCTGGTGGTGGCATATAAAAAAACACGTGGAGCTAGTTGTATAAAGGAGAGAAATCATTGCAGGTGGAGACGTTAGCAGCAGGTGAAGAAAAGCAACGTGGAGGCTGGTGGAGAGGAGACACAAGCAGCTATTCACGCAAGCTTGGAGCATTGGCTAAAACATTTTTTTCAATCCTAGCAACCACAATTTTGATGGGATTTACTTTATTTTTAGTCCTTATTTATTTTAATTGTGTGGATTTAATCAATGCAAACATATATTATGACCATAATTTATGTTACAATGATAAATATGTGTGAGGAAATTTTTCTTTTCAGATAAGGTTAAGATTAATATTGGATTAGGATCATTTTTATGGTATTGATTTTTGCTTGATTGAATGCATATTTAGTCCTAATTTATCTTGATCACCTAGATTAAGGCCTTAGATAATTGAATGTCATAACTAATGGGATTTAATTTGTCGAAAAATTAATCAAGCGACATACTTGAGACTAAGTGCAGACCAACCTTAGGATCTTGTGTGAGGATACCTAGGATTAACGAACTTAGTTTTAGGCTTTTTGCATTTAACGCCTTTTATTCCAAATTATTTATGAACCAAGTGGGTAACTTGGATTTAGAAGAGAAGGGAATTCCCTTGAACATTAGGTTCGACTTGCTTAAGTGAAATAATTCCTAGATCAATCCACAGTTACAATTTTAGTGTCTAATCCAATTGAAATCTGATACCTTAACCAATTTGATTAAATATAGTCGTTTTAATTCATACCTTGTATTTTTCATATTTCCTTGATTTGCTTACTTTATTTTATTTTATTTTCAAATCAATCAATTCTTAATCGTCTGAGTAATTTTTCATCGTTTAATGTAATTATTTTGCATGTTGGATTTCCCTTGGGTATGATATTCGGTTCTTACCGTTTCATATTACTTGTCGACGGGGTGCACTTGCCTCTAATTGGTCTAGATAGAATTTAATTGTTTTGTTTAGATCGCAACAACAATCTAGGTTCATTTCAAGCCTGAATCAAGTTTAAATACACCAATGTAGAGTGACTTATCCTCATTTGGTTCAACAAATTGACAAAACTGAAATTATCATTTCAAAGCTTTGGCCACAATCGTGGGGGACCTTCTCACTATCATGGGATGAGTGCCCCATTGTGTACAATCCAATTTTCCTCAATTCTCCACAAATTTCATCTACTTAGGATCATCACTAACACTTTAAATTTTCTAAAATTTCTACTCTCAAAAGCTACTTCAATTCATGTTAATATAGCTTCCATCTTGGTTACATAAATCTCACAAAAATCTACTCAATTGATTCATTATCATTCACTTAATCCCATCATACATGTAATCCTAACTTTTCCAAATTCAAGAACACTTCAATAGCTGCTATCTTTAGCATAAATTCTCCTTCATTTATACTTCAAACCTCAATCTAATTCATCCATATAACAGCCTATAACCTACTATTTTCTTGCATCAAAAACAAAACAGAAAAGTAACCAATTCATCCATCATATTCCAGCACAATTTCATCATCAATCCTACATACAGTTCATCCCAATTCAGTCATCGTAAAATTTCTATTACAACATGCCACAAAGATCAGAATTTCACTTACTTGTTTAGCTCAAATTCCACCTCAATTATCAAGCTATCCTAGCCCTTCAAGCTTACAAACACAATTCCAAAAACAAAGTGAGAGTTGAATGATTTCAGTAACAATAAGACAACAAAATATGGGAATGGAAAAGTATAGAATTTCGGCAAAAACTCAAGGTTGTAAGGTTGTGTATGTATGTCGGTAATGAAAGAAGGAAGAAGCATATAGCATGTAGCAAAAACAAGAGAGAAGATAACCATCCATGTGTGTAGGTCAAGGGGTGTAAGTGTGTGGTTAGGGTTGAGGGCTGAGACACTTGTCAAGACACTTTTCAAATAAAGGGCCATGTTCTATGTCCTCTTCTTAAACTACGAAATGTCACTATCCATTTATCACTCAGTTTCTTAAGCACTTTGTCACCCAATTATCTAAGTCATGTGTCACTCAATTATACTGTCATATGTCACTATTTCATAGGCCTAGTCAACCCAATTTCTCACATGTCAACTTGTTTTGCCATTAACATTTTTCCTAGACTAAATGTACATTTTAATTCATCACCCTTCCAATTGTAACAATTAATTCCAAATTATTGATTATAATCCATCAAACCAAAATTTAAGACATAAACAATACATAATCATATCATAACCATTTTAAACCTTTCATACTCTTGGAATATGTCAATTGAGCGCACATACAATCTTTGCAATGTTTTCCAAATCAACATTTATGTGTGTATATGTGCTCATGTTATGCATGTGAATGAAATGCACCTCATTAATTCTAAAATGATATGACTTAAAAATCTAACATTCTAACATTCAGTAAGTTTTAGAAATCGGCTATTACATTGCATATGAAATGGTAGAGAAAAATTTTATTTACTTAAAATTAAAATTATATTTTTCTTTAAAAAATCAACGTTATCATTTGCACCAATATAAAAATCAACATTATCATTTGCACCAAAGTATTTCAAGAGCAAAGATTGCCCAAAGGATATGGAGGAAGGTGATTGGCAATGATTGATAAATGGGAGACTTTAAATTTTTACATAATTTTAAAATTTAAGAACTTTAACTTATTTTGTTAGTTTTTTCTTTTATTAAAAATAAATTGTTTATCGATGTATAGGAGCAAAGAGGAAGAAACACAAGAAATAGAGGAAATCAAAAGATGAAATCAGTTTCTAGTACAAAATCAATTGTGTAGATTGCATATGAGATGGTAAAATAAAATTTTACTTAAAATTAGAATTATAATTTTCTTTTAAAAAATGAGTTCCAATTAATCATTAATTTTCTTTGTCTTTTCTTTTTAGAAAGATAAAAATTCCGATGAGTAACTCAGCATTGTTAAAGTTTGGGATGTACCCTGACAAGAGCCAATGAAACTTGGTTTGTTCCAAATGGAGAAGAAATAATGGTATGGAAGTTATAATCAAATTAGATTTTTTTTAAAAAATTAAATTACTTTACTAAATTTTCAAATTCTATCTAAATATGTAGAAGAAGGAGAGAAAAACAAAGAAAAGATTTCATTTATACCTCTACCACTTGTTGAGCATTTCGGTCTTATCCTAGAAATAAACTCAAGCTATTCACATGATTTAGGTGTTAAAGGAATAATATCTAAGTCCAGAGAAAAAAGTCAAATTCTAGCTAAAGTTGAGGCTACAAAGAAATGTGCAAGTGATTGAGATGATAAAGTTGCAAGACTTACTGAAATCACAAAAATACAAAATGAAAATATTCCAGCTCAAAATGCAACTATTGAGAAGCAGGTTACCAAAATGAAACAAATTTTAACTGTTTTTGCTCATTTGGAAAATAATTGGGCAATTCTTAGTTTGTTACTCGATATTGCTGCCTCAATTAGAAATCCATCACGAGTCACAATATCAAATACCCCAACTAATCATGTGAGTTTATAAGTTTGTAAAATCTAGAATAGTTAGTATCACATCTTATTATTATTATATTATTATAAAATATTAGTACTAAATTTATAGCTTAATATTTTATAAACTAATTAATTGATTTTATTATTTATTTATTTTGTAGGAAACAAATCAATAGTAAACTTCATCTGAAAGAATAACTAGAAAATTTTACCTTAGAGAGTTTTAGTTTAAAATAGTATGTAATAGGTTAGGATAATTATAATAAATATAATTATCTTGGATATTAAATTTTGTAATTTTATATGTTTGAAATTAGGATTTTGTACATTTTGGTATTTTTATATACTTTTATATATATACTAATAATTTTTATTTGCTTGTGTGACAATATTTTGACACTAAAAATTCGTATCATTTATGAAAATTTCTATTTTATAGCCACCAATTCAAAATGTGGAAAATTTTATTGAGATATGATTTAATTTTGAAACGTGAATCTTGGTTATTATGTTAAAACTTAAAACTTGAACTTTTTAATAATTTTCCAGTTATGATTGTGATTCCTTCTTTGAGCACTATCAACTATTAGCATGAAAACGCAGTTGTAATTGTCAAAGAGAAGAAAATTTTTCTACAATCGATATTTTTTTCCCACTAAATATCAACCTTAAAAATGACAGCCATCCGTATAGTATGATTTGCGCAATGTCTATTTATTCATACACAAATAGGAGGTAGACGAGGAGGATCCTTAGTTTAATTAAGCCAGTCCAGAGTCTGGCGAAGCTAGAAATTAAGTCAATCTTTTCCAGCATTCAGCTCAAACGAGAGTTGTTATTATACGTATATATCAACTGGTGGCTTCAACTTCAACGGAGCCTAGCCTCTCTTACATACTAGAGAGTAGAGGGAGATGCCAGCCATTCATCCATAACGTTGAACAAGAAGAGTACGATATATGCAAGTTGGAAAATTTCAACAGAAAAGGGTTCCGCTTTCTATGGGCACTATTTCACCTTCCAGGTTTTAGGAAAGAGAGCTTAATCTTACCCCGTAATGCCCAGTTGCGTGCTCCAATCAATAAAAAGCAAAACACAATTATTCAAACTTCTCTACCTAATTCAATGCCTCGAGAGGTTTGAAAGTCAAGATGGTGGGAGCACTTAATTTCTTGAATGTTCATTCCCTACATCATCATCGGCCGGAATGAACTTTTTCATCATTTTATGTCCTAATTATGTACAGTACATGTATCCATATGGATCTCAATCTTAACCTTTTATTCCTCATTCCATTATCATTATCTTTAGCTTTCTTTTTCGTGTGTAAAACAATTACTTATGCTACTCACGAGCACATGAAAAGTTGGCGGACTTAGTTATTTCGCACGAAGTAACATTTGGTAGCTCTCTATTCTTCCAATGCATGTACCCTCAGAAACTTGTCAACTACCCTAACTAGTAAGGATCATATTTCAAAGCTGCATTAACGTTGTCTTTTAGTCTAACATGCAAAGATGAGCCTAAGTAAACATTGGATGCTGAAGGTGTTAGGTTGAAATTAATAGGACTGGCAGCGTATGGGTCAAAAGATAAAAGATGTCATTTATAAGTCAAAACGTGCATATGTATGTTCCAAATTGGGGGCAAATGAATGGAAAACCCCATCGTTGTAATTGAATTCGTGCGCAACTAATCACCTAGAAAGAGCCAAAAAATATATGGGGAAGTGTGCATTGGTATTGATTTCATCTGAAATTGTTTATTTTACTTTGATGTGTGACGTATAGACCTTGAGTCCAGGTAAAGATGTGGAAAATATTGATTGAGATGTTTTTAGTTTTTAGAAGACCTTCTTTTTGACAAAAATCTTTGCCTTTTGGCAAGTGATCATAAAATGTCAATCTTTGTTAGTGTAGCAGGTTTCTATTATATATATATATATATATATATACACTTCTTGGACTCAAACATGTCACGTGGGTATGTAGGACAAAAGGTTTGGTAACACATTATCTCTCTGTATAAGATGATTCAGTGGACAGCCATTCCCAAATTCATAGATGACTATTTATTCCTCTAAATATAGTTTGGATACAAAAAGGAATCCTCGAGTGGAAAAAGAATACTTAATTTTGCATTAAGTGCATTACCACCTGGTACTATTTATCAACTCTTTTAAAATTAAAAATTATAAAATAATTTATTTTTTAATTACACCAGCTATTTAACTTATAAAAACAACTCACACTCCTACCATTGTCATCCCCGTTACTATTTCTTTCTTTGCACCCAGGGATTAATTTCCTTTCTTGTCATTAAGAGATAAGCCTGCCCTTATATAATCTATTTTATTAGAGCTCTTTAAATTTTAATCCCGAAGTAAATGAAGTGATTTTCTTAAAAGGTGTTTATGAATAAAAGCTGCAACACTCTTTTTTACCAATACTTATTTTATTAAAATAAAAATAAATAACTCTTGAATATCTTCTTCTTTTGTTGTAGTAGTAAATAAAAATATTTGAATGAAGACAAAATACAAGACATAAAGAACTAAGTGTCTCTCACTTTTAACACTAATTAATTAATCAATAATGCTACGTGCTGGGGAAATATTTAAAGAAAAAATTATGGTGCACCATCAGGTTTTAAATTAAAGTGATTAGTAATGTATCGAAGGAATTTAACTATAAGCTTGGAAGGGGAAAAATATCTTCTTCTTTTTAAAAGAAAAAATGTAAGAGTGTCTTAGAAGGTGGCCTGTACAAGAAAGACATGTGACACATAGAATAGATCTTATTACGTGTCCCGGATCGTTCAAGAAATAGTTAAAAATGAAGAAAATGCGGAATACCTGATTTCGATTCCATCTTGACTTTCGAAGCAATTTTCGTAGTCAAAACAAACTCCAATTTTCAAGGACTTTCTTAGAAAACGTTCACTAACACATAGTTAACGTTTTTCTACAGTTTCTCAATATGTAACCGCTCTTAACAGTTTAGAGGGTCTATAAGCTTACAAATTATACGAGCAATTGCAAGAGACCTTAACCTTTATATATATGCAACTTTCATATTGGGCTTTCCTATCACAAGCCTGATATGGGTCCGATCTATGCTAATCGAGATTCATTTTTCTCCTGGACTTCGACCTATTAATTTAGATTATTTATTGGATTATTTATTACCCTTATCTGAATCAAATTATGTAACTTAACTGATAAGTTATTGAAAAGCCGAAAAATACAATTAATACTTATCCAACATAAAGAGAAAGGATATAATTGTCCAACATTCTCCCCTTAGATAATCATTAATTGTGATTTTTACTCAAGTTTAAAAATAGTTTGAACACTTGGTTAAGTCACACTGTTGTATTAGTACCAGATTTAAAAATTAAAAACATTTGATCCAGAGGTAACGAAAGTCTAACATTCCGTCCTGCAAAGTTTTCGGTATTAAAAAATATCAAACACATATGTCATGTGTGACATAAGTCCATTATAATCACGAATATCTAATACCTTACTAACATGAATGAAAAAATGGAATGTGGCAAATTAGGATGATACATGTTTAATCTATTACATATCATCTTTGTTTGTAAGTCTCGATTTCTCCAACTTTATGCTAAAGTGCATACGCTAAACTACAGTTTACCAAATGCTAAACAACATTACAGAAAACCTTGTTTTCTCTTACCAGATGCTAAACAAAATTAAAGAAAACCTTTATATTTTCCAGCTGAATGCTAAACTGCATTAGAGAACCTTTATAGAATTATAACTGATATCTCCTTATGTCATATCAAATTTACAGATATCTGTACTAAACTGTATATGCTAAATGACATAAGCTCAAGGTCAATATTTATATATTTTGAATGACCTTTAAAATGCTTAAGATCAACATAAATCTTAAGGATTTCATATGTATTATGGCTATACATAAGAACAGCTATTACTAAGGATAAAAAGATGATCATCTGTATTAATAAATAACCATAATGTCATAATACATTACAATGTACAAAAATTTAAGGAGCAAATACAATTATCCCTAATTACTGCTGTCTAAGGACCTTAATGTGCCCATACCGGATACATGTTTAACAAACACTAGTAGGTGAAATCCTTTAGTCAATGAATCAGCTAACATCT
The DNA here is from genome assembly GCA_024520975.1 of Erythroxylum areolatum. NCBI lineage: Eukaryota > Viridiplantae > Streptophyta > Magnoliopsida > Malpighiales > Erythroxylaceae > Erythroxylum > Erythroxylum areolatum. The sequence continues at coordinate 39,168,967 of JANIJH010000003.1, forward strand.
CCTCAATCCTGATATGCTCCACTTCGGCGTCACCTTTTTTAATCAATTCCTTTATGGTCAAGTGTTTAACCTCTAAATGCTTAAACCCTGTGATATTCTTGTTGTTGTTACTGAACAACATTGCAGCAAGATTATCACAATATAACCAAATGGGTCTGAAGATCGAATCTACCACAGACAACTCAGAAATCAAGTTTCTGAGCCAAACCACTTGTATAACAACTTCATAACATACAACAAACTTTGCATGCATGATCAAGGAAGTTACCAGTGTCTGCTTGACACTCTTCCACGATACTACACCATCTGCCAATATAAAAATGTACCCTGAAGTGGATTTGCGATCATCCGGATAGATAGTAAAATTAGAGTTTGTATACCCTGTGAGGTTTAAATCGTTGACTTTTCTATATGTTAACGTATAATCCTTGGCACCCTTTAGGTATCTTAATATTCCTTTAACTGCATTCTAATGGTTTACACCTGGGTTAGCTAGATATCGACCTAGAAGTCCAACAGCAAATGCAATGTCCAGTCTAGTGCACACCTGAGCATACATTAGGCTACCAATTGCACTAGAGTACGGGACATTCCTCATAGCCTCTCTCTCGACTTCATTCTTTGGACATTGTGCCAAAGATAATCTCTCGCCATGAGAGATAAGTACCACAACATGTTTACATTTAGCTATATTAAACCTTTGTAACACTCACTCAATGTATGTTCTTTGTGAAAGGCTCAATGAGTGTTAAGATTTGTCCTAGTAAATCTGTATACCAAGGACAAAAGATGCTTTACCTAAATCCTTCATGTCAAAGTGTTTGGCCAAAAGTTGCTTTACCTCATGCAACATGGTCAAATCATTTGATGTGAGCAATATATCATTCACATACAATAATAGGAAGATAACTTTGCTCCCCTTGACCCTATAGTATAAGCATCTTTCAACTTTGTTTTCTACAAAGCCGAATGAGGTCAAAACCTCTTTAAACTCTAGGTACCAATGCCTAGAAGCTTGTTTCAAACTGTATAATGATTTAGTCAACTTATAAACTTTGTTAATTGCATCCTAATCCTGAAATCCTTCAGGTTGCTCCATATAGACCTCTTTATAAAGGTCACCATTCAGAAAAGAGGTTTTAACATCCATCTAATGTAGTTCTGTGTCATAATGGGCAACTATTGCCATAATCACTCTAAACACATCCTTAGAGGATACAGGAGAGAAGGCAACATTGAAGTCAGCTCCTTCTCTTTGAGTGAATCCCCTGGCATCCAAATGCGCCTTAAACTGGTCAACTTGACCCTGTGTGTCCTTCTTGATCTTAAATAGTCACTTGCAATTGATAGGCCTGTAATGTTGAGGTAAATCAACAAGCTCTCATACCTTATTTGCCTTATAGATTGCATCTCATCCTTCATTGTTTCCCACCATAAGTCCGCATAAGGTCTAGAAACGACTTCTATAAAAGTAACTGGATCCACAACATTCTCACCCAAATAGACTATGTAATCTAATGAGATAGTAGGTTGCCTTTCTCTGGTGGATTTGCGTAACTGCATAGGTTCTTGTACCTTAAAAACCTCTTCCTGAATAGGTATAGGTCCCTATGTCTGCATAGGAATGGTACTCGAACCTTCATCCACCAAACCTGATTGTATGAGAGGCAGATACGTAATAATCGTATTATCCATCCTACTATCTTTTATAGGATGTGAGGATCCTCCCTTATTATAGACAACGTATTCCAGAAACTTAGCAGTCTGTGATTCCACTATTATAGCCCCTCATTCTTTACAATAAAATCTGTAGCCTTTAGAGTGGCCAAGATAACCTACTAAATAGTAACGAGAGGAACGAGGTTACAATTTGCTCTCATAAGGATTGTATAACCTTATCTCAACAGGGTAGCCCCACACATGAATGTGTGCAAGGCTTGGCTTCCTTTTAACCTAAAGTTCAAGAGGTGTCTTTGGTACTGACTTACTTGAGACTCTATTCAAGATATACAATGTCATTTTGATGGCTTCACCTCAAAGATATTTGGGTAGGTTAGTTCTATTCTACATTGACCTCATCATGTCCTTTAGGATGCGATTGCACCTTTCGACCACATCATTTTGATTAGGATTACCTAGCATAGTGAATTGAGTCACCATTCCAACTAATTTCAAATACTTGGCAAACGGGTTGTCCTATAACCCCATGTCTATTATAGTATTCCCTTCCCTTGTCAGATCTAAGTATCTTTATTGATTTTCCCAATTGGTTCTCAACCTTAGTCTTAAATATCTTGAACTTATTAAGAGCGTTATACTTTTTCTTAAGCAAAAACACATAGTCATAGCGGGAATAATCATCTATAAATGTCAGAAAACATCTAGCATTGCATAACATGATTGTATAGGGACCACTAACGTCTGTATGTATAGGGTACAATAAACCAAAAGCATGAGTTGACCCCTTTTTCTTTATCTTGGTCAACTTACCCCTATAATAATCGATACATGTTTCTAGATCATTGAAGTCTAGAGTTGGAAGAATGTTATCCTTTATCAATCTTTCAACCCTCTCCCTAGAAATGTGGCAAAGATGTTTATGTCACAACATGTACGATATTTCCTTGATGAAGGCTCTCTTTCGAGTAACATATTTAACAACATAAGAAGAGGCATATATTTCGTTAGGAGTAAGACAAATTCTATATAGACCGTAGGATAAGAAGGCAGTTTTGATATGTCTTATATTGATAGAAATATTTACAACCGAAGTATCAAATACAAAACGATAGCCCTCTTTATCCAAAACTGATAAAGAGATCAAGTTCCATCTCAAAGATGGTATATAAAATGTGTTTCGTAAAACTAATACAAACCCCACAATGAGGTTCAAGCCTATATTTCCTGCAAACAAAACATCCACCTCTTTATTGTTACCAACCATCAACTTCTTCTCTCCTTTAGTCAGCCTTCTCCCGGATGTGAACCCCTGTATTGTGGAAGCAATATGATTAGAAGCTCCACTATCTAATCACCAAGAACTTGATGTGGTTATAGCTACATTGGATTCATGAATCATATAGGTCGAGGAGTTACTTGAAAGTTCCTACTTAACCTTTCACAGCTTGTACTTCGGGTAATCGGCCTTCCTATGCCCCTTCTTCTTACAGAAGAAGCACCTCATACCTTTTATTTCATGTGGGCCTTTTAGGAATTATGGACTGCTCAGTCCGATTCTGTAGAAAGGGTTTGGGTTTCTCACCCTTACCTTCAGGCTGTTGGGGCTTAGCCTTCCCCTTACCTTTGGTAGTTACAAACAGGGCTATATGAGGAGAACTCTTAATCTTCTCCTCAGTTGCAGCATACCGAAAAACCAAGGCATTAATGTCCATTGCCTCATCCTAAGACATGTAGGAGGTAGCCAATATCTCAAACTCTCGAGGGAGAGTATGAGATGCCTGATGCATTATGAGCTCGTCAGGAATAGATACATCTAGTGCCTTCAGCTTACTCTAAAGGTGAACCATCCTGATGATGTATTCTCTAACGCCTCCTTCTCCTGTATACGTCATAGAGAACAACTATTTAATCAAGGTGCTCTGCTCCATGTGAGAAGACACCTTATACCTTTAGGAAACGTTATCCATAAACTTCTTTGCTATGATCGTCTCTAATAATCCACTGAGCAGATGATCTGGGATCAATTTCTTGATGGTCAAATAGCACATCCTATTTGATCGCTCCCAATTTGCCATTGTTGCTTTATTAGCTTCTGAGCTGATACCAACAAGTGGAGAAGATCTCTTGATATGCATCGCCATGTTAACGTCATCCATCTCCAGGGCAAAGTCAACATCCTTCTTCCACTTTTTAGAATTGAAACCATTTAAGGTCTTAATCGTGACAACATTGTTGTTTACAGAAAAGGTGACTACAAAATAAAAAATGACAACGTAAATATTAGTATAAATGCAGGATAACAATGATACTTAAAGTATTAAAGCAATATCTATACTGAGAATCCAATCACACATATTATGAAACACATTTAGGCTGAATACATAATATCTGTAATTAGACCCTTATGACACTACCACCTTTACGTGAATAAATCATTTAGCAACGATTTTCCTCCATCTAATGCCTTTATAAACTTCTCAAAACCCTATGTAAGGCCAACACTTTTAGGTAGAATAACCAAATATAAGGCTAAAGACATCCCCCAAAATGTGAACAGAGCAATCCAAAACATTGACTTGAAATGCCACTTTAGTAACTACGTCCTTATCAGTACTATAAAAAGTCTATAACACATAAGGGATATATCTTTATGTCATTCTCACATTCTATATGAGCATAATGTATATGAAAATCAGCTACAAATGCAAAAACCAAATGCACACTCAAATAATCACATAGTAGTACTGAAAACATCGTCTTTAAACCTTATTTAATATTTTTTTTAAAAAAATTCTCAGTGAGAGTGACTATCGTACTTTTTCGAATACCAAACCTACCACACAAGACATAAAATTTTAAATGTCTCTCTTATGCAGTTCGGAGCACAAAATGCAGTCAAAATTAGCTCTAAAAAGTTTTTAAACCTTTTTTGGGAGTTTAATTACCAACATAATAAATATAGAAAAATTGAAAAATCACTATACCCCACGTTTCGCACAGTGAAAGCTATTGTGCGCATGGGGCGTGTGCTAAATAGGCATTAGAACCATCTGGCATGCATCGTTACGCACGCATGCAACGCATGGGCAACCCTTGCCACGTGCAAGCGTGACGCTTGCTGATGTCAGCGCACAGTGCTATGCTGACATCAGCGCTATAGTGCTACTGACGTTAGCATCAAAAATTAAAAAAAAAATTCAAAATTTCCATAAAGTTGCCCCAAGTCTTTTTGCAATCGCCCTCTGACAGGGAGGACGATTTTTTATGATCCCGGGACTAGTTTTGAGCACATTTTGGCTTATTTTTGACCCGTTTTTCATAATTAGCCTTATGTATAGTATTTTTATGTAATCATAACTAGCCTTATGTATACTACTTTTATGTAATCATAAACACAAAAAAACTAAAAAAACGAATCAAAAACTTATGAAAATTATAACAGATGAAAATAGAAAAATCTTCGTTTCTGGCAACCCGATCACGTAACCATTCTGATACCACGTGTAACACATAGCATAAACCTTATTACGTGTCCCGAATCGTTCATAAAAGGGTTAAAAATAAGGAAAATGCTGAATACCTGATTTTGGTTTCATCTTAAGTTCTTGACTTCCAAAGTAATTTTAGTGGCTAAAACAAGCTTCAATCTCCTAAAACCTTCATGAAAAACGTTCACTAATACGTGGTTCAGTTTTTCTAATGCGTAAGTACTTTTAATAGATCAGAAAATTCATATATATTAATAATATAAATAACTGCAAAACACCTTAATTTTTATATATATAACTTCTATGTTAGACTTTCCCTTTGTAAACTTGATTTAAGTTCCATTTACACTAATCATGATCCATAGCGAATAATAGGACCCATTATAGAATGGTAAAATAGTAGTTAAAAATAGCTACATTTTGAATGACGGGTATTTTTAGGGGGAAACAAGAAGAGTATAAGCATGGAATTCTATGTGACGTAGCAGTAGCAGTAGCAGAAGAGGGTCACAGTCTAATTTCACCCTACCACTGTTACTCCCTCCTCCTGAGTCCTGCGTTAGCCCGGCGATTTGACGAGACGCACCTTTTATTAATAACGATAACATGGGTTGATCTCCATCTCGGGGACCTTTCAACTCTGAAAATTCCCTTCTGTCCAATATTATATATAATATAAATAGATAGAGAGATGCACCAACTAGCTAGGCATAGCTATTACTTACACCACCGTCGTCATCATCATGAAGCCCAAAATAAATTTAATTATTTGTACAGTCAAAATAATATTCACAAGGGCACATTATCCGAGATCCAGATCAAACAAATTTTGCCTGCAAGCACACGCCAAAGGTACTCGGCGCCCTCGAAGGAGAAGCCTTCCCTTACCCCCACACTTCTATTCTTTCTGTCTCCTATTTTGAATATCATTATTATTATTAAGAGTAGTACTAGTACTTTGTTTGTTTGCTAAAGAAAATTAATAAATGCAGGGATGTGTAATTTGGTGTGTGAGGGAACGCATTTTTTGCTGATCCGCAATAAATGTGATGACCTTTTTGGATTCACATGGGAATGGGAATGGGACGGTGAAATTGAAAAAAGTAATTAATACCCATTTATTTTTTAATTATATTATATTCTTTTAGAATCATTCCACTTGCACAGGAATTTTCATCATTCCTTTTCTCTGCCATTTCCCATCATCCTCCTGTTGCATTTGCCAGAGTAGAAACAAAAACAAAAAGAACACAAGAAATGGTTTAATCCCCAGATACGGACGTACACATGTATGGGGAAGAAAGAGCTTGTCTAGTCTTTCTTCGGCTGCTGCCATTTCTGTATCCCCTGAAAATTTGTAATATTTTTTCTAATCTTTTACGTGAATATTTGCCTTTTTGTTTTGTTTCCACCGTTCAATTCAATCCCCCCTTCCTTTCGTCATTTTATCTTGCCCCTACTTTCCTTTTTCATTCAATTATCTTTTCGGTTTTCGCATTTCTTTCTCCTCAAAAGATCTGTGGATCTTGCTTGACCTAGAAAAGATTATCGTCATTCTCCCAAAATTCTACTTTTCTTTCAAAGACAGCTGAGTCATACTATACATATAAAAAATATATATATATATATTTCTATACAAAAATAGAAGGTAAGGTAAGGAAAGGAAAGCTAAGATTCTTAATATTGGGGCGCTTGACCTTGACTTTACGAGTATAGCATCTCCAAGTAGCGCATTGAATATTATATTCAAATCTGATATATTCCATCTTTGACATGACATTCTCTGAGGAGACGCATTACATTTTAATTCGGGTCGTTTCACGTCACAACCAAAAGTCAAGCAAGCGCAATATTTAGTGGCGGACACTTATAAATTACGTGTGTCAATTCGAGGATAATTACGGTAATATTAAAAGATAAAAATAAGAAGTATTAACTAATGTTATATTATATAGCATATAAATTTGAAAGCAGCAATTTAAATATATTATCTTCTGAATCTAAACTATACTTATTTTAATTAAGAGATTTAATAACATTTTAGTGCAACATGAACATCCCCTGATTTGTAAATTATCAAGAATAAAATTTATAATCTTTATTACCCAAAAAGAAAAAAAAGAATCATATCACATCATATCAACTTGGGCATACGTACAGAGAAGAACAGAAGTTGGGAGCGAGAAGCAAAGCTGTAGCAAGCTATTGCCGGCCTACAGCAATCACATCCCATCAGCCGCCTACACATTACTCCTTCAGATCCACCAAAAGCGAAGAAAATCACAACCCCTCAAAGTAAACGCAGCAATGAAACACAGAGAAAAACAAAGAGCATAATTAAGGATTATTATATAATATAGGGAGGGAGTAGGGACAGGAGGAAGGTACAAGTGCGCGTATACCAAGGGCAAGGTTAGATGACAGAATCATGATAATTCTCTCGGGCTTTTGTACGTAGGATCAGAGCAGACAATATTAAAAATAATTATAAATAATAAACATAAATGGCAAGAGTAAATCTAATTCTTTCTGTTTCTGTACTCTTTCAATGCTATTTGTCTTTTGCCAACCTCCGGACAGCATATATTCATTTGTCTTTTTTTTTTACATTTATACCAGGTGTTACTGTATAATTAACAATAGAAATTAGATGATAAGTAATACCTTTTCTTAATACAATGTGAACCTTGGCGGCTATTACGGGGGTCAAACTGAATGCATGAAACTTATTTAAACAAAAAAATTACGCATCATTTTATTAAATTTAAATACAAACTAAAGGACATAAAAATGAAATCACACGTTGTAATTGAAAATTTTTCTTCTCTTTCAGTAACATTAACTATTATTAGGCCCTCTAGTGTTCGCCATTTTTAATATAATTATTTACAAAATATTATTTAATTTCATAATGAAAAAGACTAATTTGTTTAATCATTTTATTTTTATCACACGTAATATTTTAAGGATGGTTTCTCCGCATTGTAATTCCTGTCCCCTTCTATGAAATACTAAATAAAATTTGAACCTTGAACTTTATATTTAAAGCTCGTGTAAAATTTTTGAAACATATAATTTGTGAATGTCAAACCGTTACATCTGTAGTTTATTATATCATGGGTATCATTTGAAGAGCGAGTGGAAAATGAACTTCGATAAAGACTTAGGATTGGATTAGAATTTTGAGACCAATTGATGCATTGGAATAAAAACGAAATTAAAGTCTGAAGCTCAATCAGTATTTGGTGGAAGAGCACACTGGCGAGGATATTGGAGGAATAATGCACGTGAAGTGAGTAATGATTGAAAGATTTATACAAGTAAAATAATAAGGTATTAGAATTTCAATAGTCGGCACCGCCTTTTGGCTTTGCCGTTAGCATTCCAAGTCTTTATTGTAATGTAACTATGTAAGATTAGAAATTTCTCCAAAATGAAAATGAAACGTGATCTATTTGAACATTCCCAGGGAATAATACTTCCTTCCCAACACTGACGTACTTATCTCATACACCACCGCCTGAATCGAAATATTACTACACAAAGAAAGCATTTTCTTTAATCAATTTAACTGGTTTGACTCGTTGTTTTTTTTTTTCTGGTTTCTTTTGATTCGTCATTATACATTTCTCATATGTTTGCACGTGGCGTTTTGTCATGCGAGACGCGGTACAAATAATAACGTGGCGTTGCGACGCGATACAAATATGTAACCAACTCTTTCGCTTCATTTTATAAGAAAATGTTAAACTATAGGTCATTTTTAAAGAACTCCTAACATATTAAACAGAAAATAAAGAAATGATGGGCACTTATACAATAAAAAGATAAAATAAGAACCTAGCTAAATTTGGGCTAAAAGAAATTGTAGCATTTTCGATCATACGAGCCAACTAGGTGTCCAATGCTCGCTTCATCAATTTTTGATATATTGGTGTATTCATTATTAGTTTTTTTTTTTCCTTTGCTCAACTTGTAAGTGAAAGCTTTTCATCTAAACTTGGAAAAGCTCGGCTAAGTTAGATGAAATATCATGAATTGAACGTTTTCGGTATCAGTAATCCAGTGAAGAAGCAACCATACATTTGTAGGAACTTAATCTTAGAATTTTTGTTTAGACATAATTGTCCATTAATTAGAGTTGATGATTCATTTTAAGTGAACGCATCCAATCTAAAAGCTGTTCACTTGTTATTTAATATATCGCCATGAGAAGAAATTGAACGAGGAAGAAATAGATACAAGCTTGGGTTATGGCTTACGAGACGAGAAATTAGAGTCAAAATCAAGGTGTGTCCCAGAAGACGCAGTTTTGGAAACAAAATCGAAATATTATTATAGCCCTACTTTGCTTGCTTGCCTTGCATGGACATAAAAAGATCATGACGACTTTTGTTTCTTAATATGTCAGAGAGAGAGAGAGAGAGAGAGAACAAAGGTCAAAACGAAGCAGTTGGCTTTTGTTTTTTCTTGGTTTTGCATAATGGCATCGCTGCAAATGGTCATACTTATATCTAGACGTAATGATTTTCGAGTGTAAACAGATCAGAAGCTCGTGAGTTCTCAGATTTCCAACAATTATTAATACGCACATATCGAAGGCTCTCTTTCTTTTCCTCTTCGTCTTTGCACCAAAAACTAAAAGAAATAGAGAGACAGAGCGCAGGCAGGAGGCAGGAGGCACTAGCAGGGTATTATCAGTCTCCCAAGGAATTTACAGCTTCGTCTCTTCCTTTTCCTCGTGGTCTCTCTCTCTCTGTCACTCTTTCTTTACAGGCAAAGAAAAAGTTAAACGTTATTCTTTTTTCCCCCTCTCCCCATCTTCTCTTACTTGGATCTGTTTATTAGTATCACTTTCTCTTAAACCCCTTTGTGTCCGGTTCCTGCGTAAGTTCATACCCTACACACTTCCTCCAGGGTTGAAAAAACCATAAGGTATTCTTCTGTATAGGGCAACTCAGAGCGACTGAAGAAAAGAAAAAATCATAACTGTTGTCAACTGGAGAATTAGTTTGGAGGGCAAGCCAGGTGGTGAACAGGTGGTTAGGGGTGTAAAGGTAGAATCTTTCGGCTACCCAATTAAATTTTCAGACGGATAGAGATAATTTAAGGGACATGGGCAGTTGTGGTAGGAGTGGGGCTGTGAGGCAGTATATAAGATCGAAGGTACCTCGTTTGAGATGGACTCCTGAGCTTCACCATTGCTTTGTTCATGCCATCGAGAGACTTGGTGGTCAAGACAGTAAGTCTACTTTGTTATTTTTTCTTTAGCAATCTTTTCTAGGTTTTGATTTAACCATGTGAATTTTACCTTACTACAGAGCTGCGTTCCTTGTTACCTTAATCTTTTTTTTTTTTCCTTTTTTGCAGAAGCTACACCTAAACTTGTTCTTCAGCTGATGGATGTGAAAGGGCTTACCATTTCACATGTGAAGAGTCATCTTCAGGTTTCTGTTTTTTTTTTCTCTTTTAATTAATGTCTTCATTTATTCTTATAGACTTTTCCTACATGTTTGGATTCAAAAGTATTCGGTTTGCAAAATCAGTTTACTTACACATACTTATTTGTATTTGACCAGATGTATAGGAGCATGAGGAGTTACCTGGGCAGGCAAGGTATATATCCAAGCATCAAAGATAGGATCGGATATAATAACTATAATGTGTTCCAAGTCGTCAACTATTTGAAAATTTCTTTTATCTCATGTAGAATTTTTCATTTTAAATGGTTTACATAATATGTTCGAAGGCATTCTGTTAAACTTTCCTCTAATGGTTCTTACTGTTAAACGAAGATTTTGGAAATGGAGTAACAGCTGCCTCATCACCTCATTTATCGTCTCTCATTTCTAGCTAATTGAATTTTTGCCAAAACAGTGGAGTGCAAAGAAATTCTAAAACCTTGCCGAACCTTCTACTATTGGCATTATTAATGAAACCCACGATCCAAATTAAATCACGCCGATTTTTTTTCCATGTTTTTAAGGAAGCATTAATAACAATATCAAACTAATAGAAGTATTTCTAACTTTAGTAGCTCTCTTTAATGACGTTTAAACGCACTGATTTCTCGCTATCTTTCTCTTTCTATAATATCTATATCTATATGTGTGTGTGGGACAGATAAGAGCTCGACACAACATAGAAGACATACTTCTGACGAGCATAATGAATGTTTTGACGAAGTAAAAGCGAATGAAGAATCAGATACTCGCTTCGTCTACAGTATTCCTCACCCTTCAAAAAGGTTAGCTTTATTTGCAGTTCCTCATTGTTTCGGATACTACAAGTGCTTAGAAAAGGTGGATATGGACGTAGAAGCAAACAAAAGAAGATCTGCTACAATGCATTATGCCGTTCCTTTCAAGGATGGACTTTTTTTCTTCTATGTGAAGTTTCCTTTTGTTTGATTTCGCTTTTGCTTCCATGAACAGGGCAAGAACCGAGGCCAGTTCAATCTCTGATAAGAAACTGCAATGCAGCGAAGGAATAAGTGAGACAGTGGTCTCAAATCCGTACACTTTTGATGATCGTGTGGGAATAAGCGAGAGGACTAAGTGTGGTGGGGTTTTCAGATGGGGGCAATCCTATTATAAACCGCAGGAACAATACAATATACCCATCTCTATGCCACGTGATCTTTGTAATCTCAATTGCGCACTGCCAGATTCTGATTTTCTCAAGGTAAAAAAATAATTCTCTCTCTTTTATTTCTCGCAACAACCAGCTTTTTAGTGTGTTGGTTGGGGTTGGGTCTTAACCTTTTGAACCCAAGGAACTTGGTAGCTGACAGGTATATAAATAGAAGATAATGCGTTTTTGTGACCACTGATATGATGGAACATGCAGCACTCTTTGTTAGTCTCCACTTGCATTCATTTCCATGATGTTACACACTGTATATTTTCATCTCACTGCTTTTTGCATTTTAGTTTATTTTGCTAAAACTTTTATATTCAATGCTGCTGTTGATGCTCCAACTTGGGATTTGAACTGTGCCTAAATGTGTCTCGTTAGACGTGCATTTTTCTTCTTTTCTTTATTTATCCTTCTGCCTCGGTCCAAGTCTTGGTTTTATGGAGAAACAGGTTTTATTTGGACTCCTTCCTAGTTGATAACAGCTGTTAATATGTGTATATATACATTTAACAATATTAGAAGTTAAAAGTTGTATAGCTCAACTCTTAACAAAAATATGGATTAGGCGGAATGTAGAGCGGAGCAGTATGAATTGAATTGTCGAAAACCGTTCCATTGGTTAATGATTGTATAGGCGTCTGATTGATGAAACACATACATTCTGTGGTCCACCATCACTTTTTCCTTAACAAATGGGAAGGAGGGGACCTCTCATTTCTCTCTAGACAGGATAGAAAATTCAACAGTTTCATTATTTAAGAACAACTGTTGGGGCAGTAGCAGTACTTGTAACCCGTCCCGTCCTTTCTTGTTTCTTGATTTTCAGGACTGTCTACGTCTGTCTTAACTTTATTAGGCCTCCATACTTGTTTTCATTAAGCAGCTCTTGTATTGTGAACTGATTAGCTGAAACCCCTAGTAATGTTTGTTGGTTTGATTCTCTAAAAATATATAAATAATAAAAATGCCCATTTCATGGTTTTGTTTTAATAGATTACCAAGCCAGAGGATCAAAAGCGCATACCAAGCGGCAATGCTTATGAATCTACGGGAAGCGGAAGAGAAGAAGGTCAGAACCATAGTGGATGCGAGCTGTTATTGTCACTCTCAATAACCACCCATCCTCAGTCGCAGAAGAGTAATAACTCTTCCACTAGTGAGATAAGCGAGACATTCTCTTCTCATCCTAGGTTTAACGTCAAGGACTTGTATGATTCATCGTCTGGAAAACACAGCATTAACTTGGATCTATCTATCGCTCTTTGTGGTGGCTAATGCCCAATGTAAAGAAACAACATTTGGTTTTGTTGACTATCAACTTTTAGTGCTTCCGAGTAATTTTTGGTTTGTAGTTTTAGCTTGTTATCCATTTCGGTAAAATTTCTGCGCCGGAGTCCACCCATCCATTGTTTGACATTGGTGGGATAGCTTGAACCTGCTTGCTCGATCATCTTAGCTGCTTTATGTTATTTAAGATTTGTTGCGTTGGGCTTAAGCTGCTGAGGGCAAGTCATTAAGTTTATGTTATTTAAGTGTGTGGGTCTCTGAAGTTGCAATAAAACACGTGAGAGATCGGGTTGACGATAGGTCTGTTTGCCATGTCTAGAGCTCAGATCTGGGGATCCAGTTCAAAACCTGGCTGAAAAGTCCAAACTCCCTTCCCAAAATGAAGTAGCCTGGCAATTGAAAGGGTCTTGGGCTTGAGGTTAGACCTCCTCTTTGGGGGCTGCTAGCTCGACCCAGGTTAAGTCTTGGGCTTGAGGTTAGACCTCCTCTTTGGGGGCTGCTAGCTCGACCCAGGTTAAGTCTTGGGCTTGAGGCTAGACCTCCTCTTTAGGGGCTGCTAGCTCGACCCAGGTTAACTTAATCCGACTCATTAGCATGTTTAGACAATCACATCAGTAAAGAAATGAGATACATATTTAGTATTGGACGTGCATAAGCAATAATGTAAAAACCAAAGCCAATTTGACTTAGTTAAGCATAAATTAGATTGATTTTTGGTTCGGTTTGTACTCTTGAAAAAAGATTAGCCGATCAAATAATAAATCGGTAGGTTTCCTTTAAACGGTTCCTCACGTACGCTTCTTTGTCTTCCATCCCAAACTAGAAATCCCTTGTTTTTTTTTTTTTGAAAAGAAGGCAGAAATATATTAGATATCCAAACTGAGAATA
>JANIJH010000003.1:39191755-39202133 GCA_024520975.1 Erythroxylum areolatum
GAACAAAATAAATACAGATATTGGGGTTTCCACTCAAGAAGGCAAAATGTCACGTAGAATATGGAGCAAAAGGAAGTGTTACTAGACCATGGAAGTTTGTAGATAGTGGAGCTAGATAGAGTTAAGAAAGGCTAAAAGTTCAGGAGTCAAAATGATGATTTCCATATTGCGAGCTGTTGAAACTCCCAGAGGATGTTTGAGTTTTTCATGTTTTTTTCATCTATTTTAATTGCTTTCTTAAAAACACATAAAGGTAGCAGATATTGGAGTCCCGACGTGAGTCGTCGACGCAGGGACGCAACTCTGCAAACGTGACAGTGGCCATCAGGTAGAGTTTTCTACATCTTTTTACATTTTCTACATTATGGGTGGTTAGGACAAGTTGTATCGACTTGGCCTTCAACAGGGAATCTGCCTCACTAGGTATGTAAAAATATGCTCTTACCTCTAGCTTTTAAATTTCTGAGCGAGCTTGATGACTGTTGATAAAGGCCGTAATCATTGGCCATATACAGGATTGGCAGGGTGGCAAGTGCCAACTAGTCCTTCTAGTTATTTCTGTGTTTCCATTTATGCCAGTGTGTTGTGTTTTGAGTATGGAGTTGTTAGTTACGCATTTTTCTAGTTTTCTGTATGGTTTAGATAACGTAGATTTCCTTTCTTAGTTGAGGTTGTTTGCTCTGGCCATATGACTCTGTGTATCCCTGGCTCTCAATGGCTATAATGGCCATGAACGTCTGGTAACCTGGGTTGGGAGTCTCGTCTTTCCCTTTGAGCAATGCACGTAATGGGAACTAGCTCATGAACTAGTTTCTATAGGGTTACCATTTATGTTATGCATGCAGCTCATGGGCGATGACAGTAACGAAGGGTTGCATGCACGACAACCGATACACTTGCCTACACGTTGGGTAGGGTTCTCCTGTCATTCACGCGTCGTAACTCCTAGCTTTCTCGAGTATCCTGACATTTTTTTGCCGTTGTACTCAAGAAACTGTCATCCTTTCTCTTATTACGATCTGTTGGTCCCCGCCTTTTAATATGATGTTTTATGCTAGACAAGTCCATTATTTCTCTTTTCTAATGTGGTGCTTCATCCTTTTACAAAAGCCTCCTCCATTAAAATCACATCTCTTGTATACATTGACCCTTTCTCTTGTACTGCCTCGATTTTAGAATATCTCTGGATGTTTACGCTTTGACAAGAGTGGGTGATATATACTACCGCTGTTATTCTGGTCCACGTCTTGAAATGTGCGACTATCAACTTTTTTGCATTCACAAATCGGTCACGATCTGTTCGGTTGGTTTTTATTTTATTTTATTTTTAGCCTTACCTTCCATTTGCTAATATTACTAGTTTTATTAACAGTTTAGTAGTATTATTTATTGGTCCTATTATTGTTATTTCACTGTTTTTCATTGTTCTTCTCCCTTACCAATTCTGTGCTGTTTCTTAGTGTTCATTATAAGAATTTTTTGTTTTCCTTATTTTTTTCTTTCTTTTTTTCTTCTTTCTCAGTATTGGCATTGGTATTAGTATTAGTCTTAGTTTTGGTGTTAGTACCAGGCTTGCCTTTTATTTTCGGTTGGCTATTTACTATTAGTATTATTATTATTATTTTATCCTAATTATATTTTATTCCTTTTAATACTCTCTAAGTATTTATTGAATTTTCTAGTATCTAGTTTCTATTGTATTACTATTTTTGTTATTAGTATTATTAATAGTATTACTATTACTATTACTATTATTTGTATTTTTATTATTACTATTATTTTCGTTTTATTTGAGTTTCTTATTAGTTTGGGTTTTGTCCTTATTATATTTATTATATTTTTATTTAATATATTTTATTATATATTTTTTTTATTTCGTAGTTTTATTAGTATTTTTGGGTTTATTATTGAATATTATCCTTATTCTTTATGGTGAGGTCCTTTAGTTTTAGATTTTAAGATTTTCATAGGATAGTACCTGCGAGAAACATGAGAAGCACGGGCTAGGAGAGATGCTTTCAGATCGAGCGAGTGGTACCATTGCAAGCGGGTCGGCCCACGCACCTTTCAGGATTAAAGACAAAGATGACTTAATAAGAATAGGCTCTTAGAACGTGGGGACCCTCACGAGAAAGTCCTTAGAATTGGTTGCGATTTTAGACAAGTATCGGATGCAAATAGCATGCATCCAAAAGACTAAGTGGGCAGGAGCTAAAGCAACGAAGATAGGGGTTCAAATTATGATACTCGGGAAGTACACGAAAGCAGAATGGGATAGGTATCTTAGTGGACAAGAGACTTATAGACAGAGTAGTGGGAATCACAAGGGTCAATGATAGGATAATGGTGGTAAAATTGTTTTAAGCAGTGTGGTTTTCAACATAGTATGCACATATGCACCTCAAGCTGGTGCAGATGAACAACAAAAACATACATTCTGGGAGACGCTGGAGGGTGTGCTTTTACAAATCACTAATACTGAGTAGATCGTTCTAGGGGGACTTTAATAGGCATGTAGGGGTGGATTCAGACAGTTATACAGGAACTCATAGGAGCTTCAGATACGGTACTAGAAATGATAGTGAGGTTGATTTATTAGACATGGCCATAGTATATGAGTTAGTTATAGTAAATTCCTTCTTTAAGAAAATTGAAGCGCATTTGGTGACGTTTCAGAGTAGCACGAAAAAGATACAAATTGATTATCTCCTTGTCAGGACAATTGCCAGATCATGGTGCAAGGATTGTAAAGTACTCCTGCCGCATGTCTATCAACCCAACATAAATTGTTAGTTTTGGATTTTGAAATTAAGGGATGGAGGGCACAAAAATTTACCAAGCCAGGCAGCAAAATCAGATGGGGAAGACTCAAAGGGGACATGGCAGAGCTTTTAGGACTCAGGTCAGGAACAATGCAACATGGACTGTGAGTAAGGATGCGAATCGAATATGGCAGGGAGTAGCCCCCGTAGTGAGAGAGGCAACCAATAGAATCCTAGTGCTAGACCCCGAACGTTTATTAGAAGTTAGAACTATTGAATGAAAAATTTTGGTGATTAGTCATGAGTAGAGAACAAATGAATGAAAATTCTTGAATTAGAAATGATAGACAAAAGTAAAGTAGTGAATGAGAAATGTTGATAAATTTATGTTTTTCTTTGGTGATTTGGTGGATAAGAGATTTTGAAGTGAGAAGAATTAAGGTGAAAGTTAGAAGAAAAAATGAAAGCAAAAATGAAGTTGAATATGTGTAGTAAGTTGATGTTCATGATTAATCATGGATTATAATTTCTTTATGGATGATATTGATTTGAAATAGAGTTGAGAATGAGGAGTAAATGAAGTAGAAAAGGTGATCTTGGTATGAGTTGTATTAAGGAAAGATTTTGTAACAAAAGGAGTAGTTGATGTGGAAATTATTCACTGAGTGTGCTTCGGTCTGTTAGCCATCACTTTTTATCTAATTATCCAAATGAGACGATTATTTGTTTGGATTAGACTAGAGACATATGGCTACATTCCTTATGAAGACATCGAATTTAAATTCTGCCTTTAAGAATCTCAAAATTTGTCATGAAGTAGAGAACTTGGTGCAGTATATTGATGGATGAATGGAAAATTCCTATTCGGACTTAAGGGGAAAATCTGGACTAACCTAGGTGGAATTAGACAAAGTTGTCTTCTAGAAAGTTGTAGATCTTTCTTTTAGCTTTCCAACCATATATAGAATGAGAATTTTGGAAATTGGAGTTGAAAGTTATGGTCTTTATAGGTGGAGATATTCAGGAATATAGATAGTATCATCTGTGATAATGTCATATTGTCTGTGATGACGTCATATCTTATGTAAAAATTTATCGTCTGTGATGATGTCATACCGTCTGTAAAAATGTATCGTCTATTTTTAACCTTCTCTACACTATTGTCTGGTCTATTTTTGACTCTTCAGACGATAGAATCTGCTTTCAAGATCTTCATGAAAGTTCTAGATCTTAAAGTCCTCTTTTGAACCATCTAAAGAACACCCTAATCTGATATCTATAGTGAAAGTTATAGTAATTTTCCCGATTCATCTGTTTTTTCCCATTCGTCTGCTTTTTCATTTGGTTTCGTCTATACCTATTGTCTGCTCCATTTTTTACCCTTCAGACGATAGAATCTACCTTCAAGATCTCATAAATTTTGTAGATCTTGAAGTACTTTTTCAAACCATATAAAAAACTCCTCAATTCGATATTTGTAGGAAAAGTTATAGCAATTTTTTCGATTCATCAGCTTTTTCCCATTCGTCTGCTTTTTTCATTTGGTTTCGTCTATACTTATTGTCTGCTCCATTTTTGACCATTCAGATGATAGAATATGTCTTTGAGTCTTCATAAAATTTGTATGTCTTGAAGTCCTCTTTCCAACCATCTAAAGAAAGCCTCAATTCAATATCTGTAAGGAAAGTTATAGCAATTTTCCCGATTTGTCTGCTTTTTCCCATTCGTCTGCTTTTTCATTTGGTTTCATCTATACCTATTGTCTACTCCATTTTTGACTCTTCAGACGATAGAATTTGTCTTCAAGATCTATATAAAAGTTGTAGATCTTGAAGTTCTCTTTCAAACCATCCAAAGAACACACAAATCCGATATCTTTAGGGAAGGTTATAGCAATTTTTTCAATTTATCTGCTTTTTCAATTCGTCTACTTTTTTCATTTGGTTTCGTCTGGTCCATTTTTAACCCTTCAGATGATAAAATCTAACCTCAAGATCTTCTTGAAAGTTGTAGATATCAGAGTCTTCTTTGAAATCATCTTAATATGATCTTAATCCAACATCTCTAGTGAAAGTTATGCTAGTTGTCCCAAGATAGGTTCAATATGATTGAGGACCAAATCTTGTTTAATTCTTTCGGTCATAATTTTTTATCTAACCTCCCAATGAAGTGATTCTTGAACCCATAGATTCCTAACACATTTCTTTTTACGTCTCCATGAAAGCTATAGCTTTTGATATTTATTCGTAAAAGATTGTTTGAATCAAAATAGGGGTATCGATTAGAAGAGTAGGAATTGGATATTTTATTGAACATGCTTCAGTATTTTGATGATTTCTGGATCGGTAGAGCTCTGAATAAGATGATCCTGGTTTCAAAATAAACTAGAGACATGGAGCTGCAAATGGTATAAAGAAATCAAATCTAATTCAGTCCCTAAGCCTTTCAAATGCTGGATGGAAGATGGTTATAGTACACTATTTTAGAATAAGAACAGTCTGAAAATGTTTGGGATACAACTTTCGGATTTCTAAACCAACTTGAATCATTTTGGTGTCATTAGAAACTTAAGACAAGGGAAACTTTTTTGAATTAAAGTGTTAAGATTATAGGAATGTTCAAGGGTACTTTTGGTAAGACTCTTAAGTATAAAAGACATAAGGCATAAATGGAAGGGCAAATGGGACATTTCTCAATCATTGAGGGCAAAATTGGAAAAAGAAGTGTTGTCTTGCATTTTAAGAAGAAAGAAGAATGAAAATTGAAGAGAAAAAGAGAGTGTCATGAAGAAGAGAGAGAAATACGAAGAGAAGAAGAGAAGGAGAGAAATAAGAGAAAACAAGCTAGGGTTTAACTTTTCTTAGTCTTCAAAAGAGATTTTGGAGTTGTTCAAGAAAGGAAACAAGTAGGGGAAAAGAAGAGCTTCCCTTTGAGCTAAGGATCTCTTCATTTGGTGAAGAAAGAAGATAAGATCATTTTGAAAATTTTGGATTTTTGAAAGGATTTTAGTTCATAGAGTTTAGAAAATCCTTGGGTTTAAGTATTCTAGAACCAATTTTAGTGATTGTGCTTGAAGGATTTTCTATTGAAAATCCTATTGAGTGGGATTTTTTGTTATTGTATAAAGGGATCAAAGAGGTAAGAGGAACAAGAGAAGAGACATTTTTGAGCAAGTTTATAAGCAAAAAATAAGGTGGGTAATGTATTTATAGTTATTGTGTGAATAGGAAAATTCTTGCCTATGTGAAAATGTGTTAAATTGTTTAAAATTGACTTGTTGCAAAATACATGATGATTTTGATTTTGTTATACCGTGAAAGAAGCATGATATTTTGATAGAATTAAATTATGATTTTGATCAATATTATGCCTTGAAATATGTCATGACATTTTGTATAAATAAAAAGGAAAGAACATGAAAAGTATGAAAGCATTTCATTTTGATAAAATGATTTTGAGCATTGATTATGTGTTTTGTTTGGGAGAGAGAGGAACCGTTTCGTAGTCACATGCACGTCGACGTAAAGCCTTCTCCTGGTTGCCTGCTTGTGGCCCATGAGATTCAAAAAATGGACTCGTTTTGTTCACGGAGTAAACTTTGGTTTCTCTGTTTTGTTCAACGGAACCCTCGAGCCAATTGTTTGTGCATTGCATAATGGAACTGTCAAGTATGATGCATGTTTGATGTGTTAAGTTATGATGCAAATTGAGTGTTAGGCCTTGATGCTAAATGACATCTAATTTGTTCTATGTGATGATGGATTGAATTATGAGATATGTATGCCTATATGGATATTCGTATACGTTTGATTGTATGGCTCATTGCCAATGACTATAAATATATTAGCCACTGAGCTGTGTAGCTCACCCCACATTTCCCTCCTCAGGTGCAGAAAGAGATGAATAGCAATCCTTGCAAGACATCGGAACTCAAAGATAGTTAGAGACTTTTGTAATTAAGTTAGTTTAGGAACTTTTTATATTTTAGAATCATATTAAGCATAAGCATTCAATTGTATCTTTTGTATTTTGTATTTTGTATTAAGTCAAAAAGGGGTGGTTTTTGAAATGTAAAGATATTGTGAAAACAAGCATTGTGTTCTGTAATGGGCCCTAGTGATTACTAAAACTCTGATGTATTCAATAATGATTGCATCTTTGTGACTGAAATTGTTTTAAATAAATCGGGCCAATTTAATTATCGAATTTTCGCATATGCGTTAATTGTTTAAGAAAATTTGCAACGAGCTCACATTAAATGTCTCTGAATGCTGGGCTCTGGAAGTGGGGTCCAGCACCTAGGGGTATCTAAAGGACAGGGGAGGGGGCGAATGGATTTATGGTGGTGGTTAGACGAGGTCCAGGGGTCGGTGAAAGTGAAAAAGGGAGCTTATAAAGATCTGTTGGCAAGTGCAACATAGGCGGAGTGGATTATTAGTGGAGTCAGGTATAAACTGGCAAAACAGAAGGTGAAGAAGACTATCACAGTGGCTAAAGGAGAAGCTTATGAGAAGATGTACAAGGATTTGGATATGGTCAAAGGAGCACAACGAATTTTCAAGATAGCGAGAGATAGGGCACGTAAGACAATGGACTTCAACCAAGTCTGTTATATACGTGACAAAGAAGAACAAGTACTCAAAGACGCCCAAGCCATCAAGCAGAGGTGGAAGAGATACTTTCATGGCCTATATAACGAAGACATATTGGTCAACAAAGCATTAGGGGAACCCCCCAGGTGGGGACTATATCTAAATGGGTACTCTTGAGGGAAGATCGCAAGGGGAGAAATTACAAAAGTTTTGAAGGGGATGGGGAGCGGAAGGGCAGTAGTACCAGATGACGTCCCTATAGAGGTATGAAGTAAGTAGGTGTTGTAGGTATTGAGTGGTTATCTCTGCTCTTTAATGTGATCCTTAAGTCAGCCAAGATGCCAGATGAATGGAGATTGAGTTGGTTAATCCCCTTATACAAGGCCAAAGAAAACATATAACAATGCCAAAATTATCAAGGCATCAAACTAGTGAACCATACCATGAAGCTGTGGGAGAAGGTAATTGAAAAGTGAATCTGAAGAATTGCTTCGATAACGGCCAACTAATTCGAGTTTATTCCTAGTAGGTTCACGACAGAAGCAATACATCTGCTTCGGCGATTAATGGAATGCTACGGGAAACGATAACGGGATTTGCTTATAGTTTTTGTAGATCTAGAGAAGGTATATGATAGGGTTCTTAGAGAACTCATATGGTAATGTTTGGAGGCAAAGGGCATTCCTACAACTTATATCAGAGTGATTAGGGATATGTATGAAGGAGCACTAACTAGCGTCAGGATAGTAGGAGGCGACATAGAAGCGTTCTCTATTAGTGTTGGCCTACACTAAGGCTTAACTCTAAGTCCTTTTCTGTTCACTTTAGTTTTAGATGAACTTATCAAACATATTCAAGGGGAGGTACCTTGGTGTATGTTATTTGTTAACGATATTGTCCTGGTGGATGAGACCAAGAAGGGGGCCAACGCCAAGTTAGAACATTGGAAAAAAGCATTAAAGTTGAAAGGCTTTAAAATGAGCAGGTCCAAGACGGTGTATTTAGAATACAATTTCTTAAGTAGCTAGATGGTACAGGCGGAGGTAGCGATTGGCACTGACGTCATACCACAGAAATCGAATTTCAAATATCTCAGATCCATCATTCAGAGTGATGAAAATATCGATGGCGATATATTATATCATATTAGATTTGAGTGGATCAAATGGAGAAGTGTATCAGGTATTTTATGTGATAAAAAGGTCCCCGTAAAACTCAAAGGGAGGTTCTATAAAATGGTAATTCGGGCCACCTTGCTATATAGGGCAGAATGTTGGCCGACTAAACGTAGACACACGAGATAATTGGTGGTCACAGAAATGCGTATGCTTAGGTAGATGTGTGGCATTACCATAAGGGATATGGTATGGAATCGGGTAGTGAGAGAGACCACAGGTAGCAAGTATTGCAGACAAGTTGAGAGAGACAAGGCTTAGGTGGTTTAGACATGTGCACAAGAGGCCCTCTGATGCTCCGATATGGCACAGTAAGACAATAGACCTGAGTGGCTACAAGAGGAGGAGGGGAAGGCCTTACAAGACCTAGAGGGAAGTGATCAAGAAAGATATGTTAGAGTTGGCCCTCACTGAGGTAGTTGCTAGAAGTAGGAAAGTTTGGCGTGATAGGATAAGGGTAAACGACACATGTATCACATAAGAAGTTCAACCCACTATTGGGGAAAGATTCCCATGATGGATGCCTATACCGTAGGATTGTCTTATTCTCAGGGCTGCTCAGTGAAGACCACGGTGCGACTAGCGATGAAATGGGCTGGTCCTTACAAGGTGTAAGGTACTAACAGATCGGGTTATGCATCATGTAGCATCCCAACCCCGCAGGACCTGAACCCGATATCGTGGGTGATATCCGAGTCCGCGCCTCACGAGATTAGTAAGCTACGGCACAAAATTTCAGTATCGAACATAGAAAGCCATTTATTAAACATTTTTTTTGAAGTCATCGCAAACGCAGAATTCAATAAACAATTGGGTCCACTAGAATTCGAAATCATTTTTAATCATATCGCAATCTCAATTATATAAAGGTCCGTGACACTCTTGACCACTTTTAGAAAACCTATTACAATTACGGCTTTCGCCCATTTGGGACCCACTGACACAAAAGCACTAATTTGCAGAAAACAATAATCATACTGGGCCCACTTCAAAACAAACACATTTCGATCAAATCATCATTTCAGTAATCACATTGCAATTATTCATTTGACACTTTGGGCCCTCTATAATAATAATTCAATTTTTTTATTAGAAAACACGGAAATACAAATTTCACATAAATCGGAAAGACACTAATGCAGACGCGAACTGATCCCGTTCCTAGACTCCAACCCCAGTGCAGTAGACATACTCCCGTTTGTCTAACGGGGTACTCTTCAATTCCTGAAAAATAGTTGCAATGTTGGGTGAGTTTGCGAACTCAATGAGAAACCATCATCGATGGTTCACTCAAATCATGCATTACGCAGATTGCGTACAGCACGACACAGTAATATTCAATTAGCATGTAATAAATTGCAGTATCATATAACAATTTACAGTAAATCATGTAGTCACGTAATTCAGTAATCATCACAGATCAGTAACTCATGTGGATGCAATGCATATGTGACTCTTTTCCAGTTATTTAGTGTTGTGCCCAAGCGCTCAGTCAGTGTTCAGTGGACACGTCAGGGATAAATCCCCTCGGGCTAATGGCCCGGTCAGTACAGTGTTAGAGCTCGAGGCTTGTTCAGTAATAATCGCGACTTGGGTTACAACGTCCATTATCTGTTCATGCACTTATGCATGCAGTACAATGTTCAGTGATTTACAGTGGTATGGCTATAAAAGCCCAGTATTCCAATTTCCAGTGTCATGCAGTAATCCAATCCAATACAGTAAAAGCATGCAATTCGATCCTATACATTTCAGTAATCATGCAATTCACATTGGCAAGTAGTTCACATAGAGCATTTAGACAATCAGAAATTTGAGAAACCAACTAGGTTACTCACCTGTAACTTCC
>JANIJH010000003.1:39267427-39300046 GCA_024520975.1 Erythroxylum areolatum
ATGAAAGTGAAAGATAGAATATTTGAGTTTATGGAATTGATAGATTCCAAATGGGAAATTGGAATGGTTTTGAATAATGATAAATAAGATGAGAAAGAAAAAAATTTATACCGTTTTCGGATTGGTTAGTCTTAGGGTTTCCAATGCGATAGTCTGATCAGATTTTGTTCTCGGATGTCGGAAAAGTGTTCGATTCGTTTTCGCTTTCGATTTTGTTTTTGCAATTTGTATTCGATCTTCCGTTTTGTTTCGCTTCATGATTCGATACTTTCGCTTTGTATGTCGCTTTCGTTTGGTTTTAAAATCCGTTTGATTCGTTCCGACACTTTGTTTTCGTGTCTGTTTTCTGTTCTTATCTGGTTAGGGTCCGGTTCTGAGATCGGGTCCTAACATACAGACCCTTCTTGCTCCTCTTAGCTACAGACCATGCTTCAACTATTGGAAATGTAGGTCTTTTGTTCCAGAAGAACGCTACTAGAGTTGAGGACCATACAAAAGCTCCAACTTTGAGTAATATAGGTAGTGTGAGAACTCCATCCACTATGACATCTTCAAAATGTTTTCTGTTGGATGTCTATTATATTTTTCCAAGCTCCAGCAGGTTGGTGAGCTGTAAATTTCCCATATTTGACATTTCTTGCAATTTGATTCACTGGAGTAGAAACTCCACCATTCTTGACACCTTGTACTACACTAGATAGCATTGGGAACTCTTCTTGGGAGAGGTTTGCTCTATGTACTTTGTCACTAACATCCCTAGGAGATTATAAGGCCATCTAAGACATTGTACCAAGCTAGCAACAAAAATAGTCACATAAGTTAACTTTCCAAAAGTAGAATGTTTCAGGGGCAATTTAGTAATGTAGCTATAGAGAAGGCAGATGGTGGTTCGATATGAAGTTGCACCTATCAACTTCTTGTTTTGGTTTGATAATTAATGTAACTTGAGTCCATTTTACTCAAGAAATAAGTTGAATGCGCTTAGGATAAGGATCTTTTAGAATGCAAAGGTTAAAGAAGTAATTGATGTGGGGGATATAGCGATGTAACATACGGGGAATGTATATTGTTAAAGCTATTCTCCTAAGTTATAGTCCAAACCTAAAATGAACCTAATTCTATAATTTGGCTAAAGGAAAAATCCTTTGCATTCACAAATAACTCCTACTCGATGTGCTTATTATGCTAGAATTTTTTAGAGTCTATCACCCATTTGTTCTTTTAGTGTGGGTACTCTTTAAGTCTTATGGACTAGGATTCAACAACTACATATCTACTATAATGTCACCAAATGACACATAATTGTTAGTTGGACTAGCAGTCTAGTTAAGGGGTTCGGCAAAGATCCTAATATTTATAGGACCTCCTTCATCTGTTGCATATATGCATTATAAAGATATAAATACCAAGTTGCATAATGGGATTAGCTTGGAAAAGTACATTATACTATATACAACCATTCATTTGATAAGAGAAGTGTTAGTTACCAATAATGTTGATGTTGAAACAAGTGCACATATCAAATAGAGCTAGGGTCTTATTTAGAGATATGCTCACCATTTGGATTTCATGATTGAGTCAAGGATAGGTCTACAAACATCTCCTAATGGTGTTCCTCAACATTAATGTTCCTTTTTGTTTGAATTATCATTGTAAGCTCTTGTATCTGATTCAGCTCTATCTTTTAAGCTTTGTTATCAATATATTTATTTACTTTCCAAAACTTTTTTTTTCTTTTTATTGATAATGTGCTTTGACATTTAGAAGCATCTTTGATGGAGAAAAAGTTTAACAAATGGAAAGATAAAGACAATGGATTCTCCATTTTACTTTATTAAAAAAAGGAAAAATCCAATTAATAAATCAAATATTAAAGTTAAGTTTTAGGATTTAATTATAAAATAAAGAGTTATTAGACATCTATTTAATTTGCTTATCTAGTTACTTATAAAATAAAAAAGTTATTGGCATTCAACTAGCAAACACTAAACAACATTGCTTATAAATGTTTTTGGTAAGTTCTCTCATTAATAGTTATAGCAACGAAGGATGAAAGAAATTAAAGAATCTTTCAAGATAAGTGCCTCCCTATAGAACAATTCAACAAACAACTTATGCAACACATAAGGTTCCAAATTAGCATACAAAACCACAGATTTCAGGATAAGCATTATCATCTTTCCTTTTGGAATATCCAGTTTCCTTTCATTTCATTTAAATTCCTATTTGTAATCCTTGATAGTCACTAATCTTTAGAGACATTTAGCAGTGTATTTGAATATACAACTGGATTGCCTTTTATGACTTAATACATTGTCATCTTTCAAAAAAAAAGAAGGAAAAGTCGCTCGAAACTTTTTGTTTTATGATAGACAAAAACTTAAAGAAATTGGAAAATTAACTAAATAAAAATTTAATGTAATTATAAAAATGCATCAACAAAATGAAAAAAATTGCACTATTTAGTTAATAAAGAAATTTAAAATAAAAGAACATGTATTAGTATTTTTTAAAATCCTAAAGATTTAATTTGTAAAGGAAATAATATTGAATAAATTTTGACTTCATTTTAAAACTAAAATATTGAATTTTCCCTTATCTTTTGAGCTTGAATTTTAGTTAATATAAAAGAAAAGCATTTTTTAAGAACATGAATAGAAATTGAAATTAAAGAACATGGTTATTCATTATTCTTTTGATCTTTTCGCTTGAATTTAAATTAGAAAGAAGACATTTGAATATTTTACTTAGGTATACAGCGAGTTTGGCCAAACATAGATTTCAATGTTACTTAAAGTTATTAATGTTAGAATTGACTCCAATTCATTTTGGATTTAAGGTTGAGATCAAAATTGACCAAAATTCAATTGGTAGTTGACTTAGGCTTGGATCTCATTTCGGCTCTAAGCTTGGGCTTTCACTTGGACTAATTTGGATTTAGGTTTGACTTGTGTTCAATTGAGGAAATTCTAAATTTTTTAAATGATAATAAAATGTTATTGATATGATGCAAGAGTGTAGATCTCACTAAACTCATTTTCAAATATCAATAGATATTTAAATAAATATCATCACCCAATTAAGATCGTCGTCTAGTCAAGAGGGAAGAGGGATAACACATGAGCAGGTTGAATTTTTTAACGTCACGTCTGTTATCTTCGAACACCCGCGTAAAAATTTTCCTGATGACCCGGGTAATGGACCTCTGGCACATTGTAAAAAGAAGCTTATCATCCTAACGATACTTTCATTGTGGATAGAGGGAGTCCTACAGATTCCAAGCTGTAAACCGAATGAGACCCTAAAACCTAAGCTTGTGCACTATGACATTTAGAGTTTAACAGGGTATCCATCTGTGAGATAACAGGATATTTGACATATTAGAGATAACATACGAGGGTATTAAACAATGAGAATAAAAAGAGCACGCTTGTACAATAATTTGAATTATTTTGCATGAAACATGACAAATTAATAGTCATCGTATACGTTCATTTTTATAGATACTATGAATGTCCTAAAAGGCCTTGAAAAGATATCGTCTCCGTTTAATTGGTTAATAAAGGAATTGAGACTTTCTTCCATCATATTCCGCTGATAAGCATGACATAGGGGTTGCCAACAAGCCCTACCTCATCCTGCAAAAAAAAGAATGCTTCTTTTCGTATATCAGTAGAGAGTGACAGTTTCATAATGCAATGAATATTCAAAAAAAAAAGTCTACCAACATCAAAATAGTAAAAGATTCTTAAATGACTTTCCAAGAATTGGGAATTAAAGGCGAAAGTGACCCAAGGAACAAAGAATCTTAACAAAGTACCACTTAAAAGTTGGTGAGTTTTCCCCTCCAGTGAGATGAGAAAAGGAAACAGAGGAAAACAAGTATCTTTTAAGGATGATAAAATGGCGTTGGGGAATGGCAGGAGTTTAAAAGATAAACATCACTTTCAAAGCCCTAAAGGATTGATAGTGATGAGAAATTAACCACCTAAAGTGAAAGCGACAACTAGGTCGTATCTCTAGTCACAATGAAGTTCAAAGAACTCCTAAATAAATACAAAACTGAAAAGAAAAGGAGACTTAACAAAGGTAAAATATTTTTTTTTATTACAAAGGAAGGAGAACAATAGTTATTTAGAAACATGTGAAGTTCCATTGCCCGAATTCCGAAAAGAACATTAAACAAATGAGAATTCAAAGAGATTAAAGCTTTAATGGGATGACAAGCGAATTAGAAAACAATGAACTCAGGCATGAAGTAGCCAACATGTGCTTTATGGCTTAGTAACACGAGGTAACCCAAAACAATTTCATGGTGATAGTGACGATGGATTGAAATACAATGAGATACTTGAGAATCTTGAGATGTTAACGGAGAGAGGACGTGACCCTAAAATGAACAGTAGTTGAAACTAAGAAAGTTGACGACATACACGTGCAAATAATTTATTTATAATTTTCCAAAAAAACTTAATTATAAAGGAAATTAATGATTTAAAATCTTAAAGGAGATTACATAGGTCTCAAACTTGCTTTCACCTGCTGCATGTATGCGATTTGGAGAGGAGGGAACATCAAATTGTTTCAAGACATTCATTCATTGAGCCAAGTAACCTTGGCTTGGATTAGAGCAATTTTCACAAAGGCATTAATAGGAGAATGTGTTTTCAGATGGCTAGGTAGAATATTCAATAACTTTGTTATCTTTTAAACTCCAATGCCATGTCATCGTTTAGTAGGTGCTGTTTTAACTCTTTGCTTGGGTTGCATTATTAGGTGCTTCTTTAATACATTTTCATTTTTCAATAAAAATAAAATTTACCATTTTAAAGTTCAACAAAGGTAAGGAAAAGTGTGCCTTGTGTGAAGAACAAAAGGCCTCAAATGACAAAACATGGAATAGACTATACTCGTGAGAGAACCTCAACTAATTCTTAAATACTCGTCGTAACAGGTAAGCGATAAGGGTTGAAGATAACGCACTGTGATTCATCAGTACTCCTTGGTTCTTCCCCTAAGAACAAGCGTGATCGCTATAGCTATGCATATTTACCTAGAACTCAAAGAATTCATAAAGGATACATGTATGTCCTCAATTCAAGGTTTGGAACACCGAGCAACAAGAACAAACAGCTGTAACTACTCCCTCACCTCAAGGAGGAAAATGCAATACAGCATATATCCCTCACACACCACACTAGACCTTGACAATCATATTCATAGATCATATCCATACGGTTATAAATCATATAGAGCGTACCGTACTAAATTTTATTCTTATAATGATTATGTTATGTTGAGAACTTTTGTTATTTAAGGAGTTCATAAAATAGACATAAAAAGATGTTTGTTGCATAAGGCTTCAATACTAACCTTGAAGGACTTAAGTGCACTTAGTTACCAAAAATTAGATAAACTATTTCTGTAGGTAATCAAGCGTGGACGCTCAAAGCATATAAGGACACAACAAATTTCAGTTATCTTTTTGTGAAATTGGAGAGAGTACAAATGATAAGATTACTGTCTTTGGATGTAGAAAATGTATCGTGGGTTGATTAATTGAAACACAACTTATTTAGTCTTAGTCAATTATGTTATGGTTACAAAATTAATTTTTAGGTCAAATCTTGCATTCTAAGCAGAGTAAAAAAATAGTTTCATTGTACTTGTTGAACATATAGAAGTAAATGTGAACACTATTGATGTACACAATCTATCTAACCATGATCTCAGATCTTGAATCTCAATTAGTGAAAACGCCTAAAAGTGATACCGAAGGCTTTGCCATGCAAGTTAAAACTCACCACGAAATTAGACAAATACAAACTTATTAATAATCTACTCAAATTTCAAGTCAAATTACACTGGGTCTTGGACAATTCTAATTTTTTGCCGAAAGAGGGACATTTTTGGAGCTTCGTATATACTCAAGTAGGTTGTACATATAATTGAATAGATTAAAGAAAATGAAAAAAGACATGCTAGGAAAACTAACAAGAATGTAAAATAACAATACGACCAGTAAATGTAGGTAGAATTCGTTAAAAATGAGGGTAAGATAAAACATACATTTTTTATCCTAAGGCTTTATCAAAATTTAAATTTGACTCCAACGCTTTGTCGTGTTCAAATGAGTTTCGTGCATTATGAAAATAATCATAATTGACCTTAACCAACCACTAACTACAATCATGCTTCCGTTAACTTTAGCTGACGTGACATTTAATTTTGGATGAGAGGCCATCCATTACTAATATAGAAGTTATGGCCCTCCAATCTATCTAAAGAACTTTTTCTTTGTTTGAGCTATTAGTGGATTTATAGGCTAGTTTAATGGCCGTACAGACAGTGGAAGGACTCTAATTAAAAAAAATGTTACGTAGACTTAGATCTTATGACTAATTAAGGTAAATTTCATAATATAAATAACATACTTAAATATTACAAAATATTGGGATCAAGCTTAAATTTTAATAGAACTTTAAATTGTACCTTCTACCGGATAAGTATCTAATTGCTTACGGCTCAAGAGAATGCCCTTGTCCCATACCTCAATATACCTGTACACGTAGAGATTGATTGAGATGATTAACAAGAGCTTTTAGCCAGATAAGAACATAATCAACAAAATGTTATCCTAAGCTTTTTCAGAAAATGTATAGAGCAGAAGCTACTCCTCGACAAAGTAATAGTAACGTCATCACATTTAAATATTACTAATTTCAAAGCAAATAGAATGAGTAAATAATGAAAATCACCCAATAAAAGTTGATTCCATAAGCAAGATCTCGTAATTACTCTCGCATTAAATATCATTGACGCATAAAATGGGGAAAAAGAGAAAGGTACATTGGATACATGGGGTTGACGATTTTTAAACTACTTATTCTTTACCTCCGTGTACTTGCCACAAGCTTTTAACTCATTTAAAAAGTTCTGTCAAGCATTATGGCATTCTCTATACAGATCAATTAAAAAACATATAGTAGCGATTCCCACTACATATAGTGAAGTTCAACTACATTGGCGGTTCATGCTTGTAAACTGAGTTGGAAGCAAGTAAAATGAAATGAAGTTATTAATCCAAAAATGAAATTTACAAAGATACAAAAGATGGACAAGTTGAAGTTACACACAAAATGTCTAAAGGACATTATGCACTAATACATAAAAAGCTATACATGCAAATAATTCTGTGATAGCCCATGAAAGATGGAATTGTGCGAGTGTTGGCGAGATATTTGGCACTCAGGACGATGGAACAAAGCAAATACTTGCAAATAGGTGAGGAAATTGTCGATGAGTTTATGTATATTGGTAGACATTGGCAGAAATCTTCAATGAGATGCAAAGATTCAAATGTAAAACCAAAAGAGAGCTTGAGATAGAATTTAGATTGAAGATTAGTTAGATCATATGTGTGAGGGAGACATGTGGGAGGTCTAAGCACTTAATGTATGCTCAAATAGACGAATCATGACTAACAAACTTGCCATGGATAAGAATTCGATCAGACCAACGTGCTATAAAAGACATAGGACTTAGATGACTCATCATCAATTGATAGAGACAGGGATGGAGCTACACTGCTTGCCCCCACTGTCTCCAAAAAATTTTACATGAAAAAATTATTATTTTAAATTTTGGTCCCATAAAAAAAATAAAATTTTGTTCCCATTAAAATTTTGCCCCATTAAAAATAAATTTTTTCCTTCATTAAAATTTTGCCCCCACTCAAAAAAATTTCTGGATTCGTAAAGCAAGTGGAAATCTTATATGATATAGTAGATAAGATCACAATAGATATACATCAATTCTAATAGATAAAGACCAAATGAGAGAATCATCTAAAGATAGTGGAGTTGCTCACGGATATAGATATATCTTTCTCAATTAAATGTGATCTCTTATTTTGTTAGTTGTGATGTAATGTAGTTAAATCCTATCAAAAATAGTCTTATTTACATAGGGGTACCATCCAATTGATTAGTGTGATAGAATCTGATAAGGATAAAGGTGATCTAGTTACTTCAATTCAATTAGAATTTTGAACTGCAAAGCCAGAGGTGCCTATAAATAACTTATTTGAGTCTTACTCCTAAGAATAAAAATAGAGAGGAAGGGAACATATTGAAAGAGAATATTCTTTTGTATATTTTTGAGGAAGTAATAAAAGTTGATTTTTATCGTAACTCTTGCATATTTATTATTACAACAATAACAACCTAGTAAAAATCCAGCAAATACACGGAATCTGAAAATGTCTAATAGTATGCAATCTTATCCTTAATTAGTAGAGAGGTTGTTTCTAAATCTTGTGCATTTATTATTGCCTATGATTATTTAATACTTTCATAGAACTCGAGAGCAATAGTTTAACACTTCAAGGGTCGCAAGGCATTCGAAAAGGTTTTGTTCGTCAATGGTTACATGGGAAAGCTGAGTCTCGCTTAAACAAACCAAAGTGGGATTGTTGTGCAACAGAGTAGGCTCAATTTCAGTACAAGTTTGGTGTCTAGGTAAACCTTTATAACAATTGGTATCAAAGTCAAAATATCAACATAGTAGGAGATAGCAATTTGACAGAGTGTGTCAACATAGTAAAGGCAATCATAAGGCCAATTTTTCAAGGGGAGAAGGAGGCAACTTTCTAATCTCAATTAGAGATTTGGGTGGCACAGATCCAACAATTTCAACATCAAATAGCGGACTTTATGAAGGCAAAAGAGGATTCTAGATTGAAAATCAAAATCTTAAGGTGTGCCATTGCAACATAGGATCATGGGCATGTCGAAAGTAATTTGAAGAAAGTACAAGAGCACCAGATTTTTAATGGCAAACAAAGTGTCAAAGAGTTTGAAAATTTCTTGTGAAACATGGAACAATACTTTATAGTGGCAAAGGTATCCAATTCGAAGAAGGTGTCGATCATGATTACGTATACGATGGAGGATGCAAAGCTATGGTGGAGAACGAGAACCTTCAATGATATAAGTGTGGGTAGACCTTCTATTGACACTTGTGGATGAAGAAAAAGCCAAAGGATCAGTTCATCCTAACAACATTTCATAGCTCACGAGGGAAGCTTTGAAATGTTTGAAGCAAGACAACTTGGAGCAAGAGTATATGAGAAAATTCACATCTTTAATGTTGGACATGTAGAAAATGTCTAAGGAAGGCAAGTCGTTCAACTTCATAAGTAACTTTTAAGACGGGACATAAATGGAGCTTCAAATGCATAACGTAAAAGACCTTCAAATGTGATCATGGCTGCAAATTCTTTAGTAGATCTCCAAATGCGAACACTAATTCGAACTAGCAACGAGGGAAAGAAGAATGGTAGGACACAAAATGACTTAAAGGAACGAAAAGAGAAATTATATGAATCTTCTCAATGCAAGTCCAAAAAAACAACAAAAACTAGATATTAGTTATTTCATTTGTGAAGGGCTGCATTTTGCCTGTAAATGCTCAAAATGGAATTTGGGTGAAGAATAAATTCCATGGTTGCGAAGGATCAAGGAGGAAAGGATGACTTCACGAAAGAAGTCTACCTCAACAATTATGTTACGTTGGGTGTAATGGGCCTTGAGAAGAAACGTTCAAACAAAAGCAAGGGACAAACTCGAGGGAGAGGAAAAATGGTACGTTGGAGATGTACCTACGACTAAGGAATATTAGAGGAAATCAATTTGGAGGAGTGCCTGCAGATTATTTCCATCACAGTGATGAGTTCTTCTGGAAGGGGTTGATAGATAGACCACTAATTCTAAATTGTGAAATAGTGCAAGTGTCGGCAAACCTTGGCCAATATTTAGCACTCGAAACAACAGAACAAGGTAAAGACTTGCAAGTAGGCAAGGAGCATTATCGATGAGCTGGTATGCATTGGTTTACATTAACCAAAATCTTCGACGAGATGCAAAGATTCAAATGTGAGACTAAAAAGATAGTTTAATATGGACCTTGAGTTGAAGGTTAATTGGATCACATGTATGAGAAACATGTGAAAGCTCTAAGGACTTAATGCGTACTCAAATAAACGAACCATGACTAATGGACTTGATATTGATAAACAATAGAACGAACATGTATGCTATTGGGCTTAGATGACTCATCATCAATGGATACAGATCAAGGAGAGATCTTAAATGATGTGATGGATAAGATCACAATAGATATACATTAGCTCTAAAAGATAAAGGCTATGTGGTAGGATCATTTGAAGATAGTGGAGTTCGTAGATATAGATGTATTTTTCCTGATTAAATATAATGTCATGTTAATAGTAATGTAGCTAAATCCTATCAGATAGAATCCTATTTTGATAAAGGTATCATCCAATTGATATAACCTAATAAGAATAGAGATGATCTAGTTAGTTCAGCTCAATTAGAATTCTGAATTATAAAGCCATAGTTGCCTATAAATAGCTTATTTGAGTCTTACTCCTAAGAACAAAGAGCGGAAAAGAACACATTGAGAGAAAATATTCCTTTATATACTTTTGAAGTAATAAAGGTTGATTTTTACCATAGCTTTTGTGAGTTTATTGTTGCCTATGATTATTTAATAGTTTCATAATATTCTTACTCGAGTGTGAAAGTTAAAGCACTTCAAAGGTCGTAAGGTGTTCTAGAACAAGATTTTGTTAGTCAACGATCATGTGGGAAGGCTGAGTCTCACTTAAATGGACGTAAATAAAAATGTCGTACAACTGAGTAGGGGCAATTTTAGTATAAGTTCGGTATCTAGATAAACCTTTGTAACAAAAGATACGGAAAGTGTGCCTTTGCACCAACAGACAGACAAAAAAAAAGATACGATGTTCTACGAAAATTTTTCCTTCATAGGCTATTGAATTACTAAAAGATTATTTTTATGTCTTACGAAAATGACAACACATGCTACTAATTGTTTGATAAAAGAAGCAAAATGTTGTAGAATAATGACACATGTCTAGTAAGTGAATATTTAGGATAGAATATATACCTCATTCCATCAACATCAATACAAAGGAAGTGGCCATGTCGCCAACCATCCTCAAAGTGGCCAAAGAAGACATCACCACACTTTGAATAGAAACGACTTTCACCATTTGCTTTTCCCTTCCAAAAGTTTGCAAACCACCGATCCCCTTTATGGAAATAAAACCAACCCTACATAGTCACAAATATTTAATAGGGTATAAATCAAAAATTAAAGAACAGGTTTGATTAAACTCATTCATACAAATAAAATAAGTAGCTTGATGTTACTCCAATTGAATGCATGATGTAATGGGTAAAAACTTGGAATCAAGTACACTTGATTTAGGCTGCATTTGATATACTTTAACTAACAAGATAATAAGTACTTAATAAAGTAACTTTTGAAATTGGAAATGCGCCTATCGTAAAAATTTGTCAAAAGTATTCGCTGTCATAATTTATAGTACATACATTAATGTCCCCTTGTTAAAAACTGATTTTGCATCTATCAAAGACTGATTTTTTAGCTCAACAAAGGCAAATTTTGTGCCTTTTATACAGCTATAAGGATTTGAAAATCTTTCCTTAAATAGGATTTATCAGCTGTAGAAAGATATGTATACAATAGTTTATCTATTTCTAAGGGTCAAAATTCAGCTTGCACTTTGGAATTCCATATCGACAATGAAATAATATGTTATCAAAGCCTGTCATCTAATCTCATCCTTGTCTAGCTTTTTGTCCATCTCAACTTTAGTTCCACCTTTATTTATCTCAAAACTACCCAGCTCCTATTCTTTTCATATTCAACTTCTTGTCTTTGATCATTCCTTTTTTTTAATCTCAACTCTAGTACCTTGGCATTATGTTTTTAGATAAGTACGAAGTATTCGTAGTTCTATTTTAATAGAAAAGTTTAATCAGATTGGTCAATCCATTTCAACATATTTATCAAAAGTACGGATTTATGGGGGCATGTTGATGGCAGTAATCATGTTCATGATAAAAACAAGCATAAAGATAAACAGGCCAAGTGGTAAGTGGAGGATGCTCAAGTCATGACATAGATTTTAGGATCTGTTGGGCCTAATATCATCTTTAATCTTCGACTGTTTAAGACTGCAACCAAAATGTGGCTGTATTTAAAGAGGCTCTTCAGCTAACAGAACACTACTTGCCAATTTTAGCTTGAACATGAATTAGTCACTCTCCAATAGGAAAGTCTTTTTATTTTTGAATTTTACTCTACCTTCATGAATGTTTAGGCTGAATATACAAACATTATTTATGCTTGACTCTTAAAGGACTTAGCACTGTTCAATTTGTTCATGAAACCATTAAAAAGATCAATTTCTTAAGGAACTAAGATCTAAATTTGAAGATACCAGATCCAATCTTATGAATCGAGATGCATGTGTCTCAATGATTTGTTTCGTGACGAGCAACATCTTCACACTCAAACCACAATGGAGAAACAAAGATTGACCTCGATTAATGTCACTTATGTAACACAAGGTAACGCAAGAGAAAAGGACATGAGCACTATTCGATATTTTTCGTTGCAAAATGGTAATTGTGCATTTGAATGTTCTAAAAGATGTGCAATTACTACATAAAGGATGGTCAGCACCGAAGAAACTACAATAGCATATATTCAATTTGTGAATTTGTGTGAATCCTGCAATAGATTACACAAATTGTTATTTCTTCACTTTCTACTTTAGGAAACTTAGCTAAACCTTTTTCTACACTGTCCACTTTGTAACTTGATTCTGGGGCTTCCAATCATATGAAAAACAATGCTCATATCCTTACCAATGTAAACAAATAACATGGAAATCTCAAGATTTCCCCTGCTTACCCATCACAACCATTGGAGATAATTCTTCTTCTCTAATTGATATCTTCATTATATTGATCTTACTATTAATATTGTTTCTATCGGTCAGTTGGTTGACAATAATTATATTCTAAATCTGGTTATGTTGTGCAATATCAACAATTAGGGGATGATTGCAAGAGGGCTTAAAGTAGGATGTCTTTTTCGTCTCCAACTTTATCTAGACATTCGCCCTTTGTCACTTGTCACTAGGCTTTTGTTGATTACTGATTATGGGATAAACTTTTCAGACATCCTATTTCGAATATACTTCATGATTTACTAAACTTTAGTTTTCTTGGGGATAAAGAGTCACTACCGCTTAATGCTTTTTAATTTGATTGCAATCGTTTTAGACTTGGAAAAAGTAAAACTATGCAATGTCCACTAACAAACGAAATGTTGTCCAACCTTTTGATATGATACATAGTGACATGTTGGGTATAGCCTAGTAGCTTGTCATCCTAATTATAAGTACTACATACATTTATTGACAATTATAGTCATTTTACATGGATTTACTTTCAGTTTCTATTCTTAAGATTTTTCCTGCAAATGTTAAGACCCAATCTTTTACCAACATCAAAATCTTTTGTTTTGACTGTGGGGTGAGTGCATGTCTCATTTATTTCACGAATTCCTAGAAGTTAATTGGATAATCTCTCAAAAACCATGTTTTTTCAACTTCACAACAAAATGGGATAGTTGAAAGAAAGAATTGTCACCTTCTTGATGTTGTTCAAACCCTTTTATTAGAGTCTTCTGTACCCTCTTATTTTTGGTGAGAAGCCCTCTC
The DNA here is from genome assembly GCA_024520975.1 of Erythroxylum areolatum. Lineage (NCBI taxonomy): Eukaryota > Viridiplantae > Streptophyta > Magnoliopsida > Malpighiales > Erythroxylaceae > Erythroxylum > Erythroxylum areolatum. Next base: position 39,281,073 of record JANIJH010000003.1, read on the forward strand.
CAGTGTTGTCCCTCTCATTAACGAATTGTCCTCTTCCAAATTGAACCATGTTTCTCCTTTTACTCGATTATTTGGTCATTCTCCAAACTATTCTAATCTCGATACCTTTGGTTGATGTATGTTAAGTTCATCTTCCTGCATACGAATGCACTAAACTCACAGCTCAATCTATTAAATGTGCATTTTTTAGGATACACAAAAGATTTTCTTTGTTCATATCCTAACTTCCATTACATTCGAGTTTCTCAAAATATTTTTTTCCATTTATTAGGATTCCTTTTCTCCCTTCATTTTCTATTCCTCCAATGATTGCTAACTTTTTTTGTATGTTCCTCATCATCTAAACCACTTGGTTTATCATTTATGTAATACTACCACATCAAATCAAACTTCGGCAACTCCCGAGCCCCCTCAAGATCTTTCCCTAACTGGTGATCTTACTATGGCAATTAAGCCCGTTCCCTTCCAACATGTATCCGAGTTCGTACACCCCCAAAAAAGTGTTACTTCACCCCTCAGCTTTCCTTGGGAGCTACTTTATCTAATATTCCTATTCCGTCATCTTACAAATAGGCAATGAAGCATTAGTAATAATGCTATTGAAATAGTTCTTGCACTTGAAGAAAACCAAACCTGGGATGTTGTCCACTGTCCCTCATCTGTAAAACCACTTGGTAGTAAGCTTGTGTTTTCTATCAAGCTTCGTTCTAATGGATCCAAAAACCACAAGGGCCTGTTAGTTGTTCTTGGAAACAAACAAAAATATGCCCTAGACTATGGTGAGACTTTCACACCGATAGCCAAGATGACCATTGTGCGAACGATTATAACACTTGTTGCATCTTAATCATAGTCATTACGCTAAATGGATGTCCAACATGCATTCCTCCATAGTGATTTCAAGGAAGAATTTTACATCAAACTTCCCTCTGGTATGCCTTCTCCTCACCTAATGATGTTTGCAAACTTATTTTTTGGGTTTAGAAGCACATCATCAACCAAAAGGCATTTTCTTAATTTAGCATAAGTATATTCAAGATTTTGTTCAGTTGGCTAGAATCATAATATTACTCCTTTTGACATTCCTATAGATAATAATGTGAAATATTGACGTGACGAAATAGAGCTTCTTGAGGACCCTATCTTTTATCAAAAGCTAGTGGACAGTCTATCTATCTAACTATTACTCACTCAAAAATTTCTTATGCTGTCCACATTGTAAGCAAGTTTATGCAACTTCCTCGGCATCTCCATTTATCCACAATACAATGCATTATTCAATACATCTTTAGAACGCTAGATCATTGATTATTTTTTCCCGTTAATTCCTTACTCCAGCCTAAGGCCTATAGTGATATTGATTGAACTGATTATCTAGACACCAGGTCTATTCCTAAATAGTACATGTTCCTGACGATACTCTTGTCTCTTAGAAATGTAAGAAGCAAGAATCTATTTCCAAATCTTCCTTGAAGCAAAGTATTGTGCCATATCTATTGCATGCTCAAAGATGGTCTCCTAATGGAGCTTGGTTTTTCTCAAGTTTAACTAACTCCATTACATGTTGGCAACGTCAATGTCATTCAAATTGTAGATAATCTTGTTTACCATGAATGCAAAAAGCATACAGAAGTCAACTATCACTCCATCCAGAAGTTTCCTACGATTGCCAAGTCATCACTCTCCCACGCATCTCCACCACTACAAATTGCAGATATTTTCACCAAATCCATAACACATCAACGACATTAGCTTCTTCTTGGCAAATTGATGCTTGTATACCTACTGCATCAATTTGTGAGGGGATGTCAACAGTTTTAGCTGTCATAATTGACAAGTAATACATTAATAGACACTCTTGTCAAATGCTGATTTTGTTTAGACCTTTCAAAGGCTGATTTAATGCCTCATTGAAGGCAGATTTTGTGCCTTTTGAACAGCTATAATGATTTTAAAATCTTTTCTTAAGTAGGATTTACTAGTTATAGAAAATTATGTATTTTATAGTTTAGCTAGTTTTAAGGGCATGAAATTCAGCTTGCACTTTGTATATATATATTAGGAATTCCCCACTTAGAAAGACACAATTTTCACCCCAAAGTTCTCTAACTTGTCAAAAATATCTATTGGCCCCATGTATCACCACCATATACGTCAAGTTTCTTATGTAAACAATTCCCCTGAGCTCCATACACCCAAACAAATGACTGGCTCCTCTAACTCTACATGTCCAATATTGATAAAGGATGAACAAGAGTAAATTATAAAGCCACTCAATGCGTTAAGATTACAGCGACTGAAAATATCAAGTATGGCTTCAGTGCAGTGCTTAAGCATCAATTTTATAGAATTGATAGTACAATATTTATCAAATAAAAAGAAAACTTGAAGACCATCACCAATTAAAAAGAAAATCAAAGAACAAACAGTACAAACCTTCCCATGCATCACATCGTCCCTCCATGAGCCTTGGAACACATCCCCATTATTGAAATAGAATGTACCTGCACCTGATCGCTTACCATAGTGCCACAAACCATCATAAATGCTCCCATCAGCAAGGATCAAACGGCCCTATACAAAGTCACTTATTAATGGGCACTTCAATCATTCTACATAACATGAAATAATTATACATACCTTTCCTTCAGGAAGACCTCCCTGGCAGCGTCCCTTGTAGATTCCACCTCTGTACTGCATCTCCATAAGAGGGCTCCACTTTTTTGGTGAATCTCGCTCACCTTCCTGCACGCCAGATAGACACTTTTGTAGTTTTTGTACACAGAATAAGTAATGATGTTATTTAAGTCGAGAAACTAAAAGCCATATTGTTCTTGTATCCACTGCCACAGGAAAGCTTCTATGATCAGAAACCATGAAAGAAGGATTTGATCTTCTAGGATTATCCTTGATCTAATTACTTCAAATCATGGCATAGTTTTCAACATGTTTAACAGAAATTGAAGTGCTGCTGTTTTGTAGCTTAAAGACCAATATTCACAAATTTCCAAGACTCTTCAAAACATGACATAACGGAAAAAGAAAAGTAATTAGGTCAAAAAGGAGGTATGTACTATCCTGGAATGTCAAATGGTGGCACTCACAAACAAATTCATTTATGTGCATCAACTATCCGAAATAATAAATTGGCTGACTAATATCTTTAGAATTTGTTGCATTATCAACATATACAATAATATGTTGAAAGCGTAGGCAATTAAAGTCTCATCGGTCATAACAATGAAATATAAAATCAATCAGTATCCCACTTTTTATAGCAGCCAAACCAATTTAGAGTAGTAAGTCCGCATCTTAAATAGTATTAATTTGCAATTCAAACTCACATTAGGCTAGAATTATTCTGCTTAAATCATGATAGAATAATAGACAAAAATAATAACTTTAGGGAACCAATAAAATAGCTTCAAACATAAAACTTTTAGCATGAAGATCAAATCTTTTTGTTCACAAAGTCCAATTCCATGTCATGCATATTACCAGCATGGATGCAGCACGAATAGAAAGAACTCCTTGCTTCTTAGGTACATCAGCTTTTCTGCTCTTTAGCAGGGTAGATGCATTACTATAAAAATCCTTCATTGCTAGAATGCTGGCTTCAGTCAATGCACCCCAAGAAGAGATGCTTGAATCAACAAGAGCTCGCTCTTTGACACTGTCATCAGTTTTTGGCGAGGTGAATTCTGTACTATATGATATATTCAAACTGTCCTTGGGCCCATCTGGGGGCCTTACACCAACTGGAAGAGTGAATATGCTCAAATTATCAAGCTTTGCATTAGCTTCAGCCATTTCTTTAGCCCATTTCTTTGCAATCTGATATCCTGGACCCAGGTTCCAACTATTAAGTTGCTCCCTCTGGATAGGAGGAGCTGCTACACGATAAGACATTTCTCCATTAACTAAAGGACAAAAATTGATTGGTTCAATGCTGACATTTATTATGATTTAATTCCACCTTCAGTAATTGGGTCATATGAACAGGAAGCATCATCCTGAGTATCCAACATGCAACCATCAGTTACTTCAGTGCTGCCAATGGTATTCCTAGAAAGTAAAATAATAAGGATCAAAAAGTGAAAATGAAAAAAAAAACAACGAAAAACAAAAAATGATTGTGACACGAGAATTAGAAGAAGAATAACATAAAACAAAAGGGCAGCTAGGATATTGTACTTCACAGGTTCATTAATTTGAGTTTGTTCATGACCTACAAAATCTCTTCTCTGCAAGAAACTGCTAAGGCTATATTTCTCATTCCTCTTACTTGATCCACTTTCCAGGTATAAAATAATTTCCTCTCTCTTTTCTACTCACATATCATTCTAAAGCCTGTTTTGGGTGTTTAGTCTTGAACTACAAATGAAAGGATCTTAAATTTTGTATTCTTGGGTTAACTTGACGTTTGAGGCTTCTCTCTCTCTTGCTTTATGATTTCTTTTTTTCCCCCTCTTTTTCCTTTTCTCTCTTTCTAACTTTCAACCGTTCTTTTGCAACATTTTCTCATACACAGAGAAGCTTAAAACTCAAAAGAACGGATTAACTAAACCAGCAAGACCGATTAATGACAGTTTGGCTGCTCAAGCTATGTCATGATCTGGAAAGATAGATTTCTATTTAGAGTCACGTTTTTGGTTTTCACATCCTGAATTAAAAAAAGTATATCTCAGTACGGACACAAGATAAATGTATGTAGGAATCAAACCTCAAAATGCAGTGGTCACTGAAATCACTACTTGATATTACATTGGTTTCCGAAGTATGCTCAACAACAGTTTTTGTGGTATTTTCTACTGCAATTTTTTCCTCGGAACAAAAGTCTGTTGAACTGGCCATCTCAGAAGGCCTTGCATCTTTCTCGGTGTTGTTTCCATCATTCTCATAAGATTCACTAGAATGCTTCTGGTGTCTACTTAAAAGTTTATAAATGAAAGGGAAATGATGGGCTAGACTGGACAAAATGTTGCTGACTTGTCGAGTCTGCTGCTCAGCAGAACTGGCAATCAAAGAAAATAAACATCAGCAGATCAAAGGGAAAATTGTAAAGCAACTGATCACTTAATCAATAAACTGAAAGGGAAATTTGCTTAACATCAGCATTAACCAGTTAGAAAATAATGTTAAACACTTGATCATCATGGAACCTGACCCTCTGGTCTCCACATGCAGAAAGGTGCATGGGTTATACATTTCAAAAATATTTTGCAGCAATCAGATAAAAGTACCATACACCTATAAACATATATGACAGAACAAGAATGGCAGTACTAGAGACACTTTTCCAGACTAAAGTTTTAATCATATCCATCTTAGTGCACTTTTGCAGGAAAGGTTTCTTTTAGAGGAGACAATAAACAGAATCCATTTTGAAATGTCAAAGATGCAGCGAAAACTATAAATTCAAAAACAAATTCATGACCTCTATTAGGGAGTATGATTTGATGAAGCGGATTTTTGGGGATTAATATTGATTATGATTATGACTTGATTAAGAGAATTTTCGGAGATTAAGATTGGTTATGATTATGATTTGATTGAGATGATTTTTAGGGATTATGATTAATTATAATTGTAATTTACCTTATATAAATAAAATAAAATAATCTAGTATATAAAGAGGGGGGAGTTGTTGATTTCTTCAAGCTCTCACAATCCTTCTTTTCAATTCCTCGTTCATAACATGGTATCAAAGCAGATTCTCTAATCCCGCTTCTAATTTCTACCTTTGTTCTCACACCGGTAACCCACGCCCAAACTTTTTTGTTTTAAAAACCAAAACTAAAACCTTAACAATCTAACCCAAAAACATCTCAAGCAGCCACCAGCGCCCAAGTCAGAGTAAGAGGCAACACCAATTGCCTTACATGCTACCACGCACCGTCAGCAGCCCCTTATCAACCAGCAATTGTAATGGACGCACCACCTTTTGGTGATGTTCTGTCCACTCTATTACCATGGACTAAATTGTACCAACTCTAGGAGCCCATTGGTGATGTGTTTATTGCCTTTAATTGCTGGAAATTGGGTTTTTGTGTTTAAGCATAGAGGCCGGTTTGATCATAGTCATTTCTCTAGGAGCTCGTTGGTGATGTGTTTTTCTACCCTTAATTGTTGGAAACTAGGTCTGTGTGTTTAACTATAATGGTCAATTCCCTCTTTCATTGTTGCACAACTGTTGATATTTGAGGTTTGCTTTTTTGCACTATCGTCCTTCGCTCAATTCTCGTTAACATCTTTCTTACTATATCGGCTACGTCATGAGTGACTCCAAAACTAAAAGTGTTGAAGGAAAACCACCCATTAAGGTTCAACAAATCACAAATCACAAATCAAAAATTGAATGGAACAATTTATGTTGCTTGGGAGAAGACGGTCATTGTATATCCCAAGGACCTACAGAGGTATGAGCATCTCACGAATCCAGCTCCTGATATTATGTCGTCTGGGTAGAAGAAGTGGGAACAACATGACAACCAAATAATGACAAGCCTCTAAAATTCCATGGAGCCAAATACTGCTAACATGTGTCAACATATGAATTCCAAAAGGAGGTAAGGGAGTATGTAAGACTTATTTGCCAATAACATTGCTCGTATATATGATTTATCTATGGAATTGTTCAAGTGTGAGTAAGGAGAGAAGAACCACACCGAGTATTTTTCAAAAATTAAAAACCTATTTGTAGAACAGTTAGCAGCCCAACCAATAATAACAAATAAGGATCAACTTCTTAAGAAAAGAGAAGTGTTATTCGTCATGAGATACTTGACTAGCTTAAGAATAAAATATGAATCAATTTGAGCCCAAATACTCAGTGGCACTAGTTTCCCCTAGCCCACGACTAATTTCACCGCCAGAAAAGGTCACCGAAAATTGACAAGAAGCTGCCCTCTTACAGATTTCTCTCTCCAGTGAGCGAGACTCGTCACATCGGTGCCAACTACCTCAGCAGTCACCAATGAGCTGGTTCCCTTTAGTTTTCCTTCCATTCACCGTCAGGTTATAGGAAAATTTGCTAGACAGTTACCAAAAAATTCTTTTAGAGGTTTTTACATTCATGGCTCCTGCAGATTTCAAGTCTCAACCAGGTGCTTTTCCTTTTATTTCTCTTCCCTCAATTACTACAGAGAAACTAGTAGGTAGTTCTAATTATATCTCATGGACTGCCTTTGTTAAATTGTGGTGCATGGGTCAAGGCCTAGCCGATCACTTAACTACTAAGGTTGAAGATATTGAAACAAATAAATCTGCTAGGGCTCAAATTATATGGCAAACAATTGATCCTTAACTCCAACCTATTTATAAGGCATACGGAACTTGTGTTGAGGTATGGAGTCAGGCAAAATTAATTTATACTAACGACATTCAAAGATTGTATTCTGTAGTATCAAACTTGGTTAATCTCAAACAACAGATATGAAAATGCCTGAATTTCTTGGTAGAATGGCCTCCCTGAAAATAGAATTCAACCTATTACTACCTAGTAGTAAGTTTGTAGTCTAAGATCTTGCACAGAGAAATTTTTTATGGTTCTTACTCTTACTGCTATCAATCATGAACTTACTTCAGTACGAGATCAGATTTTGGCAAGTCCTACAGTACCTTCTCTGGATTAAGTATTTGCCCACTTATTGAGTGTTTGTCACCTAACATTATGATATGATCTCCCTCAATTAATTCTTCCACTTTGGCCTATCAGTCTTAGAGTACTAATAGAGCAGAGTAGGGGGATCGTGGCGGTCGACCCAAATGTTGTTATTGTCGTCAGTGGGGATATACTAAGGATAAATGTTATAAATTGCATGGTCACCCTAGAGCTACTAACGTTGTTCATATTGATCAATCTACCTTTTAGTCTGAGTCCTCTACTCAGCCACCAGTGACTCTTACTAGTACTGATTATGAAGGGTATCTCAAATATCAAGCAACTAAGTAGTCTTCCTCCTCTATTGCTTCGATAGCTCATTCGGGTAATTCCGTAGCATGCCTCACTAAGTCTTTTCCTTAGCTACTTGATTCTGGTGCTTCCGATCATAACTCTAGTAACCCACATTTGCCCTCTCACTTTACTAACACTACATCTTTACCTCCTGTTACTTTAGCTAATGGGACTCAAACAGTTGTTAAAGCTGTATGCTCTGCTCAACCACTTCCATCCTTGCATTTAGAATCTGTCCTATATATTCCTAATTGCCCCTTTAATCTTGTATCCATCAATAAACTTACACGATCTTTAAATTGTTCTATCACTTTTAATAAAAATTTTGTTGTTACATAGAATCGCAGTACAGGACAGATTTTGCCTTTGTATCCACCCTCTCTTATGTCTCTATTCCTTCTAATGTTCATGAGGCACTTAATGATCCCCGATGGCGTCAAGCAATGGTTGAAGAAATGACTACTCCACATGCTAATGATACTTGGAAATTAGTTTCGTTGCCCGTAAGCCATTCCACTGTTGGTTTTCGTTGGATATATAGCGTCAAAGTTGGTCCAAATGGTCAAGTTGATCGACTCAAGGCACGTTTGGTGGCTAAAGGGTATACACAAACTTATGGGTTGGATTATTATGAAACTTTCTCTCCTGTCGCCAAGATGTCTTATGTTCGCTTGTTTTTATCCATGGCTGCCATTCGCCAATGGCCTTTCTATCAATCGGACATTAAAAATGCCTTTCCACATGGTGAGCTTCAGGAAGAGATTTATATGGAGCAACCACCTAGATTTGTTGTTTAGGGGGGAGTCTACCTTAGTGTGTAAGCTTTGTCGCTCTTTATATGGTTTAAAACAATCCCCTCATGCTTGGTTTCGACGGTTTAGTCACGTTGTTCAAGAATTTGGTATGATTCGATGTGACTCTGATCACTTTGTCTTCTATAATATATATCGTAAGAGCAGTGTATCTATCTGATTATCTATGTGGATGATATTGTCATTACTGGAAGTGATCAAGGTGAAATTGAACAATTGAAGACACATCTGTTTCGTCATTTTCAGACAAAAGATTTGGGTTTACTCTAATATCTTATGGGCATAGAACTTGCTTAGTCCAATTCTAGTACTGTACTCTATTAGAGAAAGTGTGCATTGGATATTTTAGAAGAAACAGGGATGTCAGACTATAGACCAATAGAATCTCCTACGGATCCTAATTCAAAGTTTATACCTAATAAGGGGGAGTCACTTGCTGATCCTAGCCGATATCGGAGATTGGTAGGAAAACTTAATTATCTCACCATCACACAATCTGATATTTCTTTCTCAGTTAGTGTTGTTAGTCAATTCCTACAAGCTCCATGTGATAGTCATTGAGATGTAGTTATTCAAATTTTGAGGTACATTAAAGTTGCACCAGGAAAAGGATTATTATATGAAAACTGGGGTCATTCACAAATTATTGGATACTCTGATGATGATTGGGCAAGTTCTCCATCTGATAAGCGTTCTACTTCGCGCTTTTGTGTTATTGTTGGAGGAAATCTTGTATCTTGGAAAAGTAAGAAACAAGATGTTGTTGCTAGGTCGAGTGCAGAAGCAGAATATCGCGCAATGCTAGCAACTTGTGAGCTTATTTGGTTGAAGCAATTAGTTCAAGAATTAAAATTTGCAGAAGTATCACAAATGAAGTTATTGTGTGATAATCAAGCTGCTCTCCATATTGTTTCTAACCCAATATTTCATGAAAGAACCAAAAACATAGAAATTGATCGCCACTTTATTTGAGAGAAAGTTTTGTCTGAATGCATCACTACTAATCATATCAGTTCAACCAATTAACAAGCAAATATCTTGACCAAATCTCTCAAAGGTTCTCGTGATTTGTCAGAGTTGGCAATTACTAAGGCAGTGGCTAGAAATAGAAAAATCTGACGTGAACGGATAAGGGTAAAGGACATCCTTTAAAATTCACCAATATAGTTGACTTAGTTATTAGGAGATGTTTAATTTAAGGCTCGCACTATGTAGTTACCGTGTAGGAAGTCCAATCCAATGTCCTTTCTATCTTTTCTAGTTGTAAGTCCTGGGTAAGGCTTTCGAGCCTACAACTTGACTTTTCAGGCCAGGTGTATGGGGAAAGAGCCCGCAAGACTATCTAAAACCGTAAGATTTGTCATGCATTTAGCATTTCTGAGCGAGGACTCCTAGCTTAACTAGAGACAAGAAGTACGGACTTTGCAGCTTATCAGGTACTAACAAATCCGAACACCAAATCAGGTATATCCTTTGGTTATATTTTATTTTATTTATTTATGTATTTATTGTAATTTTATTTACTACTCTTTAACCTGGCTCACTCTTTTATTGTCTCATCTGTATGTAGGTCTACTGAAAACCTCTCTACTATGTAGGGATAAGGTTAGTACTATCAGACCTCCCCAAACCCCGCTTCATTGCGAGACTTCGGACTGGGTGTGATGACGAAACTTGATGCATATGATTTATATGCTCCAGCTTAAGGGGAAGTGTTGAGTTGTATATATCTATATAGTAATAAAATAGGAAAGTATTTACTGCTATTGATTGTATTTCCTATTCTAGGGTTAGACATCAACTATTTATACTTGTATTTTCATCAACGTATATACGATAAGAATAAGAGATTTCTCTGAGTTTCACAGATCCCAACACCAAACTTAATGCAGACTAGGGAGAACACTTGAAAGATCCAAGAAATTATAGCAGACTAATTGGGAAATTAAACTATCTTAATCGTTACTAGGCTTGACATCTCATTCAGTACAAGTGTGGTGAGTCAATTTATCCAATCTCCTCGGACCAACCATTGGAATGCGGCTATTAGAATCTTGAAATACCTCAAGCGCAATCTTGACAAAGGACCCCTATGTAAAAACCATGGGTGCTATTCAATTCAAGTTTATAGTGATGTTGATTAGGCTGATTCTAGGACTAATAGACGATCTACTACAAGGTATTGCGTGATTGTTGGTGGCAATCTAATTTCATAGAAAAGCGAAAAGCAAACTATGGTTTCTTGTTCAAGTGCAGAATCAGAATATAAAGCCATAACATATACAACCCGAGAACTTGTATAGGTAAAATATATGTTGCAGGAACTTGGATTTCGACAAATTCAACCTATAGAGCTAATGTGTGATAATCAAGCAGCAATTTACATTGCTTCTAATCCATTATTTCATGAAATGGCAAAGCATATTGAGGTTGACTGTCACTTTGTATGAGAGAAGGTGCAATAAGATGTGATCAAAACCATTCATATGAAGTTTGAGGACTAGTTGGCTGATCAATTCACCAAGCCTTTGGTTGGAAGTTGTGTAACACAATTGTGTAACAAGCTAGGAGCTTATGATATATATGCTCCAACTTGACGAGAATTTAGACATTATTATTTGATTAAAAGAATTTTAAAGGATTATAATTGATTATAATTGTAATTTACCTTATATAAATAAAATAATCTAGTATACAAAGAGGGAGAGTTGCTGACTGCTTAATTTCTCTCAATTCCTCATTCATAACAAGGTCAAATGATTCAACAGAGATTGGTCAACCAAACTTCTAGGAGATATAGATAAATTAAATGCAGACACTAGAAAGTTTTTTTCTCATTCTCATAACAAGCACCATACCTTAAAATAAAAAGTGTTGTTACTAGCATGTTGGAACCTAGATTAGGCTCATAAGCTGCAGATATAATAAGATGCCCGGAGTAGTTTGCAGCTTGACGGAAAGTATGCAAAGAAGCAAGTACATCATTGTCCATAAGACCTGAACTTGAAATGATGCATATGACGATGCCATTTAAGTCCTAGTGCAACAACAACAACAAAAATGGAACAAAAAACAGATTAGTGGAAACAAGATGAATTTGGCAAACTAAAGTTGGTAGCATAGTTTGGACAACAAAAGATAGAGCACCGAAAAAGAAAAAACAGCCAAATGTCCAAGCGCTCTTTATAGTAGATCAAAATTAGTTAACTATGTCCATACAAGTTGCTTGAAGTTAAATCATTTATTTAAGTCTTTAACTATTACCTCTAAACCAGTGCAAATGAAAGGACAGTCAAATAGAGCTTGTAAAATTGAACTTCTGATGTTGTCACCAGCTCCAAATGCAATATTCACTTCTTTGTAGCTCCCTAGAATCTGTCTATTATTGAATCAGCTCAAAAGGCTCTACCATAAGCATTATTTCTGAACAAAGTGAATCAATAATGCAAAATTTTGAAAAATCTACATTTCTGGGTTAGAGTCTAAACAAAGGAATGTATGTTTTTAACAACAGCATATAGATTAAGAAAAAAATGACGTGGTAATATAAACATATTTCAATGTTTAAGATTTTCAGTTACGACTTACCTTTATGATTTCTGAAACTTTTAATTCTGTGGGGTCACTATGTACATAAATTTGTTTTTGGTGTATGTCCTGAAAGTAGTTCAATAGTTATCATATGAAGAGAACTTTTCCGCAAATACTGATAGCAAAGTACGTAAAATTGAAGATCTACTTACTGAGAGCAGAACAGATATGGCATTGATGGCTAGGAAAACAGCACGATTGGCAGTTTTCAAAGCCTCGTCTAGAGTGACCAAATCCTTTTTAAGTAGTGTGTCAAGGTCAATATCTATAATTAGAAAAAAGGAAAAAAAATATATAGATTACCTCCTTAATCACGAAATCCACAAGTAGTAACAGCTAATTAATTCCCTCCATGCATTATATTAAGGAAATCTATGTTACAAATGCCAGTGTTACTTTTGAAGAAATATATTTGTTATATAGTACTGTGTAATAAATAATATTACCTTATTTAAATAAACAATTGAAGAACAGCCATGACATATCAAGCAGATATAAAATTTAAAGCCCTAAGAGTTAAATTACTGTCAACTCATCCAAAAAGTGTCCTTCCAAACACAACTTAACATATTAAACAACATATGCCTTGTAAAGGAAAAATGAGAACTACTCCTTTAATATCTCATTTTACTATCAACACATCTAAAAAGTATCCTTTCAAACACAAAAAACTTATTTGACATATTAAAGGACTTATGCGTTGTAAAGGAAAAAACAGAACTGCTTCTTTAATATCTCATCTCCTCTCAACCCAAGAACTTGACAAAATACTCAACTAACTTGGAAACATAATCATAGGTCACACAAATATATACAGTAAGCTATATGTTTTATGGGAAGTCTAATACCCATATAGTCAGCACACTCGACAATATCCAAGGAACTGTTTCTAGAGATATTTTCAGTTTTAAGGATTCTTAAATATAGAAGACATAAGAAGAGAAAGAAAGAGAGTACTAGATCTACACATTTGCTTACCAATGCAAAAATTTGTAAGATCTTGAAGTTTTGCTACTAAATCTTTCACCTGGTGATTTGGCAAAAACAATGCTCAGTAACTATCTTAAACGTTAAGGTAAATATGAAACTAGAGACTTCAAAATGGATTCAGATTTTAAGAAACAATTAATCTAGGACATACAGAAATCCCTACGGACATTATATCTCAACCAAAAATACCCCTACATATTTTTGTTCTAAAAAGTCAAAAAAGCAAATAAAAATTTATAATGATTTAATCAAAAGAAATGTGATAAAAAGTAGTAAAGTATTTCAAGATTATGTTAAGTTGAACTATGCAAGCCTTCAACAAATATATAACAGGTTAGAATTCCTACACTAAAGGATATTTCCAATCACATGTTCTTACAAGAAATTGAATGCAACTTCTCATGATAGATTCTTTATTATGAAGGTTATACTAAAAAATCAAAAAAATAAATAAACAATTGAATGACTTTCTCTCAGCATGTCTTAATACTAAGGTAGCTGCCCCCGAATCCTATATGGACTAAATATCACAAAAGTGGATTGTACAAAGAATAAAGTTAATGGCCAACTTAAATTCATTTCGACTGTGTATAACCAACATGAAACTAAACACTCATCCAACGTTCATGAACTAAGCTTTAAGTGAGTTTTTCCTAGATTCATACCAACAAATGAAGCTAAATGGCCAGAAAAATTTAAACATATAGATATCCTCAATTTGATTATTATAATATCAAGTGCAATTTTTTCTTGAGATCTCAAAATGCTCATTAATTTTTTTAATTTAGAATAAAGGTTTTAGTTTCACTTCATACCACGCAACTTCCACAGTGATGAAGGACAAGTAGAAGAGTTATCAAACTAGTAGCTAGAATCCATAAAACTTAAATCTAGCTGCTAGAATTTGAGTTTTAGGTTTGGAGATCTAGCTTAGCTTGTTGGAATTTTAGGTTTGGAAGGCTGGAATTTTAGGGTTTGATTGCTCAAAAGTTAAGTTGGAATTTTAGGGTTTGCTTGCTGGAAAGATAAGCTAGAATTTTAGAGCTTTGGATGAATTTACGCTTGAATATAAGAAATCCAGGTTATAAGTGCAGGAATTTTAGTGAGGTAAACAAATAATACTAGGTGTTGTTGTTGTTGTTGTTGTTAAACAAATAATGGAGGATAGGGAGTTAGGAATAATTCCTAGAGTCTAAGAATCACTTTTAGAAGAAAACATCACACCTTTTAATTGAAAATTCAAATTTATAGATCAAAATTCAGGATATTATTATTGAATGGCCGAGTACATGCACATATAAGGAAGTTCTTCGAACCCTTATTCTAATAATAAAGGGATTTCTAATTAAAATATCTAAAATAGAGTTGAATCCTACTCTAATCAGAATTCCTTGTTCTTCTATAAGTTTAAGTTTTAAACAACTAGAATAACCTATCTAATAAAGAAACCTAGAACAAAGTAAATTTCAGTCTTTGTCGTCTTTCTTGTCACCTCAACCCCCACTCTTCATCCCACCAAATTCAAGTTTGTGGTTGAGTGATTTTTCCTCATTTATTTCTTTTATAAACACTAAGCTCTTTTACATCATACAATTTTTGAAGAAAAAAGACTCAATTCATAGAACAGACATCAAAACCAAGCATCAACAGAAAATATAACCAACCTCCAAGTTTTCCAAGAATGAAGAATGAACCAATGAAACAAAAAGAAAATGCCTTTTCGTGGCTTCATTTGGATTGTTTTTCTTTTTTTCCCTTACATAATAGAGAACCACATATTATCAACTATTTCCATGTATGACCTACCTCAACTTGGCGTCTTTGTCCTTCAAAGCTAAAAGGCTTCAAAAGAATAGCAACAACAAATCCATTTCTGGATCTTATAGTTTTCAGAATATCAATTGCTATATCATGATCCAAGCCATATCCAGTACTAGCCACCTAAGATAAAGATAAAGAAAAGGAAAAATAATATAATGAAGATCTTCCTCAAATGTTTAAGTAAACTTTAGCTTAAAAGTTGATAACAAATTGTGTCAAGCATTAGCTATCACATCAAAGTCAATCAAATAAAGTGGTTGCCAACACATATTCTTGAAAACAAGTAGACCAAGAATAATGTTCAATACCATACTAACATAATTGTTTCTCATTTCAAATAGTCATAACTAAGAGATAAAAAGTTGTTTATGAGTTGATGTAGTAGAGCCTAGATTCAAGGCATGAATAGGGTGAATTATGCAACAAACCACACTTACTCATCTATGAATTTTGATTTGTATCAATAAAACATACAATTTTTTAATCCCCATTCAATATTGTCGTTAATAGTGCTGACCAAACCATGTTTAATCATCATTTAGCTTATCATTCTGGAAGTATAAAGGATTCGAAAATATCAATTTATGATTCTTCCATACTATTTGAGGATTTAAGAGACTTAAATGGATGATTTAGATGTTTTGAAATCCTTAATATTTTTTAGATGACATGATAAAAGATGAATTAACAGTTCCTATCTCTAATTAGCTCGGTTAAGAATAACTTGGATGGAGGCTGAGGATAGAATACTATTAAAAAAAATTAAGCCTTTTGTTTACGTAAACTAAATTATAGATTGTAACCGAGAATCATTTCAAAGTTAATTATTCTTATATACATTATCCATATGAACTTAATGTAGAGTCGTTAGTGCATATGGCTTTAAAAAACACGGGTACACTATTGCGGACGAAAAGAACATACACGACAACACCAATTTAGTAGTGACCTTTCAAAACTTAGGAAATCAAGTGATTCTAAACCTTTTCAAGAACATCTCTAGACATTGTACCATATACTGAAGCCAAAAAGTTCATTTTGCAAGTGTGCCTCCAACTTTATCAACAAAGCATGTATACTTTTCACAACTGATATTATATAAATGAAGTATTGTCTTAATGAGATTAATTTCAACAATAATTTAACAAGCAGAAGAACCCTAATATTAGATTCTAAAGAAAGAATGTACAAACAAGGATAACAGCATTTGAACATGATTGCAGAAACTGTTCAGCTCCTGTACTTGTTGGATTTTGATCTGCATGAATAAGAGACAAACGATTGAATAGGTTATTGTCAACCTTCATCAATTTGAAATGAGAATTGCTAAGAGTTGTATGAGAAATCATCAATTTGAAGTGAGAATTGCTAAGAGTTGTATGTGAAATCATCAACTTGAAACAAAAAACTGAAGAAAAGAATTGAAATCCACATTTGTTAAATATGCTATACAAAATTAATAACCAATAAGTTAAAAAGTTTCACTAAAGACAAACAATGCAATCTCCAAAAGAAATTCAATAACAATGTTAGTTTTATCGTACGCTCCACATGCTCAATACTGAGAAAAGATTCCAATGAAATAAGGTCACAGTGTTAAACAATTTATATCAACACCTATGTTATACTATTTACGAAAAGAATTAGTAAGAAACAAAAAGACAGATTATGAAAGAGGGATGTTACAAAGCAATTGATTTGATTCAAAGCCCAAGCCAAAGAAAACTCTATTGTAAATTGATACCCAATGATAAATGCTCAATGAAAAACCTTGTTGTCAAAACAACTTGTATGAAGTGAGCCAGGAAACACAGCAAAAAGTTTATAACCAAGTTACCAAAATGTAAAATCAAACGCAACTCAACTTTCTGTTTCAGTTATAGCAAAAGAATAGATTGTCTAAATCTTCCTTACCATAGTGATAAAAAAAAAAAAACAACGACAAATTCTAATAGAAAGAATTAAATTTCATTAACCTCCCTCCTTATTCTAAGATATTATCAGAATGGCAAAAAAGAAAGCCATGAAATCAAGACATAAATAACTAGTAATCCATGAACTGAGGGCCCACCTTTTCCAAGAACTTTTTCTTGCAATAGCACATTCTCTGCGTCTTTGGCGTGAATAATATTCCTGAAAGTTGTTTTTCCCAAAACAGTCAATGACTGGTTTAGTACACGCAGTATGATAAGTCAATCAAACAACTTTCCAACATCATAATAACAGATACCTTGATCAATTTAATCGCTAACGAAGAAGATAAGATAAAAGTTGCTTCTGTGCAGCTGTATCGTTCACATTCAATGATGAAGTTGCAAAGAATTAGAGAGGGGAGGAAAAATTACCAGCATCTGACGGAGGATGATAACTGGAAAGGAGAATCCAAGCAGAAACGGAAAATGGAGTCCTTCCTACTACCGATGCCAATCACTTCAACAAACTCCGACACACTTCCATTACTACTACTACTATTCCTACTAATCTCTGCTTTAACAACCCCGTCAACAAGTGTGTGTTTTGTCCTCACACACCGGTTGTACTTAGATATTGCGCAGCTGCTGTTGCTATTTCTGATCGATAAGGGCCAAAGAGAGACCGACTGAAAGCGCAGGTTCACAGGAGGAAGAAGGCCTACGGCGTATGCCATTTCCAAACATCTATCCGGTTGGATCTCCGCCAATTCGATACGTGTCTTTCGCAATATTCTTTAGATGTCATCGTATCAAAATAACAGAAAATTAGCAATCGATTTAACGAGTTAAACTAAATTTAACAAATGTATGAATACGTATCAGGCTTGGTACTATATTAAGTTTTGGAACATAAGTATATCAGTATTGGTCGATATCGGGTATCATTTTGAGTAATTTTTAAATTTATAAAATTGTCCTTGAAATTTTTAAAAATTGCAAAATAATCCATATTAATATATTGTACAGTTGTACTGTATACTTTACTAGTTTACTGTTTATATCAACCATGCTTTCAAAAATCTTAATAGTAAATAATAATGACAATTAATATGAAATAAGGCAATAACAATAATTTTTAAATATTTTATATATAAATAATAACCACAATTAATATAAACAAAGACAATCGTCATCATACACACATCAACTTAAAAAAATACAAAGTATTTAACAATAAATAATATTACATCAAAAGATTCAAAACATTCGATAAAAATAACAATAAATGTTACAAAAAAAGTTGATGACGAAGAAACAATCAAGTAGAAGTTAAACCTGAAACAAAAATATTACAGGTTCATTACATATATATAATTTCACATAAACATCAAATACAAGTAAAATTAAAAAAAGAGGAAAAATAAAAACCTGAAATTCAATCGTCAATGGGAGGATACCCACTAGAACTGCATTGACCCCAGTGATTATTTGGTACAAAATTCTCATCATTGAGAAGAGCTTCATTATCATTATCATTCAAGCTTGATGCACCAAATGACAAGTCAATGCTTTCCCATCCAAGATTATCTTCCAAATTCAAATCATTCGCATCAACCAAATTGGGTTCTTCAGAAACCCAATACGCCAAAACATCAATATTATCAATGGCAAATTGGCTTAAAAGATCTTGCATTGCGTCATGTGAAACAGTTGTTGTAATTGTGAAAAACATTAATGATTGAGAGAAATGGCGTATATAAAGAAGGCCTATTTTACATATTAGCCTTGATTGCTTCCGTCGCTCTCTCTAAAACATAAAAAATGTAACTCATTGTTGGCTTTTCTTCACTATCAGCCAACCGAAGCACCCTCACCAAAGGCTCACAAACT